>JANAVB010037020.1:1217398-1364898 GCA_029216955.1 Iris pallida
CAATCCATTATGTCGTAAGCTTTCTCCATGTCGATTTTGATGGCGATATTTCCCTCTCTGACTGGAAATTTCATACAGGTGATTAACTCTTGGGCCAGCATAATATTATCCTGGATGTTTCTCCCGCGAACAAATCTGCTTTGCTCCTCTGAAATGATCTTAGGGAGGATTCCTGCCATTCTGGTTGCGATAATCTTGGAGATGATCTTGTTGGTGAATATACAAAGACTGATGGGGCGAAAGTCACAAAAGGACTCTGGGTTGTCTTTTTTCGGGATAAGGATCAGCTTGGCACTAGAAATGGCTTTGGGGTATATAGCACCTTCGAAAAAAGCAATAGCCGCTACGGTGATGTCCTGTTTGATAATATCCCAGCATGTACGAAAGAATACCCCCAAAAATCTGTCCGAGCCTGGTGCACTGTGCTCGTTCAGAGCCCACACAACATCTTTCACTTCCTGGATAGTAGGGGAGCGTTCCAACTGGATGTTGTCGGTTTCATTGATGAGGAGGGGGATTTGATCTAGGAAGGAGCTATCTTTGTGAACCGTCTCTTTGGAGAATAGTTTGGAATAGAAATCCTTGGCATCCGCTTGAATGCTCTTTTGGTCTGTAATAATGTTTCCGTTGTCGTCAGCTGTATGGTGAATCGATAGCTTCTGTCTGCGGCCATTGACGCAGGCATAAAAGTATTTAGAGTTTTTATCCCCCTTGCTGTTCCATTTCAACCTTGCTTTCTTCTTCCATAAACATGTCTCCACTTTGAGCCTGAATTTGAGCATAGCTTTGGTGAGGTTCAGGGCTTTCCTGGCCGCTAAGGATCGGTCTGAGGCGAACATGGCTTCGGCACGGTTGACGTCGTCCTCTGCCACCCGAACGGCTTAAAAAATATCCCCGTAGGCTTGTTTTCTCTAATTGGACAGTGCTTTCCTCATAGCCTTGAGCTTGTTGCTCACCCGAGAGAGGGGATTGGAAGAGTCCCCCGATTCCATGCTTCCGCAACGATACCCAAAAATTATGGGTGCTCGGTCCAGAAATCGAGGAATTAGAAGTTTTTTTTGGACGGATTAGTATTGTTATTAATTTCGACCTGCAGAGGGGCATGGTCTGATTCAGAGGAGTTGAGATGGGACAGGTTGGATGTGATCCCCTTTCCGTGCCAGAAGGCATTTGTGAGGGCCCTGTCCAGTCGTGAATATTGACGACGGTCGCCTTCCTGCATGTTGTACCAGGTGAAAGCATTACCGGTGAACTGGAGGGAGGTTAGATGAGCATTGAAGATGAAGTTGTTGAAATCTTACATGGCCGACATGGGAGGGGGGCGGCCACCGGTTTTATCTTCTCTGCAGGTAATCGCGTTAAAGTCCTCGATGCAGAGCCACGGTGAGTTGCTGGGGTAGAGATGGATGTCAAAGAGGTCGTTCCAGAGGTGTTTCTGCTCTGCAATATCACAGCTGCCATGGACAGCTGAAAGGATGGCGCACTCTGGGAGCATGAGGTGTTCGAACCAGCAGGAGAGGGCCTGCCTGGAGTCCTGGATGACTCCGATGTTGACGTCCTTCGAGCAGAGGATCCAAATATCGTGTCTGCCTGCTATGGCCGTGGGGAGGCCCAGCTGCAGCTGGATAAATTTTAATCTTTTGGGCAGGATTTTGGGTTCTAGAATAATGAGGATGTCGATCTTATGGATTTTTCGAAGATTGGTTATTCTTCTTAATGTAGGTTTGTTCGTCAGGCCACAGACATTAATTCCAGGATAGGATGTTAAGCATTAAAGACGTTGTGGGAGGGTTTTTGTTTCGCTTGACAGCGGATATGGTTTGGATTGTTGTAGTTTCGACGGGTCCTTGAATGACATTGGCCCCGGGGGTTGAAGGTCCTGCCTTTGTCGAGGTGGGAGGGTCGCTAATTGATTGCTCGTGTGGGTCCGGGGGTAGGCTGACAGATTCTACGACAGAATCCAGGATAGGATTCTCAGGGGGGATAATGACGGAGTCACTGGCACTCCCAATCAGAAGAATAGTTTGCTGGAGAGGATAACTTACGGCTTGGACCTGTATTCCTCTCCGAACTTGGTATAGCCCTAGAATTGCTAGGGCTTCTTCAACAGAGTCTTCGTTGATGTGTTATTGATCTGCGTCGATGGTGTCAGTGGTCGTCTCTATGTCCTCCGGGTTGGGGGAATCTCGGTGAGAGCACGGTTGACTTAGGGGGATTCTGTCTCCGATGGGGATTCTATGTCCCCCGAATCAAGAGCGTCGAATTGGTTGGAGAGAGTAAGGGCTTGGATGTTGAAGGGGATCAAGGCTTTGCTGGGAGGCTCACTCTTATCTGACTTGCTGTCGCTGGTGTCGAATAGTGTGTGCGAGTTCGACAGAAGTAGAAGGGGTAGCTTGGGTGTCCTTTCCTCTTTTGGTACGTTGTCGTTTCTGGGAGATTTCTTCTTTAGTTCTGGGTGAAGACGGTGGTAGTGCTTTGGAAGGTGGCCTCTTAAGTGGTAGAGGTTACAGAATATAATATGGTTGTCGTAGAGGATTTGTTGGGTGTGGGTCTGGTTGCCTAGTTCGATAGTAATAAAATTGGGCGGTTCGGATGTGAGATCTAGTTCTACACAGATTTTGGCATAGTGAGCCTTGGTGAGGTTGCTGGTCTCAGGGGCTGTGGCCACGTATATTCTGAAGGAGTTCGCAATATGCCTAAGAGCCGCTGGGACAAAGCAAATGAGGGGTAGAACCCAGGCGGCTACCTTCGCTGAGTCTTCTTTGGTGCTAAAGCCTGCTGACCAATTGATGATCTTCATCTGGCGGGAGTCAATCCTGAAAGTGCCTTTAGATCATACGGTCCTGTGGTCAAAATCAGATGATAGGTGGAGGAGAATATATCTGGGGTCTAGGGGAGCTACTCGGTAATCCGATGAGAGTCTCCAACTGGCTATCGTTTCCTGCACCCTGGATAGTTTATAACAGCCAGTCGAAAATTTGAGGATAAATGTGTGGGAGAAGGAGGTTGATAGAGAGGACAATTCTGCTTCGGAGAACGGCACCGAAGGTACTGGGGACTCCTGGGATTACACAATTTCCTGGAGATTGACGTCTGGAATAGGAGGCCCTTCGCTGAAGCTAAATCCGGGCGAACCTTGGTGGCGTAGGATGGCTGAGCTGCTCTTGACGAAGAAGGATCATGGATCTCTCCACATGAAGGTGGAGGAGCAGTCGGGGATGGGTTCTACCTGGGAGGGGGTTAGGGGGCTAAGGAGGCGGCCATGGGAAACCTCCCTGAGGGGGGAGGGTAGGGTGGACGGAACTACCTCGCTGACGGAGAAGGATGGGGCAGATGCCGCAGCGATCACAGGGGGAGACGCCTCCTGCGGTCCAACCGCACCCGGAAGGGGCGGAACGGCCTGGACCGCCGCGGAGGAGACCCTACGCCCGCCCGAGGCGAGTAGGGTCACCGGGGGCTTGGGGGTGCAGGTCGCGTAGGCGAAGGAGACGGGGGGCGACTGAGCAGAAGAGACGTAGGTTGAGCTGGGAACCGAGGGGGGGCAGAGGCAAGGGGATCAGAGGAAGATGCAGCAGGGGGATGAGGGCCTGGGAAGCGGGCCTGGAGGCAAAGGGGGTGAAGGCCAGGGTAAAAGGATGGGGGTGGTGGGGGGTGGAGCTGCGTAGAGCTCGTGGGTAGCAGCGGGAGCTGAAGCTGCGTAGAGAATATGGGGAGGGAGGGACCCGCCTTAGTACGCAAAAAAAGGGGGAAAGAAATACGCAGATCATCCGGGAGGGGGCACGTGGGTGCGCTGGACCTCGTGGGTCCAGGGGGGAGACCGATCTGCATAAAATCTTGTGAAATCTCCATCGAAGCTCTCCGCATAAGGGATAAGGTAGGTCCCTCCAAAAATTGTAGAGGGATAGGATGCTGTACGCGCGTGATGGGGGTGAATGGGTGGGACCCCTTCGTGTGGAGAGCTGCTGGCAGCATACACGAGGGGCCAGGCGTTGTGGAACCCGAGGCCTGCACCGCAGGGGGGCTCCCAACCCGAGGGGACCGAAGACCTGTTTGAAATTTGAAGTGTGTGAGAAGGCGGCAACTAAGGACTAAACTCCGGTGAGCTACCGGCCCAAGGGGGACGGCCTGGATACCGCCCGGGACAGCGAGATAGGCCCGCTGGGGACGGAGCAAGGAAGGGTAACTGTTCGAAGGACAAGGGGGGCGGATGGTGGAGGGGACCGGGGTGAGAGTGACCAGGGCTCCCGGGAGGAGCTGATGGAGAAGCGGAACTACCGGAAGGGGGTGGAGGAGGTGGAAAGGGGGAAAAGACGGAGGAGGAGGAGGGACCGGGGGGGACGGAGAAGAGGAAGGGGGTGGCCTACCAAAGTCAGGCAATCGGCTGGCCAGGGCGTAGCCATCTGACACCGGCAAGGAGAGGTGGCCGGAGAGGACAAAATGAGGAGTCCCTAGGGGTTCCCCAGAAAGGAGCAGCAGCTGGCCAAACGAAACATATTTTTTTTTTATATATATAATTTATTTATTTTATTTTATTGGAGAACTGACTGCCAGAAGTATATATATATATATATATATATATATATATATATATATATATATATATATATATACTTCTGGCAGTCAGTTCTCCAATAAAATATATATATATATATATATATATATATATATATATATATATTTAAATATATATATATATATATTTTGGAACAACCCCCTGATTTTATTTTAAAAAACAAGGCGCAAAATGCCAAAGCCTTTACAAGTAAGCATAAAATAAGGACAACCAAAAAGAGCAAAGCCGTGGAAAACCACCACGCACATGTCAGGGGAGCAAGGAGGGCCAAAACCCTTCATTGACGTGGTCACAGAGTCTGCTGACTTTGAGGATCTAACAGAGGACCTCCCTGATCAGTTGGTTAACAATGTATTATCGTTCTTCATATCTGTGTTTGTTGCGGTTCTTCCAAAGAACCCACATGATGGCGGCTGCAACGATCTGGTGGCCGTGCGTGGTGCTGCTTAAGGTGACAAGAAGATCGTTAAAGCCCCCAGTAGTCTGTTCTTGGTTACATCGGCTGGAAAGAGTCGCCCACATTTGCGTGGATAGGTCTCCTAAATACAGAATGTGGATGGCTGTCTCATGTTGGCGCTCCAGGCAGCAATGGCACGCTGATGCTAAACTGAATCCGATGGTGGTGACTGCATCTTCAGTGGGGAGTTTCCTCCAAATCGCTCTTGATATAAGGAAAGACCATTTTTTTGGGATGCAAGTCTGCCAGAAAGGGCCAATGATAGGAGACGACGCACCGGTGCCGCCCGCCACTCTCTTAGCAGAGGCCACCATCGTTTGAGAGAGACTACCTCAGTACGCCAGGTTCTAAAATAAGCCTAAACTCGGATGCTACCAACGCTTTAGTTGCTTCTATACCGATCCATGCCTGAGCCCTCTCCTGAATCGAGCCTACCTCGCTCTCCCATAAGTCCCATATCTCGTTGAATAAAGGGGCTACCAGAGACTTAGCCAGGAGGGCGTCTCCAGTCCATCGCTCAAGAAAGAGGGACGATTTGCTAGAGCCCAGCTGGAGGCAAATAAAAGGCTCGACGAGATGCCTCCCATGGAGAATACGTTGCCATGATACGGAAGATCTGTTATTGAAGTATGCAACAGGCGGGTAAATGTGTCGGAAGTATCTAGCCTTCATGAATCGGGCCCAGATGGTGCGGCTCTCGCGGAACTTCCACCACAACTTCATAGAGCAAGCGTCCACTACCTACAAAAGTCTGTAGAATCCCAATCCCGCCTTCCGATTTGGGTTTAGCCATGGAGTTCGAACTAGCCCAATGATGCTTGTCCTTACCGTCACTGTGACCCCAGAAGATTTTAGCAAAATGTTTTTGGTGTTGTGGAGCACCTTCTTAAGGGAAGAGTGTAATCCCCCAAAATTTTAGAGAATTTTTCTTTTTATTGCTATTTTTATTTTATTTTATACTATTAATTTTTATTATATACTTTAGGTTATTTGTTTATTTATTGAGAAATATATATACACAGATAAATATTTTACATTTGCATATATAGAAATCTTACTATAATTTACTTGTACTTGTGCCTTATTTTAAACTAATTAAATAATATTGGTATACTTATATAAATATGTATTTATTATGTTTTGGATTATAATTATAGATAAATATATTTTTCCTTGTTTTTTTATATAAATATATATAGGTGGAATATATAAGCATATATATCAAGAATTATATATATATATATATATATATATATATATATATATATATATATATATATAAAATATATATATATATATATATATATATATATATATATATATATATATATATATATATATATTCGAGATACTATATTGTTCTTATTAGGAAAATTTTATTAAAAAAAATTTTATGATATTTTTATGTTATTTTATTCTGAATTTTTAAATCATTTTTACTAATTTTTATTTTTAATACTAAGTCATTATACAATTTTTTTTTTAAAAAAAGAGATGCGTAAAAAAAACGGGGGCCCATCATATATTCATCTTTCCGAACTCGAGCAACAGGTTATGTGAATTTTTTTTTTGATTTTGAACCATCCGAACTTGCTCAAATCCATATGAAATCTTTAAAAAATTGTTACCATCTTATCCCAACCATAATTCTCCACTGGATTTCCTCAAAACCTTTGGTGTCCCATGCAGGCCTACGTTAATCAGTTTGGTTACATTAGTGTGCCGTCGTGAGCCTGCAAATAGGAATAGACACATATGATCTCATCCACATGTCTTGACTCATTACTGTTCTCTAATCCTTGATTTCATTGAATCCTTGATTTGCATCTTGCTTGAAAATCTCTTCAACGGCTAAAATGTTTTTCTTTGATTAGCAGTTAAGATGGACTCTCAAGACAGGAACAATGCTGCACTGAACACTCCACCGGCTACAGGAGGCTCTTTCACGTACATGACTCCAACGACACAAGAAGGCTAGCTCACTCATGCGAATAATCAACCGCAATTCTCGAGATTCCGTAGAGGCGATATTCCACCACCTCCATAGTTTCCTCCGCAGACTCCACCCCCAGCACCCGGTCTGCCACTAGCATCTGTTCTACCACCAGCACAAGCCCCACATCCAGTACGTGTTCCACATCCAGTACCAGCCATGCACCCCGCACCAGTAATGTATCCAGCTTTTCCCATACACCCACCGCCGACGATGTATCCAGCCTCGACGATGTATCCAGCACATGTTCTGTCTCTGCCACCAGCATTGGACAATGTCACACTCCTCGGGATCATCTAGCAGCAGGCCAACATGTTTTGCGACACTTTGAGGGAGGTTCTTCAGATTCGAGATGCTCCGCGACAGCGTCTGGGGAATCCCAAGCACTTCATGGACTTTAGGCCCATGTCGTTCCATGGAACAGAGGGGATCGTCTACGCTGATAAATGGTTGAAGAACGTGGAGAGGTATCTAAAGATGGCCCGAGTTCCAGAAGATTTGAAGATTGAGTCAGTCAGTGGACAGCTTTTCGACATCGCACAGACATGGTACCAAGGCGAGCCCCGATTTTCTGCTCCAGACGTGACTTAGGAGGAGTTTAAGCGACTGTTCAAGATGAAATTCTATCCATACGTAGCACGAGAAGCGTTGGTTAGTCAGTTCAAGCACCTAGAGCAAGGCAACCACACCGTCGATGAGTACACATCGAAGTTTTCTCGCCTCAGCCTCTTCGCGGAAAACTTGGTCAGCACCCCTGAAGACAAGGCACGACGATTCAGAAAAGGACTATCTCACGAGATTCGTCTAGCCATCGCCACCAGTCGAGCCGCCACTTAGGAGTAGATTCTAGAAGTCGCCCAAGCTGTAGAAGAAGAGCTGAATCACAAGCCGAAGAGGAATCGAGACGCATTAGGAGAAGGCAACAACCAATCAGCACCAGTAAAATGCCCCAACAATTTCGAGAAGACCTCAGCACAGCAGCAGCATCAACAGCAACAACGAACAGCGTCACAGCAAGTCCAAGACGCTTCCACCTGCCAGTACTACAAGAAGAGAGGCCACGTCCAAGAAAACTGCCAAAGATGGTTAGGATTTCGCTATACTTGTGGATCCAACCAGCACTTATCTCGAGACTGCCTGAAGAAGAACGCGACAGCACTGCCAGTACCAGCCGCACCGGGGGGACAAGCCTATGCCATGAACACGGTAGATACGACAACACCACAGGGAGCAGCTGGCAAGAACTTTCAGTAGCTATTGGCAGTATCATAGATAGGCCATATTTGATTTGATTTATGAACAATTAAAATTCTGTCAGTTGTTCTTCTAGACCATTTACTCTAGTAGATCACCAGCCCTTAAATTTCGAGGATGAAATTTGTTTAAGGGGGATAGACTTGTAAACCCCTTGACCAATTTTCTTAAATTTTTATTTATTTTAATTGAAAACCAATTTTTTTTCAAATTTAATTGTCACCTGCATTTGTTAAAGTGTTATATTGACTTTGTTATATATACTAATTGATGGACCAATGGAAAAATAGGATCAAAGGGTAATATTTGTAATGACATGGACCTTTTTAAAAAAAGGGTCAGGACTTAAGTCCTAACAGCCGAACCCTCTGAAATTCAAATTTAATTTGAATTCCAAACCCCTGTGCAAATCTTGATCTTAATCTCTCCAATCCTACTTCGAATTGGATTTTCCCCTATCCATATAACCTGTTTCCCAGCTATATATATAGTTAAATTCGTTCAAAAGAAAACCCTAGAATTATTGAAACCAATTTCCAGTCGGCCAGGCCAGGATACTGCAGGAAGGAGAGGAAGTTTGAGTTCTTCAAACTTAGAGGAGTTTGCCATAGCAGTCACCTTCCAGGTAAACTTATACACTCAACCTTTCCTGCCATATCAAACATAAAAATCATCCCACCCTATTGGTGTTTAACATAACTCCTAGGACAACCTGAACTTGTAGTTCGAATAGGGAGGGGAGTATCCACCGGGTTATAGAGTGATATAGAATAACCTAAACATGAAGGACAATTGGTTTTCCTAGCACAGGGACTGCTGCTACCCTGTGAGTCAAGTTCTCACAAGAGAGGATGGCACCAGAAATCTGCAGTAGGGGGGTTCCATCATACCTTGATCAAGACCTGTGTATTTGGCAGGTATTTCAGATCATGTACCTGCTAAGGAATGGCGAGGTGCCTCATGAGAGCTTTTGAGTACTGTTACATCATAGGGACCTGATGGTAGAGATTTTCAAATGTCTTGAGACCCTTAGGTGTTAGACCCCTACACACAGGAGAAAAGTCTACTGGGTTGTCCTGTCCTTAGATTATAAGTAAGAGGCACCTAGGATATCCTGCTATGACTAGGGGATACATTCATGTAGTCATAGATCCTAACATAGAGGATAGGTGCACCTATGTCTTGTCGAATCAATGGTTGTGTGTGTTAGGATATGCAACCATAGGTTGCAATGGCTTTGTGACCAGATTTCGACTTGTTGCAACCCTTGTGTTGATGCCAGATTCCCAGCAAAGCATTCTCATGCCATAAAACCTTAGATGGCCACTGATAGATAGGTAAACCTACCCTTTGGGTGATAGGATCTTCAACTAGGAAGAGGGCTCCATGTTTAATAATAAACTGTCAGTAGATGTAGATTGGGGATACCAAATGTAGCCATGCCATACGAGTGAGCAGGTGTATCAGTTCCTGAGTATTGGGTGTACATGTCAGGTAAGTAGGAAGAAAGGGTGAGAAAACTCTACTTGTCTCTGGTCCTTAGAGTGTCCTTCTGTTCTGTCTCCAAATATTTGTGTTTCTGAAATGGCTGCAGCTCTGAAAGCTAAGGCATGCCTGAAAGTTCTACTTGGTTGAGGCAAGAGATCTCCGATGTTAGTTTGAGAAAGTTCTTCACATGATTTGTAAAGATTTTTGCTGTTAGTTTGCATTTGATGGTTCCTTCACCAGTGGCAGTTTCTCACTTGGTGATGGTAAAGTAACCCCTGTTGCAAACTGTAATATGATTCTTGAAGAAATAGTAGGCTTAACAACAGTCCAATATCATATAGGAAGTTTTGGTTCAGTCAAATATAGGAGGCCACTTGACAAACATGAAGGGGTTAAGTTCAGTCCATATTTTACTTTAGGTTCGATTTCAATACAATGTTTCAGTCCATACATGGACAAGGGTTTGACAGGATTAGTCCACTGCTCTTGGGTATCAGGTATATATTGATCTTCTAATATTAGGTACTGCCAGTGTTCTTATGAGAGAGACATTGACAGGGTAGCCATGCTCGAGTCTCTGATGCAATATTTAACATCAGGTTTAAACTACTGCACTTGATATGCATCTACCCTGCTAACTATAACCATTTGAATCTGTCCAGCCCATGTAGTCATAATCAATAGAGTTCCAGCCGAGTGTGTGTGTCTCAGTTAGATAGGTTCACCAGGTCAGAGCCTAGAGTAGTGTATCAGACACCCAGGTTCTGCCATTTAATATCCTGTATTTATAGGATAACACTGTATCTGCTTTCACACTAACATTTTACTACCTTCACCTGCTAGTGTCATGTATATTAGTCATTCCCTGCATTCCCACATAATACCTGCATAACACAGCAGTCATTGCCTTGCAAGTCTTGGACTTTACTGCTCAGTAACACCCTTAATGCATTGACATCAAGATATTGTTGCCTGTCCTAGGTTGGTCCAGAGTGCATGGGTGCTTACACAAATATATGATAGGCTTATGGTCACATTAGGTATTGTTTGGGTTTGAAATTGAGGGCTTGCCTTGGACCATTGACCTCTTGGTGAATTGTAACTTGTGAATATAGTGTATATATGTGGATAGGAATATGTGTTAAGGTTTATGGTTAAGAGGTAATACATACATCTTATGGATACCAAGGGTATCCTAGTATCCTACTTCAGATATTCTAAACCTCATTCCTAGTTAAAAATTAGTGTCTAGAGGAATTTGGGCCACCTACAAGTAAACTGAGTAGATTAGAAAAGTACTGATGGCTTAGATGCTTAAAGACCAAATAGATAGGTTACTCCTTGATTTCAATTTATGTTTTGACATGGTAAACTTATAAAACCGGTTTATTGGGTTTTGACTCAGCATTGACCCGTGCCAGCAGTGCAGGACCACAGGCAAGTATACCTTGCCTTCCTCTACAGTTTTACTTGCATACAGTTCTTTTTATTTTACTGTCTTGAATCATATATGGACATGTGCTTTCGTATTATTTTTCTGTGTAGTTGTTTTATTGTTTATAGCCATGTTCATGTTTTGGCCTTGTGTTTCACATTTGGAGTTTTTCGTCCGTACCTTGTTTGAGTCGTGTCATAGAACGAGTGCGTGTAGTGAACTGCCATAGCCTTGATTTTTGTTGTACACAACCAGAGAGTCCACACTCAGGACGAGGGATTTTTGGTGCACCAGAGAGTCCACACTCGGGACGAGGGTGTTTGTCGTGATCAAATGGCACCAGAGAGTCCACACACGGGACGTAGGTGTCTTGCCGTGAGCTAACCAGAGAGTCCACACTCGGGACGAGGGTTAGTGCTTAGTTCAAACCCGTGAGTCCACACTCGGAATGAGGGTTTGGTTCCTTCCATTGATCTCGTGATTACCGTTCATCCGGCAGTTCATTTATGCGTAGTTGTTCTAGTGTTCTTGTTTCGTGTTAGTGTTCGTGGTCATTGGTCTTGTTCTTGTTCTTTCTTGTTTATTTCTTGCTCATGATAAAACTGCTAGATGGACATGTATATTATGTATCTTGCTATGTCCTCTGAGGACCTGATGATTTCCTCAGGTTTAGCCACATTGAGGCAGGAGCAGACGAGTGGATTCGAGTTAGCTTCAGATCATGACGCTTTGCAGTTGAGGTTACTTGGTTAGCAGGTTATACTCAGTTGGTTCATTTCTTGTATTTCTCTATTTTTTCGTCTACTGGTAGTGGATTTGTGTCCACCGGACGTGACATTTGATATTCAGTTTATATTCATTATTTCAGTTTCGTGCCTTTTCATTGATCTTGACTGTGACATGATCATTTCTGTGGATGAGATATAGTTTTACCTTGAGATTCTACTTTGCCGTGATTCGTGTATAGACAGTGTACTACCGCCGACACTGCGGCGTAGGCTGGGCTTGGACACGCTTCGTATCCGAAAAGCGGGTGCGGGTTGTGACAAAACCAGATTGAAATCGAATTTAAATGTGATAAAAATTGGATTTAAACATTGGGTATAAAGGGACAGGGCACGGGAAGAGAAATTCTTGTTTCCCTAAAATTTCTCTCGAGTGTTACTTCTCTCGCGAGTCTAGAGGATCGTACCACCCCCGCGCAACTTCCCGACAGCCTGCACCTGGCCGTTGATCGCCGGAGGGCCGCCGGTGCCGACAAGGCCAACAATAAAATAGGGGTGCCATGTTTTATTCGACCATTAGGTACCCTCCTTCCCAATCGATTATCTTCCTCTGTGGTTGATCGATTTCGAATATAATTGATCGTATAGAGAGCCGATCTGACCCTTTCGAAGTTCCTTTAATTAGTTTGGAGGTTATTAGATCCACCAATCCTGAAAATCGATGGGACCGCCCCGATACCCCTATTTGAAGGCAAATTCTGCCTAATCCAGTGGAAATATGTAAAAACTTTTTGAACAAAATTAGAGACCACATGTAGCTCTATAATTCTATCTTTTACTTTAATTTTTCATCCTCTATGAACAATTAATGTCAGATCTAAAGTTGGAGAAAAACCTATTTTCAGAGAACTACAAATTTAGAAAAACTTATCGATACAGCGTGCGCTCTGACAAACCGGGCAACATGGTCGCAAACTATACTCATCAAAAGGCACGTATGAATGTTGTCGACGTGTGGGAACAAACGAGGCTCGATTTTGTTGCGTTTGCGCGACAAAATTAGTGCGTATCCGTCAAGATATTCCCGTATTGACCTTCTTAAAAATTGGCCATAACTTCGTGTACGTTCGTCGTATCGAGATGAAACTTACGCCAACAGGACCGTATCAAAATTTCGGTCCTGTGTGCCAAGTTTGGTTCGATTCTGAGAAGGTCGTCTGGAACGCCTATTTGGCGGGTCCGTGATCCGCTCTAAATGGCGAAATCGAAAGACGCGTATAGATGTTACCAACGTGTGGTAACTGATGGGGCTCGATTTCGTTGCATGTGCCTGACATAATTAGTGCGTATCCGTCAAGATACTTCCGTATCGACCTTTTACAAACTTGGCCATAACATCGTGTACGTTCGTTGTATCGAGACAAAACTTGCGCCAACATGACCGTATCAAAATTTTGGTCCTGTGTGCCAAGTTTGGTCGGATTCTAAGAAGGTCGACTGGAACGCCTATTTGGCGGGCCCGTGACTCGATCCAACGGGCAAATTCGTGCACGGCCTACCGGATTCCAACTTTTGACATAGGAATGGGTTCATCTCCTCAAATCGGACCTGTAGACATATAGTTTGACGACTTTAGAGACCGTAGGTACTGACATGCATTTCGGTACAAAATGGATCCAACGACGGACATCGTTTTGACCTAAAATTATGATTTTGCCCCTGTTCCAGAATTGAACTTTTGGACAAGCGTTTCCTAGACTTATCTTTTATACCAAACGCGTTCGTGATGTTTGTTTCAGCATCCGGAGCTCTTTATGGATTTTGACTTTCGTACTGACGGTTCTGACTGTTGGATCTTGCTACATCTCGCACCACCCTCAAGCAAGATACCTTGCCATTAGCTGTTTATTTTACTTTAGCTCATATTCATGCATTTACTTTTTACAAAATAAACTGTGCTACACTGTTATAATTAGATAGATTTTACTGTGTAGTTCTATTTTCCGTACTTATTATTTTTATGCATATTGACCTTAGAATTAAGGGACCACCATTATTTGTGTTGCATACTTAGGCCTTGACACATTTGTACCACGAAGTCACGATTCACATATAGAACTCGGACATGCGTGACTGGCTGGCCACCAGTACGTATAAGCCGTGCGATAGGATTAACCGCTAATAGGATTGCATGATAGTTTGACTTAGCGGTTATAGAGGTTGTGTGTTGTCAAGGCAACATATAGGTATTGGGTGGGGAGGACATATCCTTAGCATATGGGCTACTATGTTCATTTCCCTTGTGATCGTACGCTCCGTCGGAGATACGGGTTTATGACCCTTATTTTATTGCTTGCACGTTCAAGGAACGGTTATGCTTGAGGCCCTTGGTGCCCCAAGTGAGGACTATGCCGATCCCATTTTAGCCAAGGCCCATGCGTTGGAGGGTGTTCTTAAAACTGCATTCATTTAGATTGGTTAGGCACCCTTATCCGTTAGGTATGAGTACTCTTGGTTTGGGTACTTGTATCTGACCGTGGCTTGGAACAGTAACTTGTCGCGGACTACTTTGCCACATCTTGTCCTTGTTTGGTTGTAGGTATAGCTCACTACTTCGATGAGAAGGCACTGAACCTTGTTGTGGTCCGGATATCATATTAGATTCATGACTTGGAAAGATACTTCATCGTGGGTTAATGTGCCATCTCCTGTCCTTGTTTGGTTGGGGGGATGGTACCCTAATTCAAGTGTGAGTATTGGACCATGTTATTATCCGATTGACTTATTATTGAGCAGTATTTATTCAGTTTATATGGCATGATATTATGTATCTTATTACGTCCCTTTGAGGACCTGGTAATTTCTCCAAGTATAGATGTGCAGGACTTTCCGCAGGAGTATGGCTCCGGTTTATACTCATCCTTCACGTTCGAGGGAGTCGTACCTTCTGATCACAGCTGCCCCTATTGGATCGAGGAGCCTATTTAGTCATTTTTTGTCTATTCTATTTATCTTGGAGGTTGGACACTATTTCCTTTCAGTTTGTTCTAGTGCCGGTAGTGGATTTGTCTCCGCCCAGCCAACAACTATATTTTTACATTTACTTTGATTCATAAGATACCATTTTTCTTATATTATACTGTGGATAAGATATAGCTTTTACCTGTGACTGTCTGTTATTATTATTCACAATACAGCTTATGTGCGTATTCGAGGTTTCCATATATTGGAGTATATCTCGTATACATACAGCTGGCATGCTACGTACCTAGTCCTACGTATTTTGGGACTGGAGCGTTATATATTTTTGTGGTGGCCTATGCAGGTCAAGATAAATTATTTGGTTACTTTACCGTACCAAGCAAGCCTGCGTATAGGATTAGAAATTAGGATCTCATCCACATACATGGCATTCTTCCTTGCTTTTGATTCGAATCCACCGCTGACTAACTTGATTTGCTTCTTGCTTGAAGTATACTTCCGTAATTCCTTATCCTTCCTTCGTGCGTACTAGGTAAACATATTCCATTATCCCATCACTCTACCAGTTTAACCCTTATAAGTTGGGTAGAATAACTTGCAACCTAACACCCCCTTTGACCTTAAACAAGGCCTTAGACATGAAGGTTGTAGGATGACTACATATGCACGAACATCGAACGAAACTGAGACTCTTGAAGAACTTGAATTATTATATTTTTTTCTTTTATTATCTAGCGTACTTATAATTGCTATCTCGACCAATGCTATTTATATAGCCAAGTTTTGCAAGCTTAGTCTTCTATCAAGCTTGTTCATGAAATATATGTTAATAAAGGTACCCCACTAATATATTGTCTATCAGAACCTATGCATGATGGTCGGATCAACCATAGTGCACTTGGTTCACCTTTCATATGATTTTTACGTGGATTGAGAAATGGTTAGCTTAACATTTTACCCTCTAGGATCTCATCCACGAGTTGTTGACATTTTGTTTCCTTATTAAACTCTCTTTCCATTGCTTGACTTACAACCTATCTGAATCTATTCTAACGTTACTCTTATCTTTGTGCCAGCGATATGAATCTACACAGCGGACACACCTCTAGCCTGGCCATCACATCTGGTGATGCGATTACTCAGAGGAACAAGTTTCCCCAGTAACCACGATGACCTCGTATCAGCTAGGACAACAGCAGACTACTACAAACCTATCGACGGTACAGCAGGAGTCCCAAGTACCCCCAGTCAGCCAGATTGGGCAGACTACTGCAGTACCACCAGGAGGGAATGTATCACCACTAATCCATCAACAGTTTCCACCTCAGCCCGAACCTCAGATGCCCCCACTTCCGACTAATACGGACCCAACCATCCAGTTTATGTATGCTATGCTATAATTTCAATGGCAACAAATGGAATAATTGAGGCAGAGCATGATGGCCTACCTAGCTAGGCCTCCACCACCATCCCCGGTACCAGATCCAGCACCAGCTCCACAACCTTATCTGGGCTCCATTAAGGACTTTATCGACATGGGACCTAAGAATTTTAAGGATACCGAGGGTCCTTTAGAAGTTTCCACATGGCTTATCAGCATGGAGAAATACTTGAAGGCGTTCCAGTTGCCAGCACATGATTGGATGACCGCAGTAGATTTGTTCTTAGAAGACAATGCTCATCACAGGTGAAAGGCTGAAGAAAGACGATTGGGCACTGGGATCACATGAGAGGAGTTCTATGACCTCTTCTATGAGAGATGTTTCCCTATCCACGTTCGAGACGCTCTCTACGACCAGTTCCTTCATCTGAGCAAGGGAACATGTCGGTAGATGCGTACGACGCAGAGTTCAACCGCCGGAGTAAATTTGGTACGACGTTGATCCCTACGAAGTAGGAGAAGGCAAGGAGATTCTATCAGGGGCTCGCACCAGAGCTCAAGCCTTACACCAATAAGCAATCTCGAATCACTCATGCAGCCGTTTTGGAGGAAGCTAGAAGCCAGAAGCTCATCCGTAAGGAGGCACAGCAGGACTAGAGGTGCCCTACCTCATTATCCAGACCAGTTAGGGTTGATCAGGGTGGACCTATTAGACGTCCCATGATATACCAGCAGGAGAGAGCAGGGCCCTACCAGGCTCGAGAAAAGCCTATATGTCATTTCTGTGGAAGGCAAGGGCACATTCAGAGAGATTGTCGCATACGGTTGGGCCAGTGTTTGGCTTGTGGGTTGGAGCATCATAAGGTCAAGAATTGTCCTAGACGACATGCCTTAGCACAGCATCAGCAGATCCAAGGACCAACACTACTTGCTTTAGTACCAGCTCAATAGCAGATGCAAAGGCCACTAGCACCGGGACTAGGAGCACCACAAGGATAATGGAGAGGGTCACCTTTACCCGACCAAACAGCACAGTTTAGGCAGGTTAGATATGAGATGAATGCACAAGGGCAAAGGTAAGCATTTACCATGGCGGTGATAGACACCCATCCCGAGATTGAGGATCTAGAAGGTATTACTCTAGTTATACCATTTTGTTTTATTAGACATGACTTAGCACCAAAACCACACATTTACTAGTTAGTTAGTATGCTTAACATAATAACTTCTTCCTGTTGTGATTCACTAGTTATCAACAACAATGCGCTTCTTCGGCACTATCATAACAATAGTCTAGCAATCTTATTTATAAAAATTATTGACTTAGTCATTAGAAATTCTTGCACGACGCGCTTTAAAATATGTGACCCTGTCAATAGCCCTCGTATGCTATAAGAGAGGGTAAATCATCCAATCTCTAAGTACACTATTTCAAACTTGACACATTTACTCCGATTGGGTTAATAAATCAAGTGGTTTATAACGACAATTTCTATCGGTATCATTTTGATACCTCTACCGTGACTTTGATATTTGGAGTACAATACTAGGCATTTCCTTCTAGGGCTGTAAAATGGATAGGACGACCCGTTGTCCGTACGAGTCCGACTCGATAAATGGTTTGAACGTGGACCGTCTGATCTAATTAACGAACAGAGCCTGAACATTTTTCTCGGTCCGTCTAGAAATCGGACTCGGACTCAGACTCAGACTTGAACATATTCTTGTCTGGTCCGAAATTTTTAATCATGTCTAAAAATTTTGAACTTTAAGCTAATTAACAAAATTAATCGGTCAGAGTGCCATGTGCCTTGGAATGTGATGCACCATGCAGGATTACAGGCCAGTCATATTGTCAAAGAAAGTTGTCAGTGCATCTTAGGCAAGCTTTTAAATAACCTCACCCACTCAACGAAACACCTAGATTCCTCCCCCATCTTTCTCTCTCAAAACAATACTCCTTCCCCTTCTGTTCCAACTACCCAAAGAAAAAAGAATCTGATAAAGACCAAAAAGATCAAGAGAGAGAGAGAGAGAGAAGAAAACAATGGTGGCTTCTAAAGAATTTTCAGCACCATCATCTCCTTCTCCTCCGCCCGCCACTCCTCCCTACCCTCTGCCGCACGCCACTAACGGATCCCGTCCGTCCATGACAAGATCCACAAGATCTTCACACCCGTCCTTTGCCCCCTTTCCTCGATTCCAACAAGGCCGGTATGGACGTTGAGACCTTCTACGATGGTATCTTTGCCTCCATCGTCGTCTCCGACAGCGAAGTCGTCCTCATTGGCGCTCCCATCGGCCTCCTCGCCGAGTCCGGTCCACACGAACGATTCTAACGGACCGGACACAACGTACCGGACACGAACATAACCTAAAATTATCGGACGGGTCTGAACATAAATTTTTTTGTCTGAATTTAACCGAGTCGGACATAGGTCCGTCCGATTCTATTTTCGGTCTGAGCTTGAACACTTGGTTGTCCGAATCCGTCTGGTCCGTTTACACACCTATTTCCTTCTAACAAATTTCACACTCATGAGCTAGACTAGCCACTCTACACACACTTGGTTGTTCTTATTAGAAAATTTTATTAAAAAAGTTTTATGAAAGTTTTATGTTATTTTATTTTGAATTTTTAAATCATTTTTACTAATTTTTATTTTTAATACTAAGTCATACATTTTTTTTTTAAAAAGAGGAGTAAAAAAAAGGGGGGGGGAGCATATGAACAGTGCTTACGCACTGTTCATATATTCATCTTCCCGAACCCGAACAACAGGTTATGTGAATTTTTTTTGATTTCGAACCATCTGAACTTGCTCAAATCCATATGAAATCTTTAAAATTTGTCACCATCTTATCCTAACCCTAATTCTCCAATGGATTTCCTCAAAACCAGATTGAAATTGAATTTAAATGCGATAAAAATTGGATTTAAACATCGGGTATAAAGGGACAAGGCACGGGAAGAGAAATTCTTGTTTCCCTAAAATTTCTCTCGAGTGTTACTTCTCTCCGAGTCCAGAGGATCACTACCACCCCCGCGTACCTTCCCGACAGCATGCACTTGGCCGTTGATCGCCGGAGGGCCGCCGGCGCCGCCAAGGCCGACAACGAAATAGGGGTGCCCTATTTTATTCGACCACCAGGTACCCTCCTTCCCAATCGATTATCTCCCTCTGTGATTGATCGATTTCGAATATAGTTGATCGTATAGAGAGCCGATCTGACCCTCTCGAAGTTCCTTTAATTAGTTTGGAGGTTAGTCGATCCACCAATCCTGAAAATTAATGGGAACATCCAGGATAAATTATTTCAAAAATAGTTTATAGACCGCCCCGATACCCCTGTTTGAAGGCGAATTCTGTCTAATCCAGTGGAAATATATAAAAACTTTTTGAACAAAATTAGAGACCACATGTAGCTCTGTAATTCTATCTTTTACTTTAATTTTTCGTCCTGTGTGAACAATTAATTTCAGATCTAAAGATGGAGAAAAACCTATTTTCAAGGAACTAGAAATTTAGAAAAACTTGTCGATACGGCATGCACTCCGACAAACCGGACAACGTGGTCACAAACTATATGCATCGAAAGGCGCGTATGGATGTTGCCAACGTGTGGGAACTGACAGGGCTCGATTTCGTTACGTGTGCACGACAAAATCAGTGCGTATCCGTCACGATACCCCGTATCGATCTTTTACAAAATTGTCTATAACTTCGTGTACGTTCGTCGTATCGAGACAAAATGTACGCCAATAGGACCATATCGAAATTTTGGTCTTGTGTGCCAAGTTTGGTCCGATTCTGAGAAGGTCGACTGGAACGACTATTTGGCGGGCCTGCAACTCGATCCAACGAGCGAATTCGTGCATGGCCTGCCAAAATCCAACTTTGGACATACAGTTGGGTTCATCTCCTCAAACCGGACCTATAGACATATAGTTTGACGACTTTAGAGTTTGTAGGTACTGGCACGTATTTCGGTGCAAAACGGGTCCAACGGCGGACATTATTTTGATCCAAAATTATGATTTTTCCCTTGTTCCAGAATTGGAATTTTGGATAGGCATTTTCTAGACATATCTTTTATAACAAACGCGTTCGTGATATTTGTTTCAACAACCGAGGCTCTTTGTGGATTTTGACTTTCGTGCTGACGGTTCTGACTGTTGGATCTTGCTACATCTTGCACCACCCACAGGCAAGATACCTTACCATTAGCTATTTATTTTACTTTAGCTCATATTCATGCATTTACTTATTATTTACTTTCTACAAAATAAACTGTGCTATACTGTTATAATTAGATAGATTTTACTGTGTAGTTCTATTTCTCGTACTTATTATTTTTATGCATATTGACCTTAGAATTAAGGGACCACCATTCTTTGTGTTGCATACATAGGACTTGACACATTTGTACCACGAAGTCATGAGTTGCATATAGAACTTGAAAATGCGTGACTGGCTGGACACTAGTACGTATAAGCCGTACAATAGGATTAACCGCTAATAGGATTGCATGATAGTTTGACTTAGTGGTTATAGTGGTTGTGTGTTGTCAAGACAATATATAGGCATTGGGTGGGGAGGATATATCCTCAGTATATGGGCTACTATGCACATTTCTCTTGTGACCGTACGCTCCGTCGGAGATGCGGGTTGATGACACTTATTTCATTGTTTGCACGTTCGAAGAATGGTTGTACTTGAGGCCCCTGGTACCCCAAATGGGGACTATGCCGATCCTATTTTAGCCAGGGACTATGCGTTGGAGGGTGTTCTTAAAACTGCTTTCACTTAGATTGCTTAGGCACCCTTATCCGTTAGGTATGAGTACGCTTGGTTTGGGTACTTGTATCTGACAATGGCTTGGAACAGTAACTTGTTGCGAACTAGGTTGCCACATTTTATCCTTATTTGGTTGTAGGTATGGCTCATTACTTAGATGAGAAGGTACTGAACCTTGTTTTGGTCCGGATATCATATTGGATTCATGACTTGGAAAGATAATTCATCGTGGGTTATTGTGCCATCTCTTGTCCTTGTTTGGTTAGGGGATGGTACGCTAATTCAAGGATGAGTATTGGACCATGTTATGATCCGATTGACTTATTATTGAGCAGTATTTATTCAGTTTATATGGCATGATATTATATATCTTATTACGTCCCTCTGAGGACCTGGTGATTTCTCCAGGTATAGATGTACAGGACTTTCCACAGGAGTATGGCTCTGGTATAGACTCATCTTTCACGTTCGAGTGTGTCGTACCTTCTGATCACTACTGCCCCTAATGGGTCGAGGAGCCTATTTAGTCTTCTTTTCTCTATTTTATTTATCTTGGAGGTTGGACTCTATTTTCTTTTAGTTTATTCTAGTGCCGGTAGTGGATTTGTCTCCGCCCGGCCAACAACTATATTTTGACATTTACTTTGATTCATGAGATACCGTTTTTCTTATATTATTCTGTGGATGAGATATAGCTTTTACTTCAGACTGTGTGTTATTATTATTCACAATATATCTTATGTGCATATTCGAGGTTTCCATATATTGGAGTATATCTCGTATACATGCAGCTGGCATGCTACGTACCTAGTCCTATGTATTTTGGGACTGGGGCGTTACAGAGAGCACGCTGCAAGGGTGTAAATGGGGAAAGATGAGAGGACGTGATTGATCAGAATTATCTTCCCGCCAGGTGATAATATCGTATTGTGCCATCCGTTGATTTTTTTTCTAATCTTGCCAACCAGCCCTTCAAATATGCCCGAGTTAGATCGGCCATACACTAGCGGGCACCCTAAATAGAAGAACGGGGGATATGCGACCGCGAATGAGGTGATGTTAGAAATAGTGGAAGAGTGGTCTCTGTTTGTCGAGTGGTGGGTGTAGATAACACTCTTGTCGAGATTGATCTGCTGACCGGAGCATCTGGTATATAACTGCAATATATTGGCAACCACTTCTACAAATCCAACGTCTCCGGAAGAAAAAATAAGGATGTCGTTAGCATAAGCTAGGTGGGTGATAACCAGACATCCGCTGGAGGTGTTAAAATATTGGAAGTGGTAGGTGCCCACCATGTTATTAAGGTTTTTGCTAAGAGATTCAGCTGCTATAATGAAGATGGTGTAAGATAAAGGGTCACTCTGTCTCACGCCTCTACTAGCTTTGAAGAAGCCCTCAGCCTGACCGCTGACTACCGTAGAGAACCAAGAGTAGCTGATCGATCTCCACACAATATCAGTCCATGCCTCCAAGAATCCGACAGCCATGAACACCCAAATCATGAACTTCTAGTCGAGTCTGTCGTACACTTTTTCAATGTCTAACTTGATGGCTATGTTCCCGCCACTCGATAGGAATTTCATATAGGTGATCATTTTCTGGGCCATTAGAATATTGTCTAATATGTTTTGACCTTGAACAAATCTATTTTGCACCTTAGAAATAATCTTGGGGAGGAGCCCGGTCATGTGATTGGCGATGATCTTCGAAATAATTTTATTGGTGAAGGTGCACAAGCTCAGGGAGCGAAAGTCCTTGAAGGTTTCCGGATTGTCCTTTTTAGGGACAAGGATGAGGTTGGCGCAAGATATAGATCTAGGGTACCTAGCTCCTTGAAAGAAGGTGGTCATCGCGTCGTGGATATCTGTCTTGATAATGCTCCAGCAAAATCTGAAGAAGACACCTTTGAATCCGTCCAGACCAGACGCACTGTGTTCGTTACGGGTCCAGACAGCTTCTTTGACTTTGTTCTCAGAGGAGATGATCTGCAGTTGAGTATTATCACTATCTTCTATCAAGAGGGGGATCGCCGTGATAAATTCCACGTCCTTGTAAATAACCTCTTTGGTGAACAGAAGGGAGTAAAAATTAGCCGTGGCCATTTGAATGTCCCGGTGATCTTTAAGGATGTACCCGTTTCCGTCAGCAATTTGGTGGAGGTTGAGCTATTGTCTGTGCCCCTTGACACAAGAGTGGAAATAGTTAGAGTTTTTATCGCCTTCGCTGTCCCAAGTCAACTTGGCTTTCTGTTTCCAAAATTCTACCTCGACTTTCAGCATGAACTTCAGAAGAGTTCTGGTGAGATTACGGGAAGCGCGGGCCACCGGGGATCTGTCGGTCGCAAAAATGATCTCCACACGGGCAACATCATCCTCGGCCGTACGGACGGCCTGAAAGATGTCCCCAAAAGCTTCCTTGCTCTAGGCCGCGAGGGCTTTAAGAGTGGCTTTCAGTTTGGTCGCCACCTGGTAAAGAGGGTTGGGGTCTTCAGGGATACTCCAGGCGTTAGCCACAATATTTTTGAATTGAGGGTGGTGGCACCAGAGGTCGAAGAACCAAAAACATTTCTTGGTCTGGTTTGAATTGCTTCTAATTTCTATGAGAAGGGGGCATGGTAAGATTCGGTAGCGTTGTGGTAAGTGAGTTTGGAGGTGATCCCCATATCTGACCAGTGAGCATTGATGAGGGCGTGATCTAGACGGGAGTATTGTCGGCGAGTGCCTTCTTGCAGGTTACACCAAGTAAAGGCGTTACAGGAAAAGTGAAAGGAAGATAGGTCTAAATATGAATTTGTTGAAATTCTGCATGGCCGTCTGTGGGGGCAGACGGCTACCCGACTTCTTCTTTCTGCAATTTACAACATTGAAGTCCCCTACCATAGCCAAGGGAGGTTGATGAAGTTAATGTGGGTGTCCCTGAAGGCATCCCAAAGTTGTTTGCATTCAGAGATGTCGCAACTGCCGTGGACGACAGATAATAGGGAGCGAGACGGAAGCATGGGCTATTTTACCTAACACGAGAGAGCCTGCCTTGAGTCGTGAATGACCCAATCTTCACGTTGGCCGAAAAGAGGATCCAGATGTCGTGACGGCCAGCGATGGCAGAAGAGTTTCCTAACTGCATTTGTATGGTTTGAGTTTCTTTTGGGGTATTTTAGGTTCTAAAATGACTAAGATGTCAATTCGGTTGATTTTCTTGAGATTGATTAATCTTCTCAAGGTGGGTTTGTTTGCTAGGCCCTAATATTCTATGTAAGGATGTTAAGCATTAAGGTTGCTGGAGATGGGAGGTTTGGAGAGTTTTACGACAAACCTTGTGGTTTTGGCCGTGGCCTCTTTTGTTCATCTTTTTTTTGATTGCTAGGACATTCGGCCTGGGTATTCTATCAGGTAATACCTCCTGTGTCGGGTGCATGTATTTCTCCCCTACAATCTCGGCCAAGGTGCCAAAGTGGCTGTTCGGGCTGAGGAAATCAGCTTCGATGGCCTGTTGACATCTGTTAACTTGCTCTTGACCGATAATGGCTAGGACATCCGTTCAAATGAAATCCTCATGGTGGGAAGGGCTGCGGTGTGGAAAAGTTGCCCGTTGGCCGTCTTAATAGATTCGGGTTGGTCTCGGGTATCGAAGACTCGGCTGTATTCTTGACGGGATCCCCTGTGATCTCTATCCCCTCTTCCAGGCTATGGTGCTCAGAGGGATCTTCGGTAAAAACGATCTCCTGAGATGCATCTGAGGGTTCCGATGCCAGGATGTCAAATTTGTTGGTAAGGTTGAGGGCTGGGGGTATCTAGGGCACGATAGCTCTTCTCGGTGAGTCATGGACTTCATTACTAGAATCTCCCGTGCTGGCTTCAAACCTGATGTGGGAGCTAGGTAACGTAAGCAGAGGTGATTTTTGGTGGTGGTGAGGTTTCCTACTCGATTAAGCTTGAGCAAGCCCTTCCGAGTCTCTTTCTTCTTTAGTTCAGGGTGTATACGGAAATAATTCTCAGTGGTGTGACCGCGCAAATGGTTGTGTTTGTAGAAGATGATATTATTATCGTAGATGATTTGCTCGGTGTGCATCCCATTGCCAAGCTCGATTTGAATGTGTTTGGAGGGATCTTTCGTAAGGTCGAGCTCCACGCAAATTTTACCGTAGTTCACTTTGGAAAGGTTACTAGTTTCTTCTACTGCTGCCACAAACATCCCAAAGGAGTTGGCGATGAGCTTTAGTACAGCTGGGACAAAGAAAATAAGAGAGAGGTTGGGTAGGGTCACCCAGGCAAACACCATCGCTGAGTCTTCTTTAGTGTTGAATTTCGGGGTCCATCTGACTATCTTTATCAGGTGGGAGCTAACCCTGCTGGAGCCTCTAGACCACACGTTCCAGTGATCGGGCGCAAATAATAGGTTTAGAAGGATATGTTAGGGTCCAGGGGGACACCCTGTAAGCCGCGGTGAGTCTCCATTCAGCGGTCACTTCCTGGACTCTCTGGATTTTTGGGCACCCAGTAGAGAATTTAAGGATAAAGGTGTACGGGAAGGACGCTGTCAGCGATGTCAATTCTAAGTCCGAGAAGGGGACCTTGATCACAGATGATCCTTGCGAGTAAACAACTTCTGGAAGGACAACATCAGGGAATTGCAGGGCCTGCTTGGCCGATCTGTCCGGTCTGAGCTTTTCAGCGTAAGACGACACTGGAGCGGGAGACAAGGGGGGAGAAGCCCGATCACCAGTGGGCGCGTTATGTGTGGGGGAGGGGAAAAAGGATGCCAGGGAGGCAACAGCCCTCGACTCAAGGAGGGGTGAGGGCGGAGGCGGCAGCGATCACTGGCCCACCTCGGGGGGTTGTGGAAGCGCCGGCAGAGAGCGGGCCATCGCCAGAAGGTCTGTTGGCATAGCCAGACAATACGGGTTCGTCGTCTGCCGGGAGGCGTCCACAGTAATGATCCGGTGCTTAGTCAATGAGAGGGAGGGCAGCAGAACCCGTATGCCGTTGAGCGATGGGGGGGGCACGAGGACAGGTGCGCCAACTGGAGGCGGCGCGACCCAACGCGTGCCACCCGCCATCGTAGCTGGCTGGAGCCAAACCCCAGCGGGACAGGGCTGGCCCAGACAGAAAAGGCACTAGCGGAAGGGGAAGCGTCGCGGGCACCTGGCGCAAGACTGGCCTCGACGGGGATGGCACCAGCATACAGCGGGGCGCTGAAAAGTACGTAACCTAAATAGGAGATGCCAGCAGCTGGGGGAGTGCCACTCGCAACTTGCACGGGAGTAGGCGCTATCAGAGGAGAGAGCTCCACATGCGATTGGAGCCGGATAGCCGTAGGTGCCAACTGCAAGCGGGTCACCTAAGAGAGCAGAGCCCGAAAAGGATGGTGGCAAGCATCCTCTAGAAGACACAGAGGCCAACATAGGATGCACTTGAGTACACAAAGCAACACAGTTTGAATCCAAAAAATGTACTACAGCCTCCATCGAAAGTCGAGCAAATTCAGAAGGCTCCATCTTCATGGAGAATAGAGCTGCCGCCTGGGGAAGTATGCCCGCGACTCGCAGGGGGACCCCTGAGCTGGAGGATGCACCGCCGGGAGGAGAGTCGACCGGGTCCAAGTGCCTATGGGGGAGAGGGTGGAGTGGGGGTGGGACCGATGCTGGACAGGCCGACGACCGGCTGGAACAGAGAGGGAGGGGGCGGTAGCCAATTATGGCGATTAAAGGGCGGAGGGGGACGGAAGGGAGGATCCAAACGAAGGCTGGCCGGAGGCCGTGATGGGGGGTCGAGGTTTTCGGTGGTAGGCCCAAGAGGGCTAAAAGATCAGGGGGCCAAGGAGATGCCTGCTGCTGGACCCGGAGGGGTTGGGCTGTTTGCCATTTGAATATCAAGAACAAAAATTACAGAGGAATTGAACTTGATTGCAAACTCGCTTGTACAAAAGAAAGCTAGAAAGAAACCCTAGGAAACTATCTAAGTACAATTGTTTAGTTTTTTATTCTGGGGGGTGACGATGGAGGCTCGAAAAAGTGTAGCAACTCTGCCTTACTCCTTGGACTATCAGACACGGTCTTTGCTCTCGAAGAAATTTGCCAGCCTTTTGCAGGGGTGTGGCACCCTGCTATTTATAGTGATTCCTGTAATAGCAAATTTTGGGCCGCATAAAGGGCTACGTAGCCACGTTTCTGTAATAGCACACGAAAACTCGATCTTGGGCTGCCGGCTAGTGGGGGGTTGTTGAGATTTTGTTGTAGCGAATCTGGATGGTTGAGACTTGTTCAAATTACAATGTGACCCTTCTACAAAGTAGAGTCTTACTCATTTTGGCTGCATAGTGGCTTTTGGGGCGTTGCTTCTGTGGCTCGGTTCCGTTTGGCTGCATGAGATCTTTGAAAACCTTGATTCTGTGGCTGGGCTCACTTGGCCGCAATGGATCTATAGGAACCTTCCCTCTACGGCTCGAGTCCCCTTACCCGCTTGGGTCTTTCGAGAGCCTCGCTTTTGCGGCTTGTGTTGTCTTAGCCGCATGAGGTCTCCAGGGGCACTGCTTCTGCGGCTTAGTTTCGCTTGGCCGCATGGAGTCTTCATGAGCACTACTTCTGCGGCTTAGTTTTGCTTGGCCGTATGGAGTCTTCATGAGCACTGCTTGTGCGACTTAGTTTTTCTTGGCCGCATGGAGTCTTCATGAGCACTGCTTCTGCGGCTTAGTTTTTTTTGGCCGTATGGAATGATGATTCGCATAAACTCCATCTTTTCCATGCTTCTACAAGACCCCCTTTAAAGTTTTCAAATTGCAAATTTGGAATACTTTGAATAAGAAGCATGGAGAAAAAATGTCAGGCCGTAGGGAAGCTTCAAGACGCAGGAAACTTCAAGACGCAGGGAAGCTCCGAGCCGCAGGAAGATTTTGTCCAGGCTATCCAGCTGTTACTGTTGTATATAATGCTCGAATTTACTTTTTTAGATTTGGGGGCTGCCTTTTTGATTACTGTGACGGTTATAAAGGATATAATCCCAAGGGTCACCATTATCTTTTAGTGGGTACGATAATCGAAGCGACGTCTATCCGTTTTCACTTCTTGGTAGCCTATAAAAATATGGGCCTTACAGCAGCAGCGAGAGGAATCCTATTGCTTTCTTTTATCCTCTTCTCTTCCATCATTCTTTCCGCTCCCGATCAACCGTGGCCCCCAAAGCTTCTAAAGCCACTAGCGCTGCCGACAAAGGAAAGGGCCGCTTCTAACAAGTCACCTTCCTTCCACCCAGACAACCATCCTCTGATCAGGGTAAGGTGGAAGAATGATCGCTCGAATTTAAACAGCCATGTCGCATGTTTTATGCGCGGTTTTGACCACCCTTCGCCACTGTGCCCTGGTTTTAATGCCTTTAGTGCACAGTTGGCCTTCATAAGGCATGTGACGCATGTGCTCTGTGTGACTAGGCCGCATGGAACGAATCGCATAAGTATCAGTCTATATCTGGGTCACATAGATTCTACACGATCGAGCCGCATGAGCTCTTCCTTGATCTGGGCTGCGTGTGTTCTATCGTGGCTGGGCCGCATAGACTTTTGTGTATTGTTTAAAAGCCCATTTACTTCTGTTTTCTTCTGACTACTAACCTCTTCCCTTTTTTTATGTTCCATAGAGATCTAGTTAGCAAATTCCCCCAAGACCGGTATCGATGATTTTGGATATGGTGAAGATGCAACACTTGACACACACATCAGAGAGCTCAGAACTCTTCATGCTTTGGAAGGGTTATCCTCAGATGGTAGGAAGAAGCTTTATACATCGGAGAGTCGGACGGTGGTTGGGCATCATCGTGAAAGTTTTGTTTTCACGGCTCTCCAATTAGGCAAAAGCAACACTAGGGATATTGTTTTGAAGATATATTCTTCTGGAGGAACAGGCCTAGGATGTCCGCAATACGAAAGAGAGAAAGTCAACGTTTGTAGATGCTTTTAGCATGCTATATTTGCCTTCCTCCGTGTAGCTTCTTGAAGATTCAACAGCCTTGTTTGCTTCTCAGCAGTAAAATATAACTTCTTTCAAGGGCCACGAAACTGCCTTTTGATGAAGGCGTAGTGCTGCCAAACTGACCAAACTATGTGTTGCTGGATTTTCCTTTCTTTTCTTTTTGCTGCCGATGTAGTCCTATGAATGTAACTAATTTTGAATAAAAAGAATACATTCACTCCATTTTTAGTTTGTGGTATCTGTGGTGCTTGTACTAGAGGGCCTAATACAGTATTTGTGTTTGAAATAGGACATCCCACTAGGGGACTTTTTGTGGACCTATTGTCCTTTTATGTATCTGGAGATGCGAGCAATAGATTTGAATGATATTTTGTGGAACTATTACTCTTTTTGTGCACCAATGGTGCGAGTAATAGATTAGGATAACTTCTGTGGACCTATTACCCTTTTGCGCACAGGTGTTACGGGTAATAGATTTGAAACGAAACTTAACAGAGGTAAGATGGACGTGATAGGTTTGTGGTCTTAACACCATGTCTTTTATCCAGGGTTGGGTACAGGTGTTAAGTCAAGAGACAATCGATATCAGAGGTAATATGGATGTGATACATGATAATCAGGAATAATCTTTGGTGGACCTATTACTCTTTTGCGCACTGGTGGTGCGAGTAATAGATTTTGAGACAAAACCCAACATAGGTAATATGGACATGATAGGTTTTGTGGTCTTAATACCATGTATTTTATCTCGGGTTGGGTACAGGTGTTAAGTCAATAGACTATCGGTATCAGAGGTAATATTGACGTAATACACGATAATCAGAAATAATCTTTGGTGGACCTATTACTCTTCTACGCACTGGTGGTACGAGTAATAGATTTTGAAAGAAAAGCCAACAGAGGTAATATGGACGTGATAGGTTTTATGGTCTTAAAACCATATCTTTTATCCCGGGTTGGGTACAGGTGTTAAGTCAAGAGACTATCGTATCAGAGGTAATATGGACGTGATACACGATAATCAGGACCAGGAAGTTTGCTCAGAGATGGCGATAAGCTTGGTGGACTCTTGTGTGATAAAGCATTAGAGTGGAAGTTCAGAGGTATCAGAATACATGACTCGTCACTCAGGGAGATGCGATGTGATTCCACTCGGAGCAAAGTAGACTGTTAGTTCAGAGATGCTTGGTGTACATAACTCGATAGCCTGGAAGATTTGGTGGTTTGAAGAAGTACCAGCATATCCTTCGATATCGTATTTCTTCAGGAATTTGCCGTTTATGGGCATCATAAGCAAGTCTCCGTTCTGCTTCACGAGTCGGTATGCGCCGTTGGAGAATACGGTTTCGATGATGTATGGACCCTCCCACTTGGGCTGGAATTTGTCGGCAGTTTTGTGAGTCATGACCATCGGTCTGCGAACGGCCAAGACGAGATCGCCTATTTGGATCCTCTACTTGACTTTCTTATTGAAGGCCCTAGAGATGCGTGCTTAATAGAGCTCGATGCTTTGTTGAGCTTGCAAATGCTTCTCGTCTAAAGCTTCCAATTCTTGTAGTCGTAGACGGTAGTTATCGTCCGACGTCAACCGGTAAGTAAGGGCCACACGAAGTGAGGGGATCTGAGTCTCCAATGGGAGAACTGCATCGCTTTCATACACCAGAGAGAACGGTGTATTTCCTGTAGCCGTCCGACTCATAGTGCGGTACGCCCATAAGCATTCGCCCAACTTTTCATTCTAGTCGCGCTTGTTTGAAGACACGAACATCTTGAGAAGCTTGATTTTGGTCTTGTTAAAGGCTTCATCCAGAACATTAGCTGATGGGTTGTATGCCGTTGAATCCATATTCTAAATCCGATTCTTGTCACAGAATCGATAGAAGGCATGGCTTGCGAACTGCGGAGCATTGTCATGAATGATCCTCGTGGCAATCCAAAACGGTAAATAACGTGATGTTTTATGAAGCTGATCACGTTTGATGTCTTTACCTCTGCCAGCGGAACAGCTTCCGCCCACTTGGAGAAGTAGTCGGTGATTACAAGTAAAACCGGTACCCTTTGGACGACGGCGGGGTGATTGGGCCAACGATGTCCATTCCCCATGCTTCAAATGGCTAAGAGGCCATTGTTGGGTGCAAGAATTTGGATGGCAGATGTATGAAATCTGTGTGCATCTGACAAGCCTTACACTTGTTTGCATAATCGACTGCGTCTACTACTATCGTGGGCCAGAAGTAATCCATCCGACGGAGATGGTCCTACAACTTCGGGCCAGGTTCGTGAGCCCCGCAAACACCATCGTGAGCCTCGTGTAAGGCTTCTTTAGCTTATGTATTGACAGACATTTTAATAGTAGCCCGTCATGAGATCTTTGACATAACATTTTTGTTTCTGTGTCATAAAAGAATCTGAGAGAACGCCTTCTGATTGAAGTTGCTTCTTTCACATTCTCAGGCAGGATTCTGTAGACTACAAAGTCGATGAATGGGAGTCTCCATTCTTGCACGTCATTGTAGGCCTTAAAAATGACAGTCACGCTGAGTTGATCAGGACAGAGTCAAAAGTCACGCTCAGTTGATCAGGATAATATTTACAAATCACGCTGAAGAGACAGCTCATCATTTGTCAGAAATTTTATCATGACTGACAACACGACAGTCGAAGAATGTCTCCTCGTATGTCACGTATGCACGAAACTCGAGAGATCACAGCCGACTATTGCGTAATTTTCGAAATCTTCTTCAGCAAGACTCAGCCTTCGTCAAAGTTGGCGTACCAAAAGAGTTTCTTGTCATTTAATGTGACTGGCAAAGCAATCACTGTCAGAGATTTTGTGTCAGTCGAGGCACGCCAAATCGAGATAGCTGGCAGTCTTATCTCAAGTCTGCGTGTATTGTGAGATCTTCATCTCAAGTTTGCGTGGATTCTGAAGTTTTCTTCCTCCAGTCTGCGTGGATTTTGAAGCTTTTTGCCTCGAGTCTGCGTGGATCCTGAAGCTTCCTGCCCCAAGTTTGTGTAGATTTTGAAGCTTTCTACTCCGAGTCTGCGTGGATTTCGTCTTCAACAAAGTCTGCGTGGATTTCATCAAATTGGAGTACGTGGCAGCCATGCCACTGATCTCTCGCCTGCGTGTCCTGTAACTTGCACACGACTCATGCATGATCGCCATGTGTCCAACAGTTACAGGCCACGTCCAGTAACTTCTCACAACCTTGCGTATGTTAAATCCTGCGTGATTTTCAACTAAGCACAGGCTGTGAAGATAGTTATCTTTTCAGTTTTATTTTTGACTCTATAAATAGAGTTCTTTTTCTCATTCATTGTACAGATACATAGTTATCTACTGTCAAAATTTTGAGAGCTTTTCTTCTTCGCATAGTCCAAGGGATAAAGTGATCGTCTTCTAGATCAGATTTCCACACTTGTAATTTTCCCAGAAACATAATAAATAAAGAGAATTTATTTATGGAAAACAAATTGGTGACTCTGCTGGGGAAAACCATCTCCTCTTCTGAGATGGCAACAACTCAATGCGACACTTCGTCAATCGGCTCGACGAAGAAGGTGATGACGATCCAATTCGATCAACTCGCCTATGAAGAAATGCAGCGGGCTAAGAGTGGCAAGTCTACTTCAGCCTCTGTCATCACTGCCAAGTCGAAGGAACACTCTGTCTATGTCCCTAAGAATCAGTTGGTAGTCAATGGTGAAGTCTCTGCCACAGTGTCTACTCCTAACACTGGCAAGAACTCTACTGCAAGCACGCACACTCTTGTGCGCTCGAAGATGACAGCATTCAAAAGTCATGCTGACAGCACTGGCTCCTTAGCCAAGTCTGTTCCAGCGTGCAAATTCAACTCTAAAAGTCATGCTGACAGTACTGGCTCCTTAGCCAAATCTGTTCCAGCGTGTCTCTCTAAAACCAAAAATCACTCTGACAGTACTGGCTTCTTAGCCAAATCTGTTCCAGTGTGTATTTCCAAAATCAAAAGTTATGCTGACAGTACTGGCTCCTTAGCCAAATCTGCTCCAACGTGCAATTTTACCCCTAAAAGTCACGCTGACAGCGCTGGTTCCTTAGCAAAGTCTGTTCCAGTTTGTACTTCCAAAGTTAAAAGTCACGCTAACAGTACTGGTTCTTTAACCAAGTCTGTTTCAGCGTGTATTTCATCTAAGAAGAATAGTTCTTTAGCTATCTCTTCTTCTTTGCCAAGTTCTACTAGAACTGGGGGTGGTCTTCCACACAAAGTCCTTTCGAAAAGGAATAACTCTTTAGTTGTTCCTTCTGCTCCTGTAGTTTTTACTTCAGGAACAACTTTGACTGACAATTTTGTTAGTCAAAGAAAAGGAGATGGTCTTTTGACTACTCTTCCTTCTGGACATTCCATGTCTCAAACCTTGAATGAGTCTAAGAAGAAACATTATGTAATGTCTTCTTCTATGACTTCTTCAAATTGGGCACAGAATTTGTCCATAAAAGAGGGTTTGTTACCAACTCCTAATCCAAGGGATGGTTCTATTTTTCCTTCTCTGCAAATATCCAGATCAATGGAAGGAAAACTCCAAGTTTCCAAAACTAATGTGTCACCTCCAATTGATCTAAGAACAAAACTTAGCACTTCTGGTGTTAAGAAACCACATCAGTTGGAAACAAGGATAAAAGATCCAGATGCAGAGTATGCTAGAAACTATGTGGCTCATATTAATCATTCTTTATATAATCAAGAGCCATCAAGAACCAAGAACAGGAAATATACTCCTCAATCTTCACAAACAGATTTACGAGAATATCTTCAACAGAAGAGAATAAGTAATTCTATGTCAAAAGATCATGCTGAGTGTGACTTCCAGCCAAGAGTCATAATTCAATGCAGATGTCAATCAATGGCTCATGACCATGTTGATCATGAATGTGACTTCCAGCCAAGAGTTACAATGCAATGCAGATGTCAAACTAAATGACAATCTGTCTTCAATCGGATTCAGTGTGAACCTATGCCTGATGAAGATGATCCTTTGTTTGCTTCTGTCAACATGACCTCTCGGGATGCTGGGGGTAGAGCTGATAGTCCAGATGGAGTATATAGAAACACCAGAGCAAGAGTCTTAGCTTCTAGTCAAAAAAATTTGATCTCTGAAGATGATTCTGAATTTCTAGGAGAATCTAATTTCCCACCTCTTCCTACTGGGGGTAGTTCTCCTTTAAATGATTTTGATGCACGAAGCAGTGATTCAGAGCATACAACATCCACTAATTCATCAATAATCCCTCGTACAGTCACTACATATATGGTGGATGGGAATACTGAATTGAACAATGAACCTTCCTCTTCGGTGACTCCTCAGGACCAAAGAATTGCTTCTTTGGAACAACAAATGAAGTCTATGGCTGATACTATGAAGTCGATGTATGAACTCATGAAAGCTCAGTTGCAGAATCAACGGACTGTATCAGATGCCATACCAACTGACACTGATATAAGTCCGGTACAAGTTCCTCCAGCAGTACAATCCAATACTCCTGGACCAGCTCAACCAAATCCTAGTCTCTCTGGAGCTGGGGGTAGTGCTTACAATGCTGTTCCTCCTCCTAACTATTCTCTACAAGTTACAACTCCATAATCTTCTGGAGTTGTTAATGAAGAATTGAGGAATCTTAAAACTCAATTCGAGGCATTCAAACAGAAAGATGGTTTACAAAGGTTAGGCATCAAGCAACCTTACCCGATAGAATGGAAGCAAGTATCGTATCCTCCTAAATACAAGCCTCCTACTATCTCATTCTATGATGGAACCACTTCTCCAAGTCAGTTTATTAATCACTTTGAAGTGATGACTGACCAGTTGCAACCAAGTGACGCCCTTCTTACTCGGGTGTTTATTGGATGTCTCAAGGGAACTGCTTATGAATGGTATAGAAGTCTCCCAGATGGGTGTATTACCTCATTTGCCGGTTTCAAACAGATGTTTCTTGAACGGTTCTATGAAGGGCTCAATGACATGACTATGTCTGCTCTTATTAGAATCAAACAGAAAAATAATAAAACTACAGAGGATTACATTGAACGGTTTCGAAGAGAAGCTCTGAAGATGCCTCTTGGAACTCCAGATGCTATCACCATCGACACATACAAATCAAACTTGTTGCCAATCATCAGCATGTGGACAGGATCCACCCAACTCCAAGACTGGCCTTCTTTCATAGTTAGTGCCAAGGCTGCAGAAATTAGTGCTGAAACCTTCAAAGGTTTAGGAGTGCATATGACTCCCAAAGAAACAGGTCAAGGTACTAACAATAAAAATAATGCTCGCAAAGGAAAAGAAACTCTTGAAGTTAATCTTCAGAGCAAAGATGCATCAACTGTTCAAACTTCTCCTACCTCTACAACTCAACAACCGAGAACACCTCGCCCCAAAGAAGAATACTCTTTCGATGATGACGATGTCCTTGGTATCTTTGAATGTCTGCTGAAAGGTAATAAAATACAATTGCCTGAAATCTAGAAACCTGATGAAGCTGGTAAGACAGATCATCCCAAATACTGCCCATATCACAGAATGTTGGGTCACACAATTCGTACATGTTATGTACTGAAAGGAAAGATCCAAGAAATGATTAAATCTGGGGCTATCTCCCTTACTCCAAAAGAGAAGACCGTCACCTCCAACGTCGTCTCTATGCAATTCGGAGATTTCTCTCCTCAACTCCTTGAAAGTGGGATCGTTCCTATTCCCAAGGTAACTCTTGAGATAGTGAATATTCCTCCTCCACAATCTGAAGGATTATTGTCAATCACTTTAGAAACTGGAGAAATCATGTGGATTCATCCTGATCTAGTGGCAGATTTTGAATCTCCTTTTCCTCAAAATACTACTTCTCGAAAGTCCAAGAAGGCTGGAAAAATTAAGACATGTCATATGACTTCTCTTGGGTCTACCTCTGACGCAGAGCCAAAAGAGAAGAAAGAAGCACTTGCTACTCGAACAGGGAAACCTTATCTAAAGGATTATTCCAAAAATCCTGAGGATACTCCTGATATCCCTCCAGCTGATAAAGATGCTCCTAATGTTCCTTCTGAAGAAGAATCATCTACTGCACCTGTTCCTTCAACTACACCAGTTGAACCTATTCCTCCTAAATCCACAGTTCTGGAGAAAGGCAAACAACAGGCTCGGTTTGATAAACCAATCAATAAGTCCCCTCCTCTTGGGCTTCAGAAGCCTTACAACTTCGACATTCTAGCTCAACTTGCTAATACTCCAGCTAGAATGTCCCTCTTTGAACTTCTACGTCTTTCTAAAGAGACTCGGGAGACGTTAAGTGAAGCACTTCTTCAAGCCGACTCTTTTCTTGCACAATTGAAGAAGCCAGATGCAGAATCTGCCACTTGCTTACATTGCAACAGTGTATTGGAGATTATCCCAAATATCACCTTTACACAAGACGACATGCTATTAGAGGATAATCGACATGATCGGCCTCTCTACTACACTGGTTATATCGATACGATGAAGATACATCGTATCCTCATTGACCCAGGGTCTGCTATAAGCATAATGCCAAAGAGTCTGTTGGATGAACTAAAAATCCCTCTTCACAAGCTCTCTAAGACGGTTACTACTATATTGGGATTCAATCAAAGCCGAAGCGAGCCTTTGGGAAAGATTCATCTGAAGCTTCAGATAGGCGATTTCAGATCCAAAGTCACTTTCTATGTGATTGAGATCGTGGGATCCTATAATCTTCTTCTTGGGAGGCCCTTTCTTCATGAAAATAATGTGGTGCCTTCTACTCTTCATCAGTATTTTAAGTACATTGATAGCAATGGAAGAGTACAAAAAGAAGTTGCTGATATAAATCCCTTCCATGGGTTTGAAGCTTATTTCAATGATTTCCGAATGTACAAAGAAGAGTATACAAGGGTCATACAAGCTATGGAGAAAGAGGATTCACAAAGTGAGACTTTAATAATCCCTGTTAAAGGTCGAACTACTCAGCAACAATCTCCCAAACCCTCTCGAGAAGGTTCTTTCATCATTCCAGTGAGTGGACGGATCTCTCCGTTGCCTCATTCGTCTGCTCAAGATACAATGATCATTCCTGTTAGTGGGCGTACTACAATTCCTATATCTTCACAGGATACTCTGCTAATTCCAGTTGGTGGGCGGATTACTCTTCCATCTCAAGCTTCAAGGGAGCTCACCTCTTCTGAGCCATTTGTTATCGATCTTAATCGAAACAAAGCTTCTTCTCATTCTTCTTCTTCCCCTTTAGTCATTGACTTGGCTAAAATCTCTAAGGCTCAGCCTTCTCCCAATGTAAATATTGCTGCTTTTACATTTAATGAAAAGTCTCCATCTTTGCAGTACGCTGATGTGTGTAATTATGTTCATAGTTATTTACATTTGTTAGATGACTTGAGCACAATAACCATAGGAGTTGTACAGACTGTTCATACAGATGTATCTCTAGAACCTGTACAATTTTCATACTTTCTAGTTCCCAGCAGAAAGCCAGGAGACATTCCAATATTCTTCTACAAAGGGCCCCAAAGTCCTTCTGATTTAGAAGATGATGACAATAACGATGATACTGGAAGATTATAACTACGTCGCTATAGTCAGCAATCTAAAGACATCATCAAAAATATGGGCTATGACTTCAGGACTGGCCTCAATAGTGGAAAAGCAAGAAAAATGCCTGTTCGTATTCCTTCTCTGAAATATGGGAGGACGAAATGCGAATTAGGCTATATTACTCCTACTCCTTTCATCAATATTATCCATGAAGATCCTGAATCTGACGAAGATAAGAGATCTGATTCTTCTAGTACCACTTCTTGGGATTCCGATACGAGTATCGGTAATTTTTACTGCAACATTCTGTCTTCCAATATGGTTTCCATCGACCGTTCTGAAGAAAGTGATGAAGACGAAGAAGAGTTTGAAATCTCACCTGAATCAGAACAATGGGCCCAAAGATTAGATAATCAATGGGAGTTCCGTTTCGAGCAAAAAGAACCTCCGACTGAAGATAAACTTGTTCAAATAGATGTTGGTGAAGAGGGATCCCCCAAACCAATATTCATTAGTGAAAGTCTTTCAGAAACTGATAAGCAAGACATGATCAAACTTATTCGTGATTACATCGACGTCTTCGCTTGGAGTTATGAAGATATGCCAGGGCTTGATCCACAAATTATAACTCACAAGCTCAATATCTTGCCGAATGCTAAACCGGTCAAACAACAACAGCGACGATTTCGTCCAGACATTATGGATGCAATTGAAGCTGAAGTTAATAAACTCATGGCCTCCGAGTTTATTAGAGAGGAACAACATCCCGATTGGGTGGCTAACATAGTTCTTGTCCTTAAAAAGACTGGCAAGATCAGAGTATGCATAGACTTCCGCGATCTCAATGCGGCATGCCCTAAGGACGAATTTCCTCTACCAATTACTGATGTCATGATCGATAATACCTGTGGATTTGAACGGATGTCATTCATGGACGGGTATTCTGGATACAATCAGATTAAAATATTTCTAGACGACGAGAAGCACACTTCTTTTAGAACGCCGATTGGTACATATTGTTATACAGTTATGCCATTCGGTCTCAAGAATGCAGGAGCAACTTATCAACGAGCTATGAGCACTATATTCCGTAAACATCTGCAGAAAATAGTCGAATGCTACGTTGATGATATTGCAGTCAAAAGTCGACAAAAGGAGGATCATATCCAAGATTTGAAGACTATTTTTGATCTAATGCGTAAGCATCAATTAAAGATGAACCCTACTAAGTCCTTCTTAGGCGTCTCTAGTGGTAAATTTCTCGGCTTCGTTATTACCTCTAAAGGTATACACGTGGATCCCGAAAAGATCAAAGCCATCCAAGAGATGCGTCCTCCACGCACCTTAAAAGAGCTACGAGGATTTCAAGGAAGGATCGCTTATATGAGGAGATTCATCTCTAATTTGTCAGGACGCTGTAGACCATTCAACAAACTTATGAAGAAAGGTGTCTCTTTTGTCTAGAATGATGAATGTCAGAAAGCATTCGATGATATAAAACAATATCTGATGAGCCCTCCAATATTGGTACCTCCCGTTTCAGGAATTCTATTTCTCCTATATACTCGAGCAATGACACTACCAAAATAAGTGGATTTAGCGACGCCCAAAAACGTCGGAAAAAACAACAAAATCCGTCGCTAATATGTATCACCGACGTATTTACCGACGTTTAGGTTTTGTCGCCGTTTCCTTAGTCGCTGATTACAAAAACGTCGCTGAACGTCGCAATTACCGACATTCAGCGACGTAACAGTACGTCGGTGAGTTATCGACGTTTATCGTCGTTCCGTCGGTATATTAGCGACGTATATGTAGTCGCTACACGTCGGTAAAGACCACCGACGTCTACCGTCGTTTCGTCGGTAATATAGCGACGTGAATTTTGTCGCTAGACGTCGGTAAAGGTCCTGTACATTTTTGCAGCTAGTGTCGGTAAACGTCGGTAAATACGTCGGAGAGCTGTACTTTTTTGCAGTTAGTCGTCGGTAAATGTCGGTAAAACGTCGGAAAAATATATTATTTGCAGCTTGTCGTCGGTAAACGTCGGAACACGACGTCGCTAAACGTCAGTAAGCGTCGCTAAACGTCGCTAAAGTTGTAAAAAAAATAAAAAAAATAAAACACAGATTCTTTATTACCACTCACAATTCTATAAAATACATATAGGTACACATTCAAATCCCCACTCACAATTCCAAATCACAGCGCATTCAAACCCCCACTCACAATTCCAAATCACAGATAGCTTTAATCTAAGTTAATTAACATCCAATCCAAACACAATTAACATTTATCGACGAAGGAATTAACATCCAATCTAAACAAGTCACAAGTCAATTCGATACAAACACAACTAACATCCAATACAAACATCCAATCATAAGTCACAAACATAAGATGATACAAACACAAACAAAAGTCCTAACTAGGACTACTAGTGATCTGGTGCAGGAGGGGCACCGCCGCGACGAAGGCGTAAAAACTCCTCATACTCCGCAAGTGAAATCGATACAGATGGAGCGCCAGGCTGTGACGTCGGTGGAGTCGGTGTCGAAGAAGAAGGCGGTGGAGGCGGCGGAGTCGACGACGATGAAGGCGCACCCAGAGTACCAGCATGCTCCAACGCTGTAAGTCGCTGGTTGTATGAATCCATGATAGATAACATTCTACCACTGCTCTGGACCATCGAATCCTGCGCCAATCTCACCGTCTCGGCCATGGTCACCTGTCCTGTCTGCAACTCCGTCACCGTGCGCTCTAACCCTCCAACGGCGCGCTCTGTCCTCTCAGTCGTCTCCCTGAGGTCTATAATGCCGCGGTCGAGCGCATCCAATCGTGCTAGCAGCACAGGATCGTCCGTAGGATGCTGAGACTGCTGCTCGATCCGTCGTAGCAGGTCGTCACGGAGAGACTCCATCATCTGGTGGACTCGGGCAGACTCCTGGGACGGCTGTGGACCATGCACACTAGCAGGAGATGTCCTAGAGGACTGGGTCGCAACTAGGGCGCCATAGGATCCCGTACCGTAGTACGTACCCCTACGGAGGCCACCAGCGGCGGTCATCCACAGCTCGTCCGCCGACGGAGCTTGAGTGGGCTGCGAGGAAGTACCGGCCTCTCCTGCATCAGGTGCTCTAGCAGCCGTCCGTTCCCGCAGCCTCGTATACTCGGCCTAGAAAGTATGGATAGTACTCTGTGATTTCTAATTTCTAATTAATGTACTTATTTTTACTAACTTCATGAATATTTATTTGCATCATATTTACTAAGTTATATTAAAATGGACACGAAGTATTACATTAAGATAACGTATTGTAATACTTACATAGGTCTGCTCGGCCCTCTCGTCAATAAGGACTCCGCCCTTCCGATGGGTGGCCAGGAAGACGGTCACCATGTCGGCGTTACCGACCTTCCTTACCTGTAATTAAATATATTATCTTAGTAATAATTTATCGGATTTGCATTAAAATAATATTTCTAAAAGAGAAAGACATACCAGACGACGGAAATGTTCCGTCATCGGAATCGACCCACCGCACCACTTCGAGGCATGTTGCCTAGCCGCCTTAGCCTTCTCCGACTTCTCCTTGTACCTTGGCTCGTTGAATCGAGCCTTCATCTCATTCCACTGATCAGGGGTGATCCAACCTTTGATCGGCTTTCCGGCACGATCACGTTCCTTCTGATCATTAATAGAGTCACGGATCAGCTTAGCAGCGACGGAAGGAAACATCCCCTCGATCTGCTCGGCCCGGTGCGGCGGATAGTAAAACATATCCTAGAACAGTACGAAACCAAATATTTATCAGTTATATATAATATGCATAAATTAAATGATTCATGTTAAAAACAAATCTATTTTAACTTTGAAGCGCGTAAACCAGAAGTTCTTCCTTTCGTCTGGAGCATCAGAGTAGTTAATCCAGGGACCACCATAATTATGCCTCAGCATATCGCCTAGACGTCTCTGTACCCCTGGAGGACGATATCTATACATACATATTATATTCATGAAAAAAGTTAATTTATGATAAAAACAGAAGAAAAAAAATCATAAACCAAAATACCTACTTTGTACCGTCGGCCCAGATCTCCGTCCTCCCCTCCTCCGGAGGTGCGCACGCATCATCTTCATGATGCTGGTCGGCCGTCGGCGCATCCTCCTCGGCCATCTGCTCATCCGTCTCCATCGTCGTATCAACATCAGGAACGCTAGACGGGGGAGCCCTCTCAACAGGTCTGGAACTACTCGTCCCAGGAGATATGCCACGTGACGTCGTCCCAACCGGCCCAGCTACTGTCCGATATGGAGGAGTAATCGGCGACGAGGATCCAGAGCCGGTACCAATAGGAGGTACCGAAGGCAAACTCCGTCCCCTAGCAGTACCTGTAGGAAGTACCGGAGGATCCCGACCTCCTCGTGGCCCTCGCAAATGTCCGCGACGACCTGCCATACCTGATAACAGCATATGATAGTACAAGATATAATAGAGACTAGAAATATGACAGTACAACAAATAATAGAGACTAGAAATATGACAGTACAACAAATATTAGAGACTAGAAATATGACAGTACAACAAATAATAGAGAATAGAAATATGACAGTACAACAAAGATAATAACCAAGGTAACATATGATGATACATTCTACAATAAACATCTAAGTCCAGATAATATATTCTAGAAGAAACATCTAAGTCCAGATAAGTATATCTCTCTCAATCATCTTCAGAATAATCATCTTGTTCGTCTTTCTCGACCTCATCTTCCTCTTCCTCCTCATCTTCACTTTCGTCTTCACCTTCGTCGGCTTCGTCTTCCTCTTCGGATAATTCTACATCTTCTACATTATGTGTCGTGTAATGCGTAACTTCCGTGGAGTCCACATCGACAATATTGGTTACAGGAGGTAGCTCGTCCTCCTGGTAAGCTTTTTCATCAACATCAAAAGTATCTCTAGCTTTAGTCTTGCATACTGCCCACCAGTCAGACTTCGTTGCTCCCCGTCTCGGATAAGCTGTGAAATACACGAGCTGAGCCTGAGTTGCTAGGACAAACGGTTCGTAGCCTTGATATCTACGCTTGTAGTTTATATCCACAAGACCATGCTTGTCAATTTTCCAGCCTTGATTTTCAATCGGATCGAACCATTCACACTTGAACAACACGATCTTTGCAGGTTCTCTGCCATAATTATATGACAACTCCACAATCTCTCGCAAGATGCCAAAGAAATCATTTCCTGGATCGACGTCTTTGTAGTTCGAAGACTTGATACACAAACAACTGTTCTTCGTGGAATCAAGATCCAGGAAGCTGTCTCTGATCGGAGCATTTGTCGACTTGAACCGAAAGCCATTGACACAATAACTTGGCCATGTTTTAACAAAAGTAATTGGTCCCTTGGCAAGAGTTCTAATTAATTCAATCTCGAGTGAAATTAGACGATCGACCTGAATATCAAAGAAGAGATAATAAGTTATTTATTGCGCAGTTGCATTAGAAGAGGCCAATAAATATTACCGAACTGCTTACATATTCGCTCAACCAAGAAGGAAAATGACGTCTCATTTTTTGTTCTAATGCTTCGTCTGTTAGGTAGGGTCTAACCAGCCTCAACTCATCATTATATGTGCTGGAAAACAACGAAGCATTAGAACGATTAGTACAATAATATTAGCTTATACTATTACATTGAGATGACGTAAACTCATTCGACTATCTCGGCCTCCTATTCGGCCTACTATTCCGATACCGATACTTTGAACCTTGATCTTAACACAAACCTATATACTGATCGATACTAATCTGCTACGCCCGATACTAAGTATATACGGTCGATACTGATAGCGATAGTCCGATACCGATAGCGATAGTCCGATACCGATAGTTCGATCGATACCGATAGTTCGATACCGATAGCGATAGTCCGATACCGATAGCGATAGTTCGATACCGATAGCAATAGTCCGATACAGATACACATGGACCTACATATATATATATCACTAGTAGCCATACTCCTCTACATACTACTCTACACTAGGATCTAGTAACCATATACTAAGTCAAAATCTAGGGTTTGACTGAATATGGGTTAACTTTCTGGTCAAACTAAGTCAAAATCTAGGTTTAATAGGGTGTGTGGGTGTTCACCATGTCAAAGTTCAGTCCATCTCTGGTGGACTCAAAAATGTACAGCAGGTGAGGAGAGTGTTAACCCCAGGTTTAGACATCTAACCCAAGTCAGTCTAATGAGATTCAATCTCAGATTTAACAAGTGTTTTCAGATTTACGAGAGGAAAAAGGTAAAAGAAGAAGAGTTCATACATTCATTTCCAAGTTTAACAGTTCATATAAATCTCAAGTTATATGCATGAAGGAAAGGAAAATCAAGTTCAGTCATGTATGCATTCTCAGGTTTCATGTTCAGTTAATCTCAGGTTAATGTTCAAAAACAATCTTAGTTATACATTACATCTCAAGTTCATCTCATTTCTCAGTTATTGCATATATTCATATCATGACAGTTTTGAACATGTAAGATATGAAATAAACTTAACATCTACATAACTGTGAACAATATCTAAACAAACTAAAATCCACAAATCAATCCCAGTATTAACATTACATCACAGTCTATATTTATCATTTAATTTCAATATTAATATAAAACTTACAGTTCAGTTGAGTAGCATAACCCATGTAATGCAAACCCAAATTGAACCCCAAAATACAAACCCATGTAATGCAAACCCAAGTTGAGTAGCATAACCCATGTAATCATATAACCACATCATTTAGTGAACCATACATTACATTAATTAACCAATTTATTATCCTATTAATCTCTGAAAATTCCCAGAACAGTGTAGGTATCATAGTTATGTAGGGAAACCCCAAACCATCAGTCCCACATGCCCCATCCGAAACCCCAAACCTAGTTTACATCTTCTTTCCCAATTTTAAAGGACTACGCCATCTCCAATGGGGGTTTACATTGATCAGAATAATATGCAAAAAAGAAAAAAAAGTAATAAAAATGGCGTTAGGGTTAGGGTTTACCAAATTGACGAGGGGAAGAGGGGGTCGACGGTCTCCGGAGGACGGGGTCGGTGCTCGCGGCGGTCACGAAGGTCGGGGAGAGGAGAGGGGGTCGGTGCTCGCGGCGGCCACCGACGGTCGGCCGGGGAGCTGATGGGGGGGGAGGGGGAGGGTTGGGGAGAGGAGAGGGGTCGCCGAGGTCGGTGGGGGTCGCCGAGGGCGCGGTCGGACGGGGGTCGACGGGGTGGGGGAAGCCGGCTCGGGGTCGGGGGGGAAGGAAAATATTGGGGGGAAATAATGGGGGGAATGAAAACTCGAACCTGACCTATATTCACACTTTAGCGACGTCATATAAGAACGTCGGTACACGTCGCTAATATCATTGATATTAGCGATGAAGTAATAAATACGTCGAAAAACGTCGCTAATATCACTAATATTAGCGACGTTTACCGACTTATACGCGACGTGAGCTCTTTAAAACGCAAACGTAGTTTAAATACGTCGCAGAACGTCGCTGTCAGTCGCTAATAGTGACGTCTTGCGACGTTATAAAGAAACGTCGCTAAATTATTATTTTCCTGCGACGTTTTCTTAAAACGTCGCTAATTACGTCGGTAATATGACTTATTTTGGTAGTGTGAGTCATTCATTGGGTACATTACTTGCTCAAAAGAATCAAAATGGCCATGAACAAGCCATCTACTATCTCAGTCGTACTATGACCGAAGCTGAACCTCGATATTCACCGGTGGAAAAAGAATGTCTAGCCTTGATGTTCGCTGTTCAGAAGACACGACATTATATCATTGGCCAGACTATTCATGTCATCTCCAGGATCAATCCTATACGGATCATGTTGAAGAAACCCAGTGTTTTGAATTCTCGATTAGCTAACTGGGGAATCCTACTAGCTCAGTATGACATGCATTATATTCCTCAAAAATCAGTCAAAGGACAAGCTTTAGCCGATTTTCTGGCTGCTCATTCAATTCCAGAAAATTCAAAACTCTATGACGAAATTCCAGATGAGGTCTTAGATTCAAACCAAATTGCTGAAGAAGATCCTACTTGGCGTCTATTCTTTGATGGAGCTTCAAGGATAGGTCCTAATGGTGATATTGTCGCTGGAGTTGGAATCGTTCTTGTATCGCCAGAAGGTCTTGCTATCCAAAGAGCTTATTCTCTCGACCAACTGTGTTCAAACAACGTAGCTGAATACAATGCATTACTTATTGGTCTTCAACTCGCTAAGCATCTGAATATTCAACATTTGGAGGCGTACGGAGACTCTAAACTCATTGTCAATGAGATAAGGGGAATTTATGAAGTTTGCCATCAAGATCTGGTTCCTTATCATAGATCAGCTATATCTATGGCTTCTTCGTTTGAAGAATTCTTCATTGAACATGTTAGGCGAGCATGTAACACGAAAGCTGATGCTCTAGCTAATCTTGCGGCGGTATTAGCTATTCCGATTAGACGGCAACAAATGATTATTGTTCGCAATCGAAAATTATTTCATCTGGAAAATAACCTAACTCTAGGGCTTCCAATTGACATTGAAGAATCAACATCTCATGATGTCAACACAATAAGAGGATTTGGAGACTTCCTTTCTTCATCTGATTCTAGCATGGAATTTATCTTCAGTAACTCGACCGAGAATCAAAATACGGATAAAGATTGGAGACTTCCTTTCTTAGATTTCTTATTGTATGATATTCTTCCGGATGATCTGAGTGAGGCAGCATCTATCAGACGACGATCACTCAAATTCTATTACAATCATACAACAAAGACCTTATATCGTCGAGCTTATGATGGTTTACTTCTTCGATGTGTTATCGGTGACGAGGCTCAACAAATTATTCGCGAAGCACATGATGGAATTTGTGGAGCACATCAGCCTGGACCAAAACTTCAAGACCGTATTCGACGTATGGGTTATTATTGGCCCACTATGGTATCAGACGCCATCGAATATGCAAAGAAGTGTAAAGCTTGTCAAATCCATGCAGATTTTATTCATCAATCCTCGGAGTTTCTACATCCAACGGTAGTGTCATGGCCCTTCGAAGCTTGGGGCATGGACATTATCGGCCCGATCAATCCACCGTCATCCAAGGGTTATCGGTTTATTCTTGCAATAACCGATTACTTCTCCAAATGGGCCGAAGCCATTCCTTTATCTGAAGTTATGACGTCCAATGTCATCAGCTTTATTAAGCATCATGTCATCTACAGATTTGGTGTTCCTCGACGCATTATTCATGATAACGGACCACAGTTTGTCAGTCAGAAGTTTACTCGATTCTGTGATGATCACCGGATCAATAATGTGGCTTCTACCGCGTATAATCCGGCAGCTAACGGATTAGCAGAAGCTTTCAACAAAACTATCATCAAACTCCTAAAGAAGTTTGTCTCTACTAACAAACGTAATTGGAGTGAGAAGCTCGGTGAATGTTTGTGGGCTTATCGTACTACAGTTCGTAATGCTACTAAATGTACACCCTTTTCTCTGGTGTATGGTTGCGAAGCTGTTCTTCCATTAGAGATTCAAATTCTTTCTTTAAGGATAGCAATCGCTAATGAACTCACTGCCAAAAATAATGATCGTCTTCGACTTCAGGAATTAGAAGCTCTGGATGAAAAGCGATTATCTGCTCAACAGAATATTGAATTCTATCAAGCTAGAATCTCAAGAGCTTTTAATGAGAAAGTCAGAGTTCGATCGTATCAGAAAGGAGAACTTGTTCTAACAGTCAGACGTCCTATGACTATGACTCATATGAGCAAAGGCAAATTTGACGCAAAGTGGGAAGGACCCTATATTGTGAACAGAGTTTTCTCAAATGGAGCTTATCAACTCTCAGAATTGGATGGTCAAAAAGTTTTGATGCCTATTAATGGCAAATTCGTTAAAAAATACCATGTATAAATGTAAATGCTTGTAATCATCAGACAAATTCATGTTTAGAAATAAAATTTTTATTTTATTTTAATCATGAATGATGGTACACGATATTAAGGAAGATCATTATCATCCTTTTCTACATTTGGATGTGGTCCACTGCCGTCCTTCTCGAAGACGTGATCAGCAAAAGAGCCGAGGATCTCCTTGCTGGAACCTACGAGGAACTTACAAGCGGCCATCCTCATGGCTTCTTCTTCTTCAGTCCTTCCTGGTTTGAGCAGGAAATCCAGAATGTCCCTTGGTGGCTTGGGTGCAGACGAACCTTCGCCTGCTTCCGCCTTCTTCGATTGAACTGGATCTACAGGGTGTTCTTCAGTGCCTTTCTGAACCATCATGGCGATTTCAGCCTTCTTGGATGCTTCTTCAGACGACATTTTTATGTTTGAAAGAAGGAGTGTTCGTTCTTGTCAGATTTCTGCTATATTTATAGGCAGAAGCTCCTCAAATAATGAAGCGTCACATTCATCCGATGATTCACACGTTCATTAATGCTTGACGGTTCATCCGTTCATTTATTACATTCATCCGACGGTTCATTCGTTCATCTGACGATTCGTCCGTTCATACTCTTCTATGCCGAATCTACTTGCTCATTTGTCACTTGTCATTTTTGACCTCTGTATAGAAATCAATCTATTTTCTTTTGAGTTCCTACATATTATCACGTCCATACTACCTCTGATAATATTACGTACTCTAAATCAGAAAAGAAGATTTCATTATCTATCATGTCCACAATTCATTCAAATACAAATCATTGAGCATAGAAGAATTATCATTTCCACTCTCATATTATCATAAAAAGTCTATTACATTTTCTTAGACTTTCTTACAAATCATAATGGAAATCTATTACAAATTTTGGATTTTTATTCTACGCCACAACAATAACCTAATAGAGATCTATCTTCTTCCTTGGATCTTCTCCGTCGGACCTTCTCCGTCAGGTTCGTTGTTGGTGGCAGTCCCTGACTGTCTGGGTCCCAGTCACGACCAGATCAGCAGGTGTCATGCCCCAGAACCAGAATACTGGAGAGCGGGGGCAGACATAGCCAGCTACGTATATTGAAATAGAATACATCTCAACTATACGGTCACGGCTGTCTAGATATAAGGGTTTACTACAAGCCAACAGTCTCTTAAGGTCAAGCCTATTGTCTCAATCTCAAGCAAGTAATATAATTACAAGATGTATGATCATTAAATATATAATAAAAGGCGTCCCAAATATTACATATCAGCTGATCATGAAGCTAGTCGTACAAAATGTTAGGACTAGCAAGAGTTTAAGTCATACATGATCAACCCTAGGATTTGTTAATCATGTTTACAGCCCGTAGGCAGACAGTAAGTAAAAGTGCATCGAGCTAACAGGTGCTCGTCGGCTAAATGCCTCAAAAGAATAATTTACAATATAGTGAACGAAACAAAATAGAAAACCCACTCGTAGCCCGGGTTCCTTCTAATCGCCACCATCGGGCTGGAAGCTTGGTAGATCCTCGGGAGCTGCTCCGAAATCTGGCCACACAAAACCAGCTGGGTCAACCCCAGAAAGAGCAAATGCCACAAGGGGGCCACGAAATAAGAACAAAAGCCAGCAATCAGCACAAGAAAATCTAATATTAAAAGTAAAACTTACGAAAACATGTCAGGATGATATACGACGAGATAACCATGGAACTATTTCGATAGCCAGGTTACAACCCGTAAACCAAACAAGGACCGGGGTTGTAACCCTTCATCTGAACAGAGCTTGGTTTCCCACCATTTATCGGCAAGATAATAATGCAAGAAATCAAGACAGGAAGCAATCTTGTACTGGATCAAGACATGGCTAAGCTGGTTACACCTCATTCAATCAATCACGGCCAAGCAGATACTACGGCTTACTACTTTAACTAACTAGGGTTATCACAGGCCTAATTACTAACATGATGCAGTGAGATTGCTCCACAGCCACAAGCCCTGTAGACCATCCAGGCTACCCAGGATGAAAGATTAGGGTTGAATTCAGGTGGGTACATCACCCGGGAGACAAATGTACCCTTAGGTGACTTAGAGGGTGCAACACTCGACGGTGCGCTGGAAATGTGCCCTACTCGACGGCAGGCTACAGATCCCAAGAGCGCCCAGGTAACGGGATTACCTGTAGCTGTGTCATCTCTTCATGACTACTGTGTTATTCTAGTTATTAACCTTAATCCATTTTAGTAGGGGCTCCTGACCGTGGTACTCAGGAGTCCCATCCTAGACATGATGCAAGACATGACAAGTGGATTAACAAGCAAGCAAGAAAGAACCACCCACGGTGTCAAGACAGGTCAAGTTAAGTTATCAAGTCGTGTCAAGTCAAGAGTGCGCCGCCAAGGGCCACTATCAAGTCATGTTGGTCATGTCAGGAGTGCACCACTACGGGTCACTGTCGTGTTATGCTAGTTCCTTGTCATACCAAGCCATGTACAATAGTCATTCCAAACATATTAAGTAAAATCAAGTTCATGACAAAAGGCGTAAGGATATAAAATGGGCATGAAATATCTAATAAAATATCAAAATACGGGTCAGGGGATGCGTACGCACAAAAGCACGCACACAGGGGGAATGCATACGCAATATAATATGCACGCAGGAGGGCAGCGTATGTGAAAGTCACGCACGCTCAAGGGGCAGTGTGCGTGAAAAGTCACGCACGCTCAAGGGAACAGTGTGCGTGAAAAGTCACGCACGCTCAAGGGAGCAGCTGCGTGAAAAGTCACGCACGCTCAAGAGAGCAGCTGCGTGAAAAGTCACGCACGCTCAAGAGAACAGTGTGCATGAAAAGTCACGCACGCTCAAGGGAGCAGCTGCGTGAAAAGTCACGCACGCTCAAGAGAGCAGCTGCGTGAAAAGTCACGCACGCTCAAGAGAGCAGGCTTCCAACAGGAAGCGTACTCAAGCCTGCGTACGCAGCGCTAAAGAGCGCTCGTAGCTCAGTGTGCGTAGCTAAACAGCTCTGCACACTGCTCACTGTCTTCTCCAAACAGCAAGAACACATGGCTGAAACCAAAACTTCAAAAGTTCATAACTTGGCCATCCGAACCCCAAATCCGGATTTCCAAGGCTCCAACTGGAGTAAAACTGAAAGCTCTTCCACATGGAAACATCAGAACTCAAAGAAAACCAACCAAAAAGGATCAAAACATGCAAAATCCGAAAATAGGAATAACTTAGATCTACATCAACAGAGACTCCAAATCATAAAAACCCAAGAACTAATGTTGATCTCCATGTCCTAAACTAGTAAATGGACAAAGAAAAGAGGGTCCTCATGTAGTGGCAAGATGCACTTGCCTAGGGGTTGGGGAGTTGTGTGGAGGAAGAAGAAGAAGAAGAAATTAATGGTGGTTATGAAAAGAGAGAAGAGGTTGGTGGAGTTATAAAGAGGGTGTTGTGGTGTTTTTGAGGGTGGAGCTTAGGGCTATGGTGTTCCAACACATAAAACCGAACCAAACCGAACCATCCCCAATAAAACCGAGCTAAGCCAAAACCCAAAATATGAGAAATATCGAAATTCCACAAGCTGAGAAAAATAAAATACATGCCAAAATCCAGACACGAGTATAAATATGAAATACGGAAAATACGAGAAATGAGGGTGACAACACTACCCACCTTAAAAGAATTCCGTCCTCGGAATTTAATCAAGGAGCTAGAGATTGCCACAACAAGCTATACTAAGCATAGGTAAGCTTCACTAGGCAGTTCAATCATACAATGCAAGCAAGGAAGGAAAAACGTAAGGCATAAGAAAGACATTATACCTCATGAGTCAAACAGGTAGGGATATCGCGATCGGAGGTCGTCCTCACGCTCCCACGTTGACTCACCCAGAGAGTGATGACCCCAAGCAACACGGACTAATTTAATAGTCTTGTTCTTGAGTATCTTTTCCCTCCGGTCCAAAATAGACACGGGCCTCTCCTCATACGAAAGGTTGGTACCAACAACCAATTCCGAATGGTCTAGGATGTGGCTCGGGTCCGGAATATACCGTCGTAATTGGGACACATGGAACACATCAGGTACCTCACTTAGCGACGGCGGAAGAGCGAGACGATAGGATACATCTCCTACTCGCTCTAGAATATCGAACGGCACTATATACCTAGGACTAAGCTTTCCCCGCACGCCAAAGCGAATGACGCCGCGGTTAGACGAGATCCTAAGGAAAACATGGTCGCCGACAGCAAATTCTAAGGGACGCCGATGAGCATCGGCCCAATGGCGCTGGCGATCCTGGGCAACTCGGAGGTGATCTCTAACCTTCCTGACCACTTCAACCGTCTGGGAAATCAATTCGGGTCCGAGCATCTGCCTCTCCCCGACATCGTCCCATGCTAGCGGGGATCTGCACTTCCTACCATAAAGAGCCTCGAAGGGTGCCATCTGGATACTGGCCTGATAACTGTTGTTGTACGAGAATTCTACCAGGTGCAGATGATTCTTCCATGAACTACCGAAGTCAAGGGTACAGGATCTCAACATATCTTCAAGGGTCTGGATTGTGCGCTCTGACTGACCATCCGTCTGCGGGTGATAAGCTGAGCTGAACTGAAGGTGAGTTCCCAAACTCTTCTGCAAGCTGCGCCAAAAGTGTGATGTGAATCTTGAATCCCTGTCTGAGGTGATGCTGACTGGCATACCGTGAAGCCTGACGATCTGCCTGAGGTATATCTCTGCTAGCTGCGCCGTCGACTGTCCAACTCTGAATGGAAGAAAGTGTGCCACCTTCGTAAGCCTGTCCACAATTACCCAAATAGCATCTCTGTCGGCCGGAGATCTGGGCAATCCGGTCACGAAATCCATGGTTATATGCTCCCATTTCCATTCTGGGATCGGTAAGGGTTGAAGAAGTCCAGCGGGCCTCTGATGTTCAGCTTTAACCAGTTGGCAAACCAAACATCGAGAGACAAACCGGGCTATCTCCCTCTTCATGTCGTTCCACCAAAAATGCTGACGAATATCACGGTACATCTTCGTACCACCCGGATGAATAGAATACTGAGAACTGTGGGCTTCCGCCATGACTTCCTGTCTGATATCTCCACTAGGTACACAAAGACGAGTGCCGTGCCGAAGTGTACCGTCTTCATGAATACATAACTCTGGCCTTCTTCCTGCTTCACACTCTGCTCTGAGTCGCTGGATCTTGGAATCTGTTGACTGCGCCACCCGGATCCTTTCAACTATACTGGACTGAACCTGTAGTCTGGCCATCAATGCAACACTGGTAGGAAGAACCACTTCAATTCCCATCTTCTGAAGATCTGCCAATAATTCTGGTTGCGCCGTCAGGAAATAAACTCCGGCTCTCCTGCTCAATGCATCTGCTACAACGTTGGCCTTCCCGGGATGATACTGCAAATCCACGTCATAATCCACCAATAGCTCGAGCCATCTTCTCTGCCGCATATTAAGGTCCTTCTGGGTGAAAACATACTTCAGGCTCTTATGATCAGTAAAGATCTCCACTCTATCTCCGTACAAGTAGTGTCTCCACAACTTCAAAGCAAACACTACCGCCGCCAATTCCAAGTCGTGGGTCGGGTAATTCTTCTCATGATCACGTAGTTGACGTGACGCATAAGATATTACCTTCCCATGCTGCATCAAGACACACCCCAATCCTCTGCCTGAAGCGTCGCAATAAACTGTGAATCCTCCGGTCCCATCTGGAAGGGTGAGAATGGGAGCCGTTATCAAACCTCGCTTCAACTTCTCAAATGATTCCTGACACTCTGCTGTCCAAACAAATGGTACATCCTTGCGGGTCAACTGGGTCATCGGCGCCGAAATCCTTGCGAAATCTGAAACGAACCGCCGGTAGTAGCCGGCCAATCCACGGAAGCTGCGAACATCTGCCACTGAGCTGGGTACCGGCCATGACTCGATAGCCACAATCTTCTGGGGATCCACTTCCACTCCTCCTCGGGTAATGATGTGACCCAAGTATGAAATGCGATCGAGCCAGAACTCGCATTTACTGAACTTGGCGTACAACTGATGCTCCCTAAGCGTCTGAAGGACGACTCTGAGATGCTGCTCATGCTCTGCTTCACTCTTACTGTAGACCAGGATGTCATCTAGGAACACAATCACAAATTGGTCCAAGTAAGGCATGAAAATACGATTCATGAGGTCCATGAATACGGCCGGCGCATTGGTCGCTCCAAAGGGCATAACAAGAAACTCCCAATGTCCATACCTCGATCTGAATGCTGTCTTCGGGATGTCCTGCTCTCTGACTCTGATCTGGTGGTATCCTGACCGCAAGTCGATCTTCGAGAACACTGAAGCCCCTCTGAGCTGATCAAACAAGTCATCTATCCTCGGAAGAGGGTATCTGTTCTTGATTGTCACCGAATTCAAGGTACGATAATCAACACATAGCCTGGACGTACCATCCTTCTTTTTCACAAGAAGCATCGGGGCTCCCCAAGGCGATCCACTTGCACGAATGAATCCCTTGGTCCTCAGTTCTTCAATCATCTTATACAAAATCTCCAATTCTGAAGGCGCCATCCTGTAGACTCGTTCTGACACTGGTGCTGTCCCGGGAATCAAGTCTATAGTGAACTCAATCTCCCGCTCCAGCGGCATCTCTGGAAGCTCCTCTGGAAAGACATCTGGAAACTCTTCAACTATCCGGGATAACTGTACTGCTGCTACTGCCATCCGCAATGCTGGGAAAGATGGCTCTACTGCGCCTCTGGAAAATAAAAACTCTGGCTCGCCGGGGATACTAAAGACAACTCTGCCAATATGGCAGTCTATCCTAGCATACTGGTTCCTCAACCAATCCATGCCTAGGACTACATCATAGTCTGCCATAGGAAACTCTATGAATCTAGCGGGGAATTCCCTACCGCTAACTATGATCTGATACGAGGAAAACACTCGATCTACTCCCACAAGGCCATTACCAGTAAGTATATTGAGCCTCACTAATAATGACTCGGGCTCCAATCCTATCCGTGTCGCAAATCGTGCAGACATGAATGAATGCGATGCACCAGAATTAAACAATACCGAAGCCGGAAAGGAGTTGACGAGAATAGTACCTGCCACTACCTCACCTGGTGCAACTTTTTCTTTCATAGCCATCATCATGGCCTGACCTTGTCCTCTGGCTGCTGGTCCCCTCTGCTGGAAACCTCTCTGCCTATTCTGGTTCTGAGCTTGGGCTTGTACATACTGCTGGGGGTGCTGTTGCTGGAATGCCTGAGACTGAGGCGGCAAGGGCCTCGAAGACTGATACTGCTGCTGCTGAACTGGTGCTGGGGCCGGTCCTCTCACCGAAGAGCTAGAAGGGTTGGATGCAGATGAACCACCCCTATTCGGACAGGCTCCTACCCTATGATCTGCTGCTCCACAAGCCAGGCACAATTCCTACGCCCTGCGACAGTCTGCCACCACATGTCCTGGCTTCCCGCAATGAGAACATCCTATCACGGAAGTCTACTTCTGCTTCTGCTGCTGCGGGTACGTCGGGGTCAAATGCTGAACCGACGTTACTGAGGCCGCCCGCCTCGGAGTTCCAATGGTCAATCCCCTAGCTGCCGGGACGGGAGCTGATGACTGGTACATCTGACAATGGGACCGCTTCCTACTTTCGGTCCTATCCACGATCCTCTGGGAGGTATACTCATGCCTCCTAGCTGCTCTCAATACTGCATCTAACGTCTGGTGCTCGAACTGCTCAACCGCCAATAAGATCTCCAAATGCAGTCCCTGCTGGAACCGCTGGGCCCTATCAAACTCGATCGCCACCAAGGTGGGGGCAAACCTACTGAGTCTAGAAAACTCCGATGCATAACTGTCGACTGTTCTGCCTCCTTGCTTCAAGTTGGTAAATCTGGTCTGCAGATCGTACCGAGCCACAGCATCAAAGTACTTCGTCTGGAATCTCTCTCTAAACACTGCCCAAGCAATGGGTGCCACTAATCCCATGGCCTGCGCCGCCCACCAATTGCGAGCTAAATCCAACAACTGCAAGCGTACCACCGCCACCTTCTCATTCTCGGGTGTCCTAGCTGCTTCTAGAACCACCTCGGTATCCTGAAGCCATGCATCCGTGGCAATCGTATCCTCGGTGCCGTCGAAGAAAGGAGGGTTCAATCGCTTGAAGCTGTTGGCCGCCTGGTTCCCTGGATGTCCGCCTCGGGTCAAAGCATCTTGAACTGTCTGGTGCAGGGTGTCACTTCGACGATCCTGGGAAGCTATCAAGGTTCTGATGAGACCTACTAAGGTACCATCATCTGGCTCTGCGGGCTGGACGGGCCGAACTGGTGACTCTCCTCCAGTAGGTATCACTCTGGAGGCTACCCCGAAATGCTGGACTTGGTCTCCAGGTTGCTGCTGGTCCACAGGAGGTGCTCTTCTTTGCTGATCGGCAGGGTCAGGTACAGTGCCGCTGAGGAAAATGACACAGGGAAACAATAAGGAAGGACCAGAACAGATCAACGATACAAGCATGTAATCAGGTCAAGAATTTCAGGGATTTAAAAATATGGGCGGAGATCAAGGGCAAATACTGATTGAGACATCTATTCGATAAACCCTCACATTTTTTGATTGACAAGACCTGCATGGGCCACCACTTAAACCATGTCACGCCCCAGAACCAGAATACTGGAGAGCGGAGGCAGACATAGCCAGCTACGTATATTGAAATAGAATACATCTCAACTATACGGTCACGGCTGTCTAGATATAAGGGTTTACTACAAGCCAACAGTCTCTTAAGGTCAAGCCTATTGTCTCAATCTCAAGCAAGTAATATAATTACAAGATGTATGATCATTAAATATATAATAAAAGGCGTCCCAAATATTACATATCAGCTGATCATGAAGCTAGTCGTACAAAATATTAGGACTAGCAAGAGTTTAAGTCATACATGATCAACCCTAGGATTTGTTAATCATGTTTACAGCCCGTAGGCAGACAGTAAGTAAAAGTGCATCGAGCTAACAGGTGCTCGTCGGCTAAACTCCTCAAAAGAATAATTTACAATATAGTGAGCGAAACAAAATAGAAAACCCACTCGTAGCCCGGGTTCCTTCTAGTCGCCACCATCGGGCTGGAAGCTTGGTAGATCTGTGAGCACCCTGAATTTCGGGTTGATTTTTTTTATTTTTATTTTATTTTCTGATTTATTGGTTTCATTAAATAATTTATTGAATTATTTTTCCTTAAGTGTACTTTTCCGTGCCATTGAAATTTGGAGTATCAGGGATGTTCAATTCTGGAAATCCTCTTCACGAGTTTTGGAGTGGACACGATTACCTTCATGATGGTATATGGTGTCCCACCCAAACTTGTTCCCTTGTGCTCTTTCTGCTTCGTTGAACTTCGGGTCGATTTAGACCATTTGATTGATATTTATTTTTCCCACTCTTTTCCTTGATCATTTTCAGCGCGTTACCATGACATTTAAATTGGGAGCGCAAGACCAGTCAGTTTCTTGAAACCAACTCCTCATTGATGATCTACTCGGGACGCTCGTCACCCATGACCTTTGTGTCCCACTCAGACACGTCGTCTTGGGCTCCATTTGATTCGCACAACTTTTCCGACGCGTGACCCGATTTTATTTTACGCCACGGCGTCACATTCATTTTCCAACTTGATTTGTGGGTCCCCTGTCGACCAAAACCTGTCAGCCCCAACTATGGACATGGCCTACTTTGAGCCTACTATCCGTCCGCCACTTGTGTCCCATTCATTGGAATCCCCCTGTGCTACTTATTTGCACATGATCATCAACGCCTATTTTTAATTCTATTTTTGCTCGATGTCCAATTTTCATCCAATCCGGCTCCACCGAGCCCAGTCCAGCTTTGTGTTACCTTCCATCGGGACACCCTCATTTTTTCGTGTCCAAAAATAATATTTAATACCCTGTTACCTATTTCAATATTTATCAGAATTTTACATTTATTCAATTCCCATAAGAATGACCTATTTTCTACAAATTTAATCCTAGCCTTTTGTTTTCCCAAACAAATCTCATCCATTGAATTCCCTCACTTCCACCCTCAGCCTACTAGCCGGCCCTAAAACCTAGGCAATCCTTTCTCTCTCTCACACTTTAATTCAAAACCTTATCTCTATTCTCCCTCTTCCATTTTTGGTTATTCACAGCACACAACTCCCTCACCCCATGCAAACAACTCACAGCCTCCTCCTTCTAAACCCGACATCCCCAGCTCCTTCTTCCCGACCATCACCTCCCTCCTCGGCCAACGACCACCAGCTCCGCCACCCTAGCTTCCTCCTCCTCTATCTCCTTCCTCATCACCACCACCACCAACTCATATCCACCACCACCTCCAACAGCCCGCAGTCACCACCGTGGCTGTCGCCACATTCACCATCAATTCCGGCGACCACCACGTCGCCATCCCATGTCCGCCGTGCCCTCGCCGGCGAGGCTAGGTGTGCCGCCCCGCTGCACGTCGTCGGCCGACCCCGCAACGCAAGTGACAGCAGCGTTCACAGCGCACAGGCGCGCACGCACGCGCACGCGTGGGCCGCCGTCGTGCGCCGCCGCGCCGCCGTGCGGGCCGCCGTGGCCCCCTGGCCATGCGCACGAACTCCGACGCTCCTTCCCTGACGGCCACCGTCCTCCGGGACGCGCCGTCGAGGCGATTCTTGCATTTTCAACGAAATCCCGTCGTGACGCGCGCGAGTTGGAACTCAGAATTCGCGCCCCGTCGCAGCGACTTCGCGCACATTTTCCCAGAGATCCGACCGTTGGATCGGCAATTTCTTCACTCCGTCGCAATCTCGGTATATCCACCTTTATCCCTGTCAAATTTCGTCCGTTAATTTTATCGTTTGATACATGAAAACCGGCCACCAAGTCGACCGTTTAAATTGTATTAAATTTGGACAGTTTCGCGGGGCCAACTTCGTCAGCTTGTATCTCCTCCACCGCAGCTCCGTTTGGCGTGCTACCAGTTCCGGTGCGAAGCTGGTATAACCCTCTTTCTGCCCCCTTTAGATTTCATTTCAGTTTGAGCTTGTTTGATTGGTTGAATTCGACGCCAAAGTTGGTCGTCCGAATTCGTAATTTCCAACTTATAAAATTCCATTTTTGAACACGGGACTCCAGATTTCATTTCTGACACCACCATTAGACTTGTGGCATCGTTCTGGCATGTTTTCATATAAAATTTGTTAGATTTGGAGAACGTGGGCTCGGGCACGTTTTTCGATGCAAAGTGGGTCCCACTTTCTGGGTCAACGGGACTTTTTGACGCCGGCTCATCGGAATCCAATTCCGGAGATACCGTTGAGTTCGTATCGTCATTCTGGACTCGTTGACATATAATTTGCTAGGTTTTGGTGGACATTGGGTCTGGCACGCATTTCGGTGCAAGTTGGATACCAATGTCCGGGCCAACGGATCATTTTGAGATCGGCTCATCGAAATCCAATTCCGGAAATACCGTTGAGCTCGTATCGTCATTCTGGACTCGTTGACATGTAGTTTGCTGAGTTTTGAAAACTTTGGCTCCGGCACGCATTTACGTGCAAACCGGAATTCCAAGTTCTGGTCAACGGGCCAAATTGAGATCGGGTCAACGGAATCCAATTCTGGAGATACCGTTGGGTTCGTATCGTCATTCTGGTTGCGTGGACATATAATTTGTTATATTTTATTGACTTGTTTTCTTACACGTATTTCGGTGCAAAACGGCTCCGACACGGACACCGTTTTGATCCAAAATTACCTTTTTGCCCTTGTGTCCAAATTGGACCGATGGGTAGGCTATCCTAGCTAATTTGACCATTCTGGACACGTTGGCGATGTTCATTTCATCGTCCGACAATGTTTGTTGATAGTTTCTCTGAGTTTAACCTTTTAATAATTAATTAATAATTAATTCTTATAATGTTCGTATTTCGAGATTAGTACAACGAAACTGAGCTCAGTCAATTCCAGTGATCTCACATCGCTGAAATTGACAAGATGGGCACATGGATCACTGTAATAAGATTATCAACCTTACCATTGATATTCCTATCTCGATTTACGTGTCGTAAGTTTCGACGTACGAATAACGAAGTACACTTTATATTTTCAATAATTAGACTAGATTGACCCTGTTTGACCAAAGTTGACCAGTTGACCCAAAGTCAACTGTAAGTCAACGCTTGACCTAGTTTGACTAAATTATTGACCGGAGTTGACCTAGAGTTAATTTGAATTAGAAGAACCTAGAATAAAATAGATTGTTTATAGAGACTCTTTTAATATAACTTGAACACCTTGTAACCTGTGTTGCTTTAAATAGGACTCTGTGGCTTCAGTTGGACCCTCTATACTTATCAGCTCAGGATCACAGGCGAGTACATTCACTGATAGTTTTTATTGTCTTGATATCTACTATATCCGATTCAGTCGTAGTGTTATACTTGATTCCTGACACGACGGTTCACGGACTAGTATACGGGATCCTGGCATGAGATGTTATTCCTGGACTTTCTTGGTATATGGGCATGAGATATTTTCGTGTTCCTGTACTTATATAGACACATCTTGGGAGTTGGCTGATCACCTGCTCTCGAGCCCCGTGTCATGACGTCCCATGTCCAGATCCATTTATACTATTCGGGGAAAAATGGGGGAATTATTGGGTGTATGTGATCAAACCCTATTGTAACTATATTTTGCTAGCGTCACCCTCACTCCACGTAGGGTGTCGCAGATACTATTCCCGGTTATCCAGGTTGGGCGGCATGATTCTCCGTTGAGTTTCCCGCGGATTGCCGTGCCAAATGGATAATGCGGCATTGCTACCTTTTAGCCGATCACATATCACTCTAATAATTCAAACCACTTTTACTTTATTTGTCATGTCTTATATTCCAGCTTCAGCTTTACTTACTGTACTTTCACCATGCTACGATTCATTCTCATATGCTCTATCTGTCTTTCATACTGTACCTTGGTTATGGGACTAGGTTCTGTTCGGAAGAAGGGTTACAACCCCGGTCCTTGTTTGGTTTAAGGGTTGTAACTCGGCTTTCGAATGGTTCCCAAGTCGCCTATATTCTTTGTCTTGTATTTCATTATTACTGTCTCTTATAGTATTTCTCAATTCACATGGAACTGCTGTTGGTGTTTTGTACTTGCTCATTTTCCTGACAGGATACGTTGACAAAATTTTACAGATAGTTTGGAGGTGCCTGCTAGCCTAGAGGAGACACATTAGAGGTGGTTTAGTTAGTTTTTCTTAATTGTCTGGAGTTGTATTTATTTTGTGTATTACTGTATTTGAGCTTTGAGATGTATTCTGAGTTTGTATCTTAGACACTTAGAATTCTCTCTGTTGTACCTCCTTTGGATTTCATGTTTTATCTATCTTCCTTTATGCTCTACCCTAGATGTGATTGAGTATGTATCTGCTATGTCACCCCCATTCGGGGAGTATAAACTGTTAGTCTTATACTATTAGATGCATTGAGACCTAGGACAGCGTTCTACCGCCGACACTGCGGCGTAGGCTGGGCGTTGTTACGTCTTGTGCCCTAATTCTAGGGTGCGGGTCGTGACACGTTTTTAGTGGTGGCCCATGCAGGTCGAGACTAAAGTGTAGTGGTATTCGAACTAGAGTACCACTACAGCCTGCACTAGGAATAGGATATATTTTGAAGGTACTCAATCACAGTTAGGACCCTTGAGAGATTCCTGGGACGACCCTGGAGAATCTTATTTAATTTCGATTTGAAAACTCGTTTTCCTTGATTTTATTTATCTTTACTTTCTGTTGATTGAATTTGACTTTGATGGATTATGGTTGAATTTGGGTTTGTATTTATTAATTTTGAAGGATGATTATTAAATTTTAAATTTTGATGATAGCTGTTGCATCCGAGTTTGTATTTCATGGATTTTAGTTCATTTTTGGATTTTGATGTTCGTTGATAAATTGAATTGATTTTTGAGTATTCATTGTTGATTTAAATTAATTTTGTCAAGATGAAATTATATGGGCTAGGTCATCTAAGTTGTGGAGTCTAGTCTTCTACAGTCATATTAGCCAGCATGGTGAGGACATATAGTCTGACTTAGATCTATTTCTCGGGTGTGGGAATTTAAGGTTTTCGCAGCCAAGCGCGCGGCATCGCGAAAATGTTAAATACCATGATTCTAGAGGTATGTGCCAAAGTCGAGGACTCTGTGATTATCGTAGCCTTGCTTACTAGTATGACGAGGATTAGGGTACCATGATTTTGACCTGACGCATATGATTATCAGATTTTACTTTAAATGTTTTCGAACACGTTTCTCTACTTTTGTTTCTGTCCTTCAAAAAAAAAAATTTTATTATTATTTTTATTAATTGTCTTGTTTTGTTTGCTTCTCATTATTTAACTTCAGAGTAGGTTTTCTTGTTTTTATAAAATTTTGCGTAACTTCTTGCTATGAGTTTCTTCTTAATACAATGAATCGATGATTTTGCTAGACTTTATCTTGGATTTGATAATTTAGCTCTGGATTTCAAAATGGTTCTTCCTTAAATAGATAAGCAAAACAGATTTTATCGTTATTTCTTTCTTGCTATTATTCTTACAAAAAAAATGCCATGATTAGTGTAACTTGATAGCTGTTTTTTTGGAACCCAATTTCTCATATACAATTTCATATGTATTCACGTACACACACGCCTACTATCAACCATATGAACATGTCCCCATACACATGATGCTAGTTTTTCCTCTTTAACGCTCTGTATATATTGTGATTGGATTTCGATGCAATTGACTTTTATTCCTTAACTAGTGATTTTGATTTTTTCTTGAATAGTACCTTTTTCAGATAATTGGTAGTTACCTTCATTTTATTTTTGATGAGTACCAGTTTTCATATAGGATGGTAGACTGCCTTACAGTTTTGATGGTTTGTCGTCTCTGTAACCTTTTGTTTAGCACCCTAGATTGCTTGTGTGTTTGATACCCTATAACCGTTTTGGTTAGCATGACTAGTATACCTAGATGAGACTTACTAACACCGTATGCCATGACCCTGTATGTCGTCCTTTTGCTCACATGATTTGTTTTAAGATGGGACTTTGATTTTGGGGGTTTGACCTAGAGGGAGTATGGACGTTTTAATTTCGAGGACAAAATTTTTATAAGGTGGGTAGGATGTGAGCACCCTGAATTTCGGGTTGATTTTTTTTATTTTTATTTTATTTTCTGATTTATTGGTTTCATTAAATAATTTATTGAATTATTTTTCCTTAAGTGTACTTTTCCGTGCCATTGATATTTGGAGTATCAGGGATGTTCAAATCTGGAAATCCTCTTCACGAGTTTTGGAGTGGACACGATTACCTTCATGACGGTATATGGTGTCCCACCCAAACTTGTTCCCTTGTGCTCTTTCTGCTTCGTTGAACTTCGGGTCGATTTAGACCATTTGATTGATATTTATTTTTCCCACTCTTTTCCTTGATCATTTTCAGCGCGTTACCATAACATTTAAATTGGGAGCGCAAGACCAGTCAGTTTCTTGAAACCAACTCCTCATTGATGATCTACTCGGGACGCTCGTCACCCATGACCTTTGTGTCCCACTCAGACACGTCGTCTTGGGCTCCATTTGATTCGCACAACTTTCCCGACGCGTGACCCGATTTTATTTCACGCCACGGCGTCACATTCATTTTCCAACTTGATTTGTAGGTCCCCTGTCGACCAAAACCTGTCAGCCCCAACTATGGACATGGCCCACTTTGAGCCTACTATCCGTCCGCCACTTGTGTCCCATTCATTGGAATCCCCCTGTGCTACTTATTTGCACATGATCATCAACGCCTATTTTTAATTCTATTTTTGCTCGATGTCCAATTTTCATCCAATCCGGCTCCACCGAGCCCAGTCCAGCTTTGTGTTACCTTCCATCGGGACACCCTCATTTTTTCGTGTCCAAAAATAATATTTAATACCCTGTTACCTATTTCAATATTTATCAGAATTTTACATTTATTCAATTCCCATAAGAATGACCTATTTTCTACAAATTTAATCCTAGCCTTTTGTTTTCCCAAACAAATCTCATCCATTGAATTCCCTCACTTCCACCCTCAGCCTACTAGCCGGCCCTAAAACCTAGGCAATCCTTTCTCTCTCTCACACTTTAATTCAAAACCTTATCTCTATTCTCTCTCTTCCATTTTTGGTTATTCACAGCACACAACTCCCTCACCCCATGCAAACAACTCACAGCCTCCTCCTTCTAAACCCGACATCCCCAGCTCCTTCTTCCCGACCATCACCTCCCTCCTCGGCCAACGACCAGCAGCTCCGCCACCCTAGCTTCCTCCTCCTCCATCTCCTTCCTCATCACCACCACCACCAACTCATGTCCACCACCACCTCCAACAGCCCGCAGTCACCACCGTGGCTGTCGCCACATTCACCATCAATTCCGGCGACCACCACGTCGCCATCCCATGTCCGCCGTGCCCTCGCCGGCGAGGCTAGGTGCGCCGCCCCGCTGCGCGTCGTCGGCCGACCCCGCAACGCAAGTGACAGCAGCGTTCACAGCGCACAGGCGCGCACGCACGCGCGCTCGTGGGCCGCCGTCGTGCGCCGCCGCGCCGCCGTACGGGCCGCCGTGGCCCCCTGGCCATGCGCGCGAACTCCGACGCTCCTTCCCTGACGGCCACCGTCCTCCGGGACGCGCCGTCGAGGCGATTCGTGCGTTTTCAACGAAATCCCGTCGTGACGCGCGCGAGTTGGAACTCAGAATTCGCGCCCCGTCGCAGCGACTTCGCGCGCATTTTCCCAGAGATCCGACCGTTGGATCGGCGATTTCTTCACTCCGTCGCAATCTCGGTATATCCACCTTTATCCCTGTCAAATTTCGTCCGTTAATTTTGTCACGACCCGCACCCACTGTTAGGGTACGAGAACGTAACAACGCCCAGCCTACGCCGCAGTGTCGGCGGTAGAACGCTGTCCTAGGTCAATCATCTAACAATATAAAAATACCTGTACAGTTTATACTCTCCGAATGGAGGTGACATAACAATATACATCTCAATCACATCTAGGGTAGAAGAATGAAAGACAGAAGATAGATAGTAACTCAAGAGAACCATAGCATAGATGAAATAAGACTAAGTGTCTAAGATACATAACATCCAGAATGTCAACTCATAATACAAGACTAAGAGTCTATACATAACTCAACATCTCAAAATACAACTCAGATGTGAGACAAAAGTAAATATAGGAAAGACTGCCTAGGCTAAACTGGTCTAGACTACTGGAACAACATCCTCAGCTGCAGGTGGATCCTGCTGAGGGTCCACAACATAAGTATCATCTAGTCCTGCTCCATAATAGGTAGACACCAGGGCCTCCTCCTCATCCTCTGTAATATTTTCAACAGGTCCAATCAGGACGGGAACGAGCACAATATATCTCACACAGTGCATATCATGTTAGGAAATACGATACAGGCAATAGAGTAAGATACATGAACTGCTGAAAGGAAATATACGCTGTAAAAGAGATAGCTGTAATAAAATATCTACTGTATATAGAGAACTGTAAGTGACTAGTGATGTAGAGCATAAGATAGGCATGTGAATGGCTGGAATTTGCACATGATTATACTACTGAGTTTGCACATGATTACACTACTTTGGAATTATTCACATGACCACTTCTACTCCCCCGTACCCCAATCAATACACAAGGATCTATACAGGTTACGTTATTGTACATGATATCACATGGGGCCCATGAAAGGGTGCATATGATAGTATACATGAGAGCTCTGTGAGCATGAGAGTACATGATCACATGAGTGCACATGAATGATGAAAGCATAGGTGTACATGATGATAGTGAAACACACATAACATGAAGTACCCGATGCTCCCGAGGGGGATAACATCTCATGTAAAGATCCATATAGTACCAATCCGTGTTACAAATGTGACAGCAACAAGTAAAGTAATCTAGAGCAAGAAGTAAAGCCTGAACAAGTATGAAACGGTCAGAGAATGTACTCGCCTGATAACTGAATGTCTGAAGAGGATATACTGTCTGAGGAGAGGTGTCTGGCTCCTAACCAGAGCAATACAAGTCACAATGTATCCACAATGATAAAAATAAAGTATACAATGCATACTACATGATTCTAGGTCAAACTGGTCAAAAATCAACTCTTGGTCAACTCTCTAAAGTCAAACTAGTCAAGGTTAAGTCAATACTAGTCAAACTAGTTAGGGTTTTAGTCAAACTAGTCAAACTAGTTGATTTAGGTCATTCCTAGTCATTTCTAGGTGAACTAGGTCAACCTTGACCTATAGTTGACTTTGGTCAACTTTCAGTCAACAAGGGTCAACAATGGTTTTTGGGTCATTAGGGCTAACCCCAACCATAGGCCAATAACCTTGGCCATAGGCCATAGTCTAGGTTTTAAATATAACCTATAACTAAAGTCATATATATATATGTATATATCTACATATATAGATATACACTATCCCTATACCCAAAAATGCATAACATATATATATACAACCACATACATATATATATATATATATATATATTGACCTAAAGTAACCCAACACAAATATACATATATATATATCATATAGGTATACACATATATATAAACTCATATATATATATATATACTCTATATATATATACTCTATATATATATACTCTATATATATAGAAACATAGAGAGAGAGTGAGACAATAAGAGAGAGAGTGTGAGAGACTGTGAAAGAGAGGGGGGGTCTGGACAGTAGGCAGGGGGGAGGGTTCCAGGAAACTGGAACCACTATGGCTCCCAACACACACACACTATATAACATATATACATACATATGTATATACATATATAACTATACACACACACCCAAAACTCCCCAAAATCGACCCACACTCACAATTACATGTATACTACACATATACTCACTAGAATACACTAGTCTAATGGATTAATTCAATCAAAATCATGTTTGAAATCCATTTCCAAAAACTGGAAATTAAACCCAACAGTGAGACTGTGCACTGTGCACTCGATTTGAGGTAAACCGAAATACACGAACCTAATCGAGCTAAGACTCCCAACCAAAGGTTGGTAACTGACACCCCGTAGATACTCTAGTGTCCTAGGACACTGAAACGACACCACGACACGGTTTCACGTGTCCAAACACACGAAAACCACACCCGGGTAAATTAGGATACACAACACTAACCGCAGTGTCGTGCACGCGTGCACTTAGCTCTAGGACACGACACCCATGTCTAGAAGTCTCGTGCACGTGCGTGTGGGTTCGCCTAGGGGTCTACTAGGTGTCCCAGTGTCTGCCTTGAGTCCACGTGTCCTCAGGATACGGCACGAACCCCGTATCAGTCGAAGGAAATCGACTGATACCTGTGTTCTGCACCGCGTCGTGCAGCGATGCACACGACTCGTGGACACGACACGGGCCACGTGGGGCCTCGTGGTCATGTCCACGTGTAGCCCACGTGTTGGGCTACACGATCGTGTCACCACGAGGTGTCCACGACTCGTGTCCGTGCGACACGAGTCGCGTGTCAGTGGTGAAAACATGCGTGTGCACAGTCTGCCCGTGTCCAGTGCGAGTGAGATTTCTCACTCGACACGACACGAGGCGACACCAAATTTTGGGGGCATGTGCGCAGACACTGCCCCCTCGTGACCACCAATTTTGGTGTGTCCACGTGTTGTGTATAGGGAGAACCAAGGGGGTGGTAGCAGGGGATGAACAGTGTACTGCAGTGTTGGACAGTGTTGTGTCCCAGTGTCTTTTATGTCCAGTTTTGGACACGACACAAGCTAAAATCGTGCACAGTGACACAGGGTTAGGTTTAGGTTAGCTAGGCTAAGTTTAGGCTAGAATTTAGTTCAAAAATATTTACAAACAGTGAGTGAATACCCATGTGACAGTGTGCTAAACACATTAAAACACAATGTAAATAAATTAGGACACGTGTCCGATACACACCAAACAAAACCCTAAACTCACCAAACCTTACCCACAGCTAGATTACAACTATATGCATGCAATAATGAAGAAAAACCAGTAAAATAACTAGGTTAAATATATTTACCTCTATGTGCAAAATCCTTGAAAATTCAAATAATGAGGGGGTGTGTCCAAGTCCACTTGTGGGTGTGTCCAAGTCTTGTGTCCAACTTGCTAGCCTCCCTTAGCACCCTCTAGGTTGTAGGAACCCAATGCAAGAGGTTTGAAGTGATTTGGATCACTAGGTTGAGAGTTATGGATTTTTGAAGTAAAGGGGTATTTTTCATGAATTTAATTCAATGCAAATGCAATGAATTAATCAAAATATATAGGAAGGGGGTCATGCCAAGGGGGGGGGGGGGGGTTCTTGGCTGGTCATAGCAATGGGGGGGTGTCCTTGGGTTGCTTGCAAGCTAAGGGAAGGACTTTGTAAAAAGGGTTTAAGATATTTTGCATAATTTAAGCAAAATATCAATAAATAATATCTAGATATTTATATAGCTTAACTACCATGAATATCTAATCCCCTTAGTCATTCTAGGTTAGGGTTTAACCTATAGATTAGGGTAATTAGGTTAGGGATTAGCAAGTCACTAATCTAAAAGTCCATGAATAGTAATATCTCACTAATCCCACTAAATTCCAAATAAATTTCTAAAAATTACCAAAATACCCCTATGGCTAAAAACCACCAAAATGATGTTCTAAGCCTATGGTCAAGTTCTCATGGTCATGGCAACTTCTAGGTTAGAGAAACTAGGGTTTACACTAGGGTTTACTAACAAAGTCACAAAGTCATAAGTCATGACTTAGCATGACTTTAGAAATGGTTTATCTTAACTAAAATCACCAGAAAATCATACCATGACTAGAATACCACTAATAAATAATAAAAATAATAAATTTTCAAAAATTCCCAATTTTCAGAAACAGGGTGTTACAAGTCTACCCACCTTAAAATAATTTCGTCCTCGAAATTCAGATGGCCGTACTCCTCCTAGGTCAAACCTCCAACAATCAAGGACGAAGCCACTACCTGGGCAACATACAAGGTCAACAAGCAAAATAGGGGTAGTAGACCTATACTGGGTCCTGTCCAAGAATTGGTTGGCAGTTTTAGGTCATAAGGTGTTTTAATTCAAATCGAAGCCAAAAAAAGAAAATAACTCCATGGGGTAAATCAGGATGGAGCCTCGGGTCAGGAAAATTGTACTAAGAAAATGAAGCACACAATGGTATGCCTAAGTGGCACACTAAGGTCATGGGTGTAGTATGTCATGTCTAGGTTACGTATGTGAAATTAGTTTTGGGAAAACAACTAATCTTGTGCCCCAAATTTAAAAGTCACGGTAATGTGTCTACGGTGATCATAATTTTAGAGTGGGAAAGGTCTATGGCCTAAATTGAACCAAAAATCGTGATGAAATAGTGGTACCAGGGGAACAGGTTAAATGGAACAGTCTACGGTCTCATCTAGGTGCACTAGTCATTCTAGATCAATACTGTCCTATGGTATCAAAACGTTCAAGCAATCTAAGGTGTCCTAACTGGGAAGGTAAGGAAACAACAATCATCAAGGCTATAGGCCGTCTACCATCCTATATGAAAATGGGTCATTAACAAGTGAGAAATCATTAAAGTTATCCTTCCATAAAAAAGAAAATTGAAAATTTAGGTACAAACAATCACAATAGATTTTAGTCTTGACGCGATCTAAGTTGATCAATTTCAGGAAAAATAGAGATTTGGGCAAGATGGGAAACCAATGAAATTAAGTATGAGCACGAGCATCCAATGATGAAGATCCAGGTCATGATTAAATTTAATTCAACTGGATACGAATACGAGGTTCATAGGCGATAAATAATTCCAAGGAGAATTGTCAAGGCTGTTGTGGATAAGATTCTAGGGTAAGTTTAACTGTGTCCATCCACGTAGATTGATACATGAAAAAGCGAACCAAAGTGCAATAGGTTGATCAGACCATCATGCGCCGGTTCTGATTAGATAATATGTTAGTGGGTGTACACCCAATAAATATATCATGATCAAGCTTGAAAAGGATAAGCTTGTAAAACTTAAGGATAAATTTATAGCATAAGATATAAGTAAGGGTGGAAATGATGAAGAAAAATACATAGTCCAAGATCCTTAACCAATCGGGTCAAGCATTCAAGGTAAGGTACAAGATTAAGTATTTGAGGGTTCAAGCAGAACACCATCACATGCCAGGTCGAAAGAATTGAGCCAAGGTGGATCTCTAATTGGAATAAGAATGAATTTAGTATCATGGTAGAGGTTATAGTTTAGCCATTTGACCAGAAAATCATATCAAGAAAATAGAGTACAAGGAGAAGGGTTTTAGTGGGACATGGAATACCTACATGAAGGTAGGCTAGTCTAGGTCTTATATGTAAAGTTTGTTGGGAGGTAACAGCTAGTATTATACTCTGAATATCTAAGTCGCGGTAAAGGACATCCAATGGTCTAGAATAGAAAGTGGTAGTTCGAGACGTGACAAATTGATGCAAAAATTGAAGAGGATCAAATTAACCCATGAAATAAAATTAATCAGGAATTCAGTAAATAATTTAGGAACACAGTCCTAGGGATAGATAGGCTACTAGATGAATATAGTTAGGGTTCGACCAATCAAGGTCAAGGTTAGAAGGTCTTAATGAGTCTTTATTTGAGGAAAAGTCGAGTAAGTCAGGTTTGGGATACAGTCACATAGATTGGTAGAAAGAGTTTAAGCAAGGTGCAAAAATAGAGAGGACAGTTCATTTCAATGAAAGGCAATTAGCAAGAGGATTAGATGGCAAGAAACAGATAAGAGTTTTCTCATAATTGTGATTGAGTATCCAAAAAAAAATAAAAATAAAAGATATTAATCTAACACTAAGAAATTAAAATTAACAACTACAAAATTTTTAAAATCATCAACTAATACCAGGATTCAAAGTTCTACAGTGAATCCTCCAAAACCAAATTCAATCAAGGGAAAATGAGTTTAAATCGTAATTTCAAATGAGATTCTCAAGGGTCATCCCAGGAATCTCTCAAAGTATCCTAGCAGTGATTGAGTATCCACTCTCTCTAAGCCTATTCCTCTAATCCTATCGCAGGCTGTAGTGATACTCTAGTTCGAATATCACTACATAAACTCGACCTGCATGGGCCACCACTAAAAACGTGTCACGACCCGCACCCACTGTTAGGGTACGAGAACGTAACAATGCCCAGCCTACGCCGCAGTGTCGGCGGTAGAACGCTGTCCTAGGTCAATCATCTAACAATATAAAAATACCTGTACAGTTTATACTCTCCGAATGGAGGTGACATAACAATATACATCTCAATCACATCTAGGGTAGAAGAATGAAAGACAGAAGATAGATAGTAACTCAAGAGAACCATAGCATAGATGAAATAAGACTAAGTGTCTAAGATACATAACATCCAGAATGTCAACTCATAATACAAGACTAAGAGTCTATACATAACTCAACATCTCAAAATACAACTCAGATGTGAGACAAAAGTAAATATAGGAAAGACTGCCTAGGCTAAACTGGTCTAGACTACTGGAACAACATCCTCAGCTGCAGGTGGATCCTGCTGAGGGTCCACAACATAAGTATCATCTAGTCCTGCTCCATAATAGGTAGACACCAGGGCCTCCTCCTCATCCTCTGTAATATTTTCAACAGGTCCAATCAGGACGGGAACGAGCACAATATATCTCACACAGTGCATATCATGTTAGGAAATACGATACAGGCAATAGAGTAAGATACATGAACTGCTGAAAGGAAATATACGCTGTAAAAGAGATAGCTGTAATGAAATATCTACTGTATATAGAGAACTGTAAGTGACTAGTGATGTAGAGCATAAGATAGGCATGTGAATGGCTGGAATTTGCACATGATTATACTACTGAGTTTGCACATGATTACACTACTTTGGAATTATTCACATGACCACTTCTACTCCCCCGTACCCCAATCAATACACAAGGATCTATACAGGTTACGTTATTGTACATGATATCACATGGGGCCCATGAAAGGGTGCACATGATAGTATACATGAGAGCTCTGTGAGCATGAGAGTACATGATCACATGAGTGCACATGAATGATGAAAGCATAGGTGTACATGATGATAGTGAAACACACATAACATGAAGTACCCGATGCTCCCGAGGGGGATAACATCTCATGTAAAGATCCATATAGTACCAATCCGTGTTACAAATGTGACAGCAACAAGTAAAGTAATCTAGAGCAAGAAGTAAAGCCTGAACAAGTATGAAACGGTCAGAAAATGTACTCGCCTGATAACGGAATGTCTGAAGAGGATATACTGTCTGAGGAGAGGTGTCTGGCTCCTAACCAGAGCAATACAAGTCACAATGTATCCACAATGATAAAAATAAAGTATACAATGCATACTACATGATTCTAGGTCAAACTGGTCAAAAATCAACTCTTGGTCAACTCTCTAAAGTCAAACTAGTCAAGGTTAAGTCAATACTAGTCAAACTAGTTAGGGTTTTAGTCAAACTAGTCAAACTAGTTGATTTAGGTCATTCCTAGTCATTTCTAGTTGAACTAGGTCAACCTTGACCTATAGTTGACTTTGGTCAACTTTCAGTCAACAAGGGTCAACAATGGTTTTTGGGTCATTAGGGCTAACCCCAACCATAGGCCAATAACCTTGGCCATAGGCCATAGTCTAGGTTTTAAATATAACCTATAACTAAAGTCATATATATATATGTATATATCTACATATATAGATATACACTATCCCTATACCCAAAAATGCATAACATATATATATACAACCACATACATATATATATATATATATATATTGACCTAAAGTAACCCAACACAAATATACATATATATATATCATATAGGTATACACATATATATAAACTCATATATATATATATATATACTCTATATATATATACTCTATATATATATACTCTATATATATAGAAACATAGAGAGAGAGTGAGACAATAAGAGAGAGAGTGTGAGAGACTGTGAAAGAGAGGGGGGGGTCTGGACAGTAGGCAGGGGGGAGGGTTCCAGGAAACTGGAACCACTATGGCTCCCAACACACACACACTATATAACATATATACATACATATGTATATACATATATAACTATACACACACACCCAAAACTCCCCAAAATCGACCCACACTCACAATTACATGTATACTACACATATACTCACTAGAATACACTAGTCTAATGGATTAATTCAATCAAAATCGTGTTTGAAATCCATTTCCAAAAACTGGAAATTAAACCCAACAGTGAGACTGTGCACTGTGCACTCGATTTGAGGTAAACCGAAATACACGAACCTAATCGAGCTAAGACTCCCAACCAAAGGTTGGTAACTGACACCCCGTAGATACTCTAGTGTCCTAGGACACTGACACGACACCACGACACGGTTTCACATGTCCAAACACACGAAAACCACACCCGGGTAAATTAGGATACACAACACTAACCGCAGTGTCGTACACGCGTGCACTTAGCTCTAGGACACGACACCCATGTCTAGAAGTCTCGTGCACGTGCGTGTGGGTTCGCCTAGGGGTCTACTAGGTGTCCCAGTGTCTGCCTTGAGTCCACGTGTCCTCAGGATACGGCACGAACCCCGTATCAGTCGAAGGAAATCGACTGATACCTGTGTTCTGCACCGCGTCGTGCAGCGATGCACACGACTCGTGGACACGACACGGGCCACGTGGGGCCTCGTGGTCATGTCCACGTGTAGCCCACGTGTTGGGCTACACGATCGTGTCACCACGAGGTGTCCACGACTCGTGTCCGTGCGACACGAGTCGCGTGTCAGTGGTGAAAACATGCGTGTGCACAGTCTGCCCGTGTCCAGTGCGAGTGAGATTTCTCACTCGACACGACACGAGGCGACACCAAATTTTGGGGGCATGTGCGCAGACACTGCCCCCTCGTGACCACCAATTTTGGTGTGTCCACGTGTTGTGTATAGGGAGAACCAAGGGGGTGGTAGCAGGGGATGAACAGTGTACTGCAGTGTTGGACAGTGTTGTGTCCCAGTGTCTTTTATGTCCAGTTTTGGACACGACACAAGCTAAAATCGTGCACAGTGACACAGGGTTAGGTTTAGGTTAGCTAGGCTAAGTTTAGGCTAGAATTTAGTTCAAAAATATTTACAAACAGTGAGTGAATACCCATGTGACAGTGTGCTAAACACATTAAAACACAATGTAAATAAATTAGGACACGTGTCCGATACACACCAAACAAAACCCTAAACTCACCAAACCTTACCCACAGCTAGATTACAACTATATGCATGCAATAATGAAGAAAAACCAGTAAAATAACTAGGTTAAATATATTTACCTCTATGTGCAAAATCCTTGAAAATTCAAATAATGAGGGGGTGTGTCCAAGTCCACTTGTGGGTGTGTCCAAGTCTTGTGTCCAACTTGCTAGCCTCCCTTAGCACCCTCTAGGTTGTAGGAACCCAATGCAAGAGGTTTGAAGTGATTTGGATCACTAGGTTGAGAGTTATGGATTTTTGAAGTAAAGGGGTATTTTTCATGAATTTAATTCAATGCAAATGCAATGAATTAATCAAAATATATAGGAAGGGGGTCATGCCAAGGGGGGGGGGGGGGGGGTTCTTGGCTGGTCATAGCAATGGGGGGGTGTCCTTGGGTTGCTTGCAAGCTAAGGGAAGGACTTTGTAAAAAGGGTTTAAGATATTTTGCATAATTTAAGCAAAATATCAATAAATAATATCTAGATATTTATATAGCTTAACTACCATGAATATCTAATCCCCTTAGTCATTCTAGGTTAGGGTTTAACCTATAGATTAGGGTAATTAGGTTAGGGATTAGCAAGTCACTAATCTAAAAGTCCATGAATAGTAATATCTCACTAATCCCACTAAATTCCAAATAAATTTCTAAAAATTACCAAAATACCCCTATGGCTAAAAACCACCAAAATGATGTTCTAAGCCTATGGTCAAGTTATCATGGTCATGGCAACTTCTAGGTTAGAGAAACTAGGGTTTACACTAGGGTTTACTAACAAAGTCACAAAGTCATAAGTCATGACTTAGCATGACTTTAGAAATGGTTTATCTTAACTAAAATCACCAGAAAATCATACCATGACTAGAATACCACTAATAAATAATAAAAATAATAAATTTTCAAAAATTCCCAATTTTCAGAAACAGGGTGTTACAAATTTTATCGTTTGATACATGAAAACCGGCCACCAAGTCGACCGTTTAAATTGTATTAAATTTGGACAGTTTCGCGGGGCCAACTTCGTCAGCTTGTATCTCCTCCACCGCAGCTCCGTTTGGCGTGCTACCAGTTCCGGTGCGAAGCTGGTATAACCCTCTTTCTGCCCCCTTTAGATTTTATTTCAGTTTGAGCTTGTTTGATTGGTTGAATTCGACGCCAAAGTTGGTCGTCCGAATTCGTAATTTCCAACTTGTAAAATTCCATTTTTGAACACGGGACTCCAGATTTCATTTCTGACACCACCATTAGACTTGTGGCGTCGTTCTGGCATGTTTTCATATAAAATTTGTTAGATTTGGAGAACGTGGGCTCGGGCACGTTTTTCGATGCAAAGTGGGTCCCACTTTCTGGGTCAACGGGACTTTTTGACGTCGGCTCATCGGAATCTAATTCCGGAGATACCGTTGAGTTCGTATCGTCATTCTGGACTCGTTGACATATAATTTGCTAGGTTTTGGTGGACATTGGGTCTGGCACGCATTTCGGTGCAAGTTGGATACCAATGTCCGGGCCAACGGATCATTTTGAGATCGGCTCATCGGAATCCAATTCCGGAAATACCGTTGAGCTCGTATCGTCATTCTGGACTCGTTGACATGTAGTTTGCTGAGTTTTGAAAACTTTTGCTCCGGCACGCATTTCCGTGCAAACCGGAATTCCAAGTTCTGGTCAACGGGCCAAATTGAGATCGGGTCAACGGAATCCAATTCTGGAGATACCGTTGGGTTCGTATCGTTATTCTGGTTGCGTGGACATATAATTTGTTATATTTTATTGACTTGTTTTCTTACACGTATTTCGGTGCAAAACGGCTCCGACACGGACACCGTTTTGACCCGAAATTACCTTTTTGCCCTTGTGTCCAAATTGGACCGATGGGTAGGCTATCCTAGCTAATTTGACCATTCTGGACACGTTGGCGATGTTCATTTCATCGTCAGACAATGTTTGTTGATAGTTTCTCTGAGTTTAACCTTTTAATAATTAATTAATAATTAATTTTTATAATGTTCGTATTTCGAGATTAGTACAACGAAACTGAGCTCAGTCAATTCCAGTGATCTCACATCGCTGAAATTGACAAGATGGGCACATGGATCACTGTAATAAGATTATCAACCTTACCATTGATATTCCTATCTCGATTTACGTGTCGTAAGTTTCGACGTACGAATAACGAAGTACACTTTATATTTTCAATAATTAGACTAGATTGATCCTGTTTGACCAAAGTTGACCAGTTGACCCAAAGTCAACTGTAAGTCAACGCTTGACCTAGTTTGACTAAATTATTGACCGGAGTTGACCTAGAGTTAATTTGAATTAGAAGAACCTAGAATAAAATAGATTGTTTATAGAGACTCTTTTAATATAACTTGAACACCTTGTAACCTGTGTTGCTTTAAATAGGACTCTGTGGCTTCAGTTGGACCCTTTATACTTATCAGCTCAGGACCACAGGCGAGTACATTCACTGATAGTTTTCATTGTCTTGATATCTACTATATCCGATTCAGTCGTAGTGTTATACTTGATTCCTGACACGACGGTTCACGGACTAGTATACGGGATCCTGGCATGAGATGTTATTCCTGGACTTTCTTGGTATATGGGTATGAGATATTTTCATGTTCCTGTACTTATATAGACACATCTTGGGAGTTGGCTGATCACCTGCTCTCGAACCCCGTGTCATGACGTCCCATGTCCAGATCCATTTATACTATTCGGGGAAAAATGGAGGAATTATTGGGTGTATGTGATCAAACCCTATTGTCACTATATTTTGCTAGCGTCACCCTCACTCCACGTAGGGTGTCGCAGATACTATTCCCGGTTATCCAGGTTGGGCGGCATGATTCTCCGTTGAGTTTCCCGCGGATTGCCGTGCCAAATGGATAATGCGGCATTGCTACCTTTTAGCCGATCACATATCACTCTAATAATTCAAACCACTTTTACTTTATTTGTCATGTCTTATATTCCAGCTTTAGCTTTACTTACTGTACTTTCACCATGCTACGATTCATTCTCATATGCTCTATCTGTCTTTCATACTGTACCTTGGTTATGGGACTAGGTTCTGTTCGGAAGAAGGGTTACAACCCCGGTCCTTGTTTGGTTTAAGGGTTGTAACTCGGCTTTCGAATGGTTCCCAAGTCGCCTATATTCTTTGTCTTGTATTTCATTATTACTGTCTCTTATAGTATTTCTCAATTCACATGGAACTGCTGTTGGTGTTTTGTACTTGCTCATTTTCCTGACAGGATACGTTGACAAAATTTTACAGATAGTTTGGAGGTGCCTGCTAGCCTAGAGGAGACACATTAGAGGTGGTTTAGTTAGTTTTTCTTAATTGTCTGGAGTTGTATTTATTTTGTGGATTACTGTATTTGAGCTTTGAGATGTATTCTGAGTTTGTATCTTAGACACTTAGAATTCTCTCTGTTGTACCTCCTTTGGATTTCATGTTTTATCTATCTTCCTTTATGCTCTACCCTAGATGTGATTGAGTATGTATCTGCTATGTCACCCCCATTCGGGGAGTATAAACTGTTAGTCTTATACTATTAGATGCATTGAGACCTAGGACAGCGTTCTACCGCCGACACTGCGGCGTAGGCTGGGCGTTGCTACGTCTTGTGCCCTAATTCTAGGGTGCGGGTCGTGACAAGATCCTCGAGAGCTGCTCCGAAATCTGGCCACACAAAACCAGCTGGGTCAACCCCAGAAAGAGCAAGTGCCACAAGGGGGCCACGAAATAAGAACAAAAGCCAGCAATCAGCACAAGAAAATCTAATATTAAAAGTAAAACTTACGAAAACATGTCAGGATGATATACGACGAGATAACCATGGAACTATAACGATAGCCAGGTTACAACCCGTAAACCAAACAAGGACCGGGGTTGTAACCCTTCATCTGAACAGAGCTTGGTTTTCCACCATTTATCGGCAAGATAATAATGCAAGAAATCAAGACAGCAAGCAATCTTGTACTGGATCAAGACATGGCTAAGCTGGTTACACCTCATTCAATCAATCACGGCCAAGCAGATACTACGGCTTACTACTTTAACTAACTAGGGTTATCACAGGCCTAATTACTAACATGATGCAGTGAGATTTCTCCACAGCCACAAGCCCTGCAGACCATCCAGGCTACCCAGGACGAAAGATTAGGGTTGAATTCAGGTGGGTACATCGCCCGGGAGACAAATATACCCTTAGGTGACTTAGAGGGTGCAACACTCGACGGTGCGCTGGAAATATGCCCTACTCGACGGCAGGCTACAGATCCCAAGAGCGCCCAGGTAACGGGATTGCCTGTAGCTGTGTCATCTCTTTATGACTACTGTGTTATTCTAGTTATTAACCTTAATCTATTTTAGTAGGGGCTCCTGACCGTGGTACTCAGGAGTCCCATCCTAGACATGATGCAAGACAGGACAAGTGGATTAACAAGCAAGCAAGAAAGAACCACCCACGGTGTCAAGACAGGTCAAGTTAAGTTATCAAGTCGTGTCAAGTCAGGAGTGCGCCGCCAAGGGCCACTATCAAGTCATGTTGGTCATGTCAGGAGTGCACCACTACGGGTCACTGTCGTGTTGTGCTAGTTTCTTGTCATACCAAGCCATGTACAATAGTCATTCCAAACATATTAAGTAAAATCAAGTTCATGACAAAAGGCGTAAGGATATAAAATGGGCATGAAATATCTAATAAAATATCAAAATACGGGTCAGGGGATGCGTACGCACAAAAGCACGCACACAGGGGGAATGCATACGCAATATAATACGCACGCAGGAGGACAGCGTATGTGAAAGTCACGCACGCTCAAGGGGCAGTGTGCGTGAAAAGTCACGCACGCTCAAGGGAACAGTATGCGTGAAAAGTCACGCACGCTCAAGGGAGCAGCTGCGTGAAAAGTCACGCACGCTCAAGAGAGCAGCTGCGTGAAAAGTCACGCACGCTCAAGAGAACAGTGTGCGTGAAAAGTCACGCACGCTCAAGGGAGCAGCTGCGTGAAAAGTCACGCACGCTCAAGAGAGCAGCTGCGTGAAAAGTCACGCACGCTCAAGAGAGCAGGCTTCCAACAGGAAGCGTACTCAAGCCTGCGTACGCAGCGCTAAAGAGCGCGCGTAGCTCAGTGTGCGTAGCTAAACAGCTCTGCACACTGCTCACTGTCTTCTCCAAACAGCAAGAACACATGGCTGAAACCAAAACTTCAAAAGTTCATAACTTGGCCATCCGAACCCCAAATCCGGATTTCCAAGGCTCCAACTGGAGTAAAACTGAAAGCTCTTCCACATGGAAACATCAGAACTCAAAGAAAACCAACCAAAAAGGATCAAAACATGCAAAATTCGAAAATAGCAATAACTTAGATCTACATCAACAGAGACTCCAAATCATAAAAACCCAAGAACTAATGTTGATCTCCATGTCCTAAACTAGTAAATGGACAAAGAAAAGAGGGTCCTCATGTAGTGGCAAGATGCACTTGCCTAGGGGTTGGGGAGTTGTGTGGAGGAAGAAGAAGAAGAAGAAATTAATGGTGGTTATGAAGAGAGAGAAGAGGTTGGTGGAGTTATAAAGAGGGTGTTGTGGTGTTTTTGAGGGTGGAGCTTAGGGCTATGGTGTTCCAACACATAAAACTGAACCAAACCGAACCATCCCCAATAAAACCGAGCCAAGCCAAAACCCAAAATACGAGAAATATCGAAATTCCACAAGCTGAGAAAAATAAAATACATGCCAAAATCCAGACACGAGTATAAATACGAAATACGAAAAATACGAGAAATGAGGGTGACAACAGAAATCAAACTCTGGTCTTCTCTCTCAGACGAGAGAAGAACCACAGAGTATGGCAGCCCGAAGGCGTGTTGCTGCCAATACAACTGGTGGATTGGGAGTGACCTTTCAAAGGAGATAGGAATGTATTCCACATTGGGATACAATTCCTGGTTCTGCCTTGAAAGGAACTCTACTACCCGATTTCTCTGGATAGAGTTGACTCCACCATCCAACTCTCGTGTATAAAGGCTCTTCCTACCATCTGAGGAAGACCCTTCTATCTCACGAAGAGTTCTGAGTTGTCTGATGTACGCGTCAAAAGCGTATGAGCTCCCTGATGTAGGTGTCAGCAGGATATTCTCCACAGCATCCACATCACCAATGCCAGTTCTGAAGAAAAGTTTTAGTCGAATTCCTGCAGAAAGCATCAAGGAAGAAGAGATTAAATCGACAGAAATAACATTTGGCACGCACTGGCTAGTCAAGCGTGCATTTTTTAGTTAGAAACATAAAAGCCTATCTTCAACAGTAACAAAAATGGTACACAGACTTACCATCAAGTTTGGTGCTAAGTATTGGCAAACCCATGTTTGATACAGTGCGCAGAAATCGAACATTAGAAAGCATTGCTTTCCTGTTTGAGAATGAAACCTCCCATAAATTTCATTCTCAGAGAAGAAGAAGAAGAATGGGAGATGAGTATCTATGAAACTCATCTATCTATTTAAAGGACAAAGTACAAGTCTATTCTTGGAAAAGATCCGAGTAAATAGCGCTCATAAATTATGGAATGAGTGTCACGTGTGCTTTAGAAGACAGCGCAACATTGGAAACAGTCAAAGAGTGCCATTTAATATTCTTCATTAATGTACGCTGTTCAAACACAAAAGTTGTACTAAATTCTTCAAGACAGGCACTGATGGCCTTACAAAAGACAAAAGAAGAAGTACAATATTTTCAAAAGAAGCATAAAAGACACGCTCTATTTTGTAGAGCGGCTGAGCTTAGTGCCCAGTTCTTCTATGCTCTTGACCCCCATACGGTGTAACAGAGCATTCAACATTTCACGCTGTTCTGCAAGGCTGCGTCCATCAGAAGAAGACGAGCCATCCAAGCCAAAATAACTCAAGAAATTCTTGGCTAGTTGAGTAGGGTCATCTTTGAACTCGAAGACAAAAGGCTCCGGTTCTGTACCCCCAAAAGTAGGGTCGCCATGGGAACAAAAACCCAACTTGCGTGCTTCTTCTTCAGCTTCTTCCTTTGGTGTCATGTTGACGTAAGATGAAGATTAAAAATGAATCCTCTCCCTGTTTATATAACAGAGCTCGCCGACGGTTCATATTCTACCATAAATTGGATGCAATCAGTCTCAAAAAATGAAGAGTCATCATGACATTTAATAAGTTCATTTGGATGTTTTCAAAGAACTTCGAAGTCTTTTCGACTTCCAAAAAATTTTTAAGTCATCTCAGCGTGACTGATTTCATTTTAACATCTCGATTTCAAAGTATTTCGAAATAATTTATCATTTTTTCGAAAACTTTGAAGGGGGTTTTGTAGGCCTTAAAAATGACAGTCACACTGAGTTGATCAGGACAGAGTCAAAAGTCACGCTCAGTTGATCAGGATAATATTTACAAATCACGCTGAAGAGACAGCTCATCATTTGTCAGAAATTTCATCATGACTGACAGCACGACAGTCGAAGAATGTCTCCTCGTATGCCACGTATGCACGGAACTCGAGAGATCACAGCCGACTATTGCGTGATTTTCGAAATCTTCTTCAGCAAGACTCAGCCTTCGTCAAAGTTGGCGTACCAAAAGAGTTTCTTGTCATTTAATGCGACTGACAAAGAAATTACTGTCAGAGATTTTGTGTCAGTCGAGGCACGCCAAATCGAGACAGCTGGCAGTCTTATCTCAAGTCTGCGTGTATTGTGAGATCTTCATCTCAAGTTTGTGTGGATTCTGAAGTTTTTTTCCTCCAGTCTGCGTGGATTTTGAAGCTTTTTGCCTCGAGTCTGCGTGGATCCTGAAGCTTCCTGCCCCAAGTTTGTGTAGATTTTGAAGCTTTCTACTCCGAGTCTGCGTGGATTTCGTCTTCAACAAAGTCTGCGTGGATTTCATCAAATTGGAGTACGTGGCAGCCATGCCACTGATCTCTCTCCTGCGTGTCCTGTAACTTGCACACGACTCATGCATGATCGCCATGTATCCAACAGTTACAGGCCACGTCCAGTAACTTCTCACAACCTTGCGTATGTTAAATCTTGCATGATTTTCAACTAAGCACAGGCTGTGAAGACAGTTATCTTTTCAGTTTTATTTTTGACTCTATAAATAGAGTTCTTTTTCTCATTCATTGTACAGATACATAGTTATCTACTGTCAAAATTTTGAGAGCTTTTCTTCTTCGCATAGTCCAAGGGATAAAGTGATCGTCTTCTAGATCAGATTCCCACAGTTGTAATTTTCCCAGAAACACAATAAATAAAGAGAATTTATTTATGGAAAACAGTCATTGGTTATCTGGGCGGAGTAACTCGTATCCAGTTGAACGTTGTTTTTGGGACAGACCAGCTCATGGCCTATCACGTCGACTAGATGATGAGCATAATTTAGAACCACAAAAGAAGCGGCGAGGCCTCCTAGGGCATCGTCTTCAATATTTTGGAGTCTAGGAACATGCTCTATAAAGAACCCCTCTAAGGTTGCAATGATGGCAATTGCTGTCTGATGATAGGAAATTAGGTCCGTGTTACGAACCTTGTGTGAGCCTCAGATTTGATTAACAATTAACTGCGAGTCGCCATATGCTTCTAGGTATTCGACTCCCACTTCTTTTGCGAGTCGAAGCCTGATGACTAAAGCGTTATATTCGGCTACATTGTTTGAACAGGATTCTGTGAGAGAATATGTCCGGTTGACCACCAATCCGGAGGGCAAAATTAATATTATCCTGACTCCGACGACGATATCACCTGGGACCCCATTCTTGAAGCATCGTCGAAGTACATTCGCCAAACATCATCATGTGAAGTCATTTTTGAGTTAACAACTTCGTCTAGGATTTTTTCATAGATTCTGGCTATTTCTGAGCCTGGATGGACTACTAAGAAAGTCGGCCAAGGCTTGACCTTTGTCAACCTTATGTGGAACAAAAACTATGTCGTAGGGGGATAACAATATCGCCCAGGTGGCTAGATGAGAACTGAGTGCGCCCGGCTTGCTCATGAGAAACCTGAGGGGGTTAACTCACGAGACAACATGAATGGTCTACCATGACACATAGTGTCGTGTTTTCTGAATGGCGAATACCAAGGCAAGACATTCCTTCTCCACGACGGTGTACCTATGCTCCGGCCCCACCATCATTCGATTGAGATAATAGATAGCTTGTTCGTGCCCCACATCGTTGTTTTGTGCCAGCAAGGAGCCGAAAGAATGTTCCATCGCTCGTACATATAGTAGGAAAGGCTTTCCGACGACCGGGGCTACCAGAACCGGCAAATTCGACAAGTATTCCTTAATGTCATCAAAGACGCGTTGACATTCTTCATTCCATACGAAAGAGACGCCTTTTTTCATAAGTTGTGTGAAGGGTTGACATCGCCCTGAGAGGTTAGATATGAATCTCCTGATGTAGGCTAGTCTTCCCTGGAGGCCGTGGAGTTCACGGAGCTTCCTCGGTGGACTCATCTCCAGGATTGCTTTTGTCTTATCGGGGTCTATGTGAATGTCCCAAGAGGTAATGACAAAGCCCAAGAACTTCCCACTGGACTCGCCCAGAAAGGACTTGGTGGGATTCATCTTCAGATTGTACGCTCGCATAAGGTCGAACACGGTCCGCAAATCGTGTAAGTGATCATCCTTGGAGCGGCTTTTGACGACGATGTCATCAACGTAACATTCTACCATCTTGCGTAAGTGATCTCTGAAGATGACGCTCATAGCTCGCTGATATATAGCACCGACGTTCTTCAGGCCGAAGGGCATGACTGTGTAACAATATATACCGATCGATGTTCGGAATGACGTATGTTTCTCATCATCAGAAGACATTTTGATTTGATCGTATCCTAAAAATCCATCCATAAAGGACCTGCGTTCGAAGCCACATGTATTATCAATCATTATGTCAGTGATGGGGAGAGAAAATTCATCCTTAGGACATGTCGCATTCAGATTATAAAAGTCGATGCAGATTCGGATCTTTCCGTTCTTCTTGACGACTGGTACTATATTAGCTATCCAGTCTGTGTGCTGCTCCTCGTGGATGAAACCGCTAGCTATAAGCTTGTTTACTTCCTCTTCGATGGAGTTCATGATGTCTGAACGGAACCGCCGTTGCTGCTGCTTGACTGGTTTTGTGTCTGGATGAATATTGAGCTTATAGAGTGCGATCTTGGAGTTTAGTCCTGGCATGTCTTCATAGCTCCAAGCAAAAATATCGATGTACTCTCTAACGAGTTGCAACAACGACTCCCGTTCGCTGTCCATCAGGCTTTTACTGACGAAGATTGGCTATGGAGAGGATTCGTTACCGAGATCAACTTGCATGACTTCGTCTTAAGTGGGAGGGTCTCTTTGTTCAAGGTGCTTCTTCCATTGTGCATCAAGTTGTTGGGCCCATGGCTCAAGTTCAAGAGGTTCCAGTAGATCTTCGTCTTTCTCTTCAACGTCAGCGAATGCCATATTGACAGACAATATGTGCCCGAATATATCCTCAATGCTGTCATCGAAATCATATGTAGGTGATTCGGATGAGTGAGAATGCCACTCGCATTCCTCATCGGAGCTCTCGGACGTTGTTGCTGGTGTAACATAACCAAGGCCATATTTGGCCTTGCTATAATAATCTCGAGGTTTTTCAGCCGGGGCTGACAACTGTAGAGGCGATCGTCGACCGTTACCATAATTCAGACTTGGGGTAGCCTCCATGTCGTACCCCTACTTTTGCATGAAGTACTTGGCTTGAGGACTATATAGGTAAAGCGATAATCTTCTAGCATCGGGTTCGAAATCAAACTCTTATGGCATAAAAGGTTGAGGACCTTCTTTTCGGTCGAAGATGGTCGTGTGATCCCCTTTTCTTCTGCCTGGGACTAGGAAGTAGGCACCTCTAATGGAAGTAAGTCGGTTTGCGGTATGGACGGTTTCCACCTGTGTGTGCAGGTTAATGTCCAGACCGTGCTCCACAGCATACATCAGATTAAGCTTATTACACTCAGTATATTTCAACGACAGCCTCTTATTGATGAAATAAAGAATTTTATCTACAGGAATTACATCATCATGAGAGGGACTATCCACCTTTGCAACAAGATACTTCGCGAGTTCTGCCTCCTCTTCAACTATCCCCTGCATGACCGGAGGTTGGGACGCTGTCTTGGGCAACTTGACCACCAAGGGTTCTGCTTGTGGCATTGGCTTGGCTGAGGGTCTCGGATCAACACTTAGTTGCCGGCTCCTCTTGGGAAGACGGATAATCATCGGCTCGGCAGAGGATTTCGTGTCTTCCGATTGCTTTTGACTGGATCTTGGCAATCAGATCACCATCAGCTCCCAAGAGGGCCTCGCATCTTCCTGTCGCCTTTGATTGGATTTTGGCAATCGGATCACCATTGGTCCTATAATGGGTCTTGGCTCCTAGCTGGACCTTGGGAGTCGGATGACCATCGGTTCCAACTCCGCAGCTGGGGCGGGAGAACCGGGCACCTCTTTATGCAAAGTTGCGACAAGGGTTGCGGCTTTGTCCAGTTTACAGGCCTGGAGATGAATTCTCAAAGGTTCTTCTGACCCTGTTATGACCCAGTTCGTCAATTATGTGCTTCTTGGATTCTTCATATAGACAAGCCTCCGAAGAGTAATAATACTCAACCCCTTTGAAGGGATCAATGACGGCGAATTCCGTCTTCACGAAGCCGTGCTTACTGACATACTTGAAGCATTGGTGGAGTGTGGATGACACGATCATATAGTCATGTATCCATGGACACCCCAAGAGGATATTGTAGGACGTATCTGCGTCTATGATGTAGTAGGCAACCTCTGTCCTCAGGTCACCGATCTAACATTTCAATCGGATATTTCCTAAGGGATAGCTCCTTCCCGAGTTGAAACTGCTAATGGCAGTGTTGGTTGTCGCTAGCCGGTGCATAGGGATGCCGAGGACTTGAAGCAAGCTTTTCGAGATGATGCTTATCGACGAGCCAGGATCGATGTGCATTCGATCCACCTTGATATCGCCTATGTATCCAGTGTAGTACAAGGGACGATCATGCAAGTTGGTCTTGATTAACAAGTCCTGTGGGGTGAATATGATTTTGGGCATCGCGTCTGCACAATCGCTGCCCTGGAGATCTGCTGACGAGTCTTTCCCTGTAGGTTTGACCTGGGCTAAGTAGGCGTCGACATTCTGGAGTGCTTCTCTCAATGCAACACGAAGATCCTTGGAGAGCCTTAGGAGCTCGTATAACGACAACTTTGCCAGCGTATTAGCCAGTTGTGCTAATATGTAAAAGTTGTAAGGTCTCTCCAGTCCCTGAGGTGCATCCTTACGGAGCGGCCTGTCGAAGAGTCTCTGAAGTGCATCCTTATGGAGCGGTATGTCGAAGCAGGTTTCCTTCGGCTTGGACCTATCCGTCGACGGAGGCTGAGATGGCCCCGGAACATCAGTGGTAGGCATCGTTGCCGGCTGAGGGTCTTCGACTGAATTACCCAGAGTGGGCTGGACTTGTGTTCCAGACCGGGTAACAACGGTCGCCTCCTCCTCATCTTCGGCTAAAATTGTATGGCAGGATCTGGACTTCCTGCCCTTCTTCTTGTTGGTTGGAGATGACACCGCCTGGGTAACTTCAGGCACTAAGTCTGGGTGCACCCACATGACCTATCCTCGTGACGTGGTGAGAGGTACCAAGCCAGTCGTCTGGTCCCGGACGGTGGAAGATTAGTAACCTCTATCGTTGTCCGGAGGATAGGTATAACCCAATCTTGAGTACTTGTTGGGGGGAAGTCACCGAACTGAATTGATACCATGTTTGCCGCCACGGTAACCACTTCAAAATCTAGCGACAGAGCTTTGGAGTCGATAAGTCTATGGATGTACCACTTTAATTGAAAGCTGTCATGAGTGGAATGATGAGCATAGCGGCGGAAGTGGCAATATTTTGGGTCCTCCATCTCCGTCGCTCGAGGCTCGCGCCTTGGTGGAGGGAGTTGGATCCTGTCCCCTTGTAAGAGCATGTCGAAGATAGGCTTGACATGACTATCTTCGAATGAGTAATTCACTTTGCGCCACTGAGCTTCTACCTGCTTTTATTTAGGTTTCTTGGTCGTACCAGCGACCATGGCCTATTTGTCTTTATTGTCCTGGTTATTTGACATGCTGCCACTGTTGTTGTTATTGGGGGTAGTACCGGGACGTTTGTCTTTGTCCTCTCCATCCGGGATGTGTAATCCCAGCTGGCGAGCCTTCTTTAACTTTGCCTCCGCATTGGTGGCGCTTATGATGAAGGTCGTCCAATCCCTAAACTGATCTTCGCCCATCCAGAGGCTGATTGCGGGAAGCAACTTCTTCTGGCAGATTTCAATCAAGGGGCTTTCGGGATTGCCTTGGGGCAATCTCATTGCGGTTTGGCAGAATCGCTCGATATAGTTCCTTGTTAGCTCCTTCTTCCCATGAGCGACGTCCATGAGAGACGACATTGTCACATCATACCCTACTTCGTAGAATCTCTCTAGGAACATGTGCTTGAAGCCGTCAAAAGAGGGGATGCAGTTGTCTGGAAGGTTGTGGTACCAATCGAACGCGATCCCCTCCAATGCTCCGATGAATAATCGTGTGAGGATGGCGTCGCTATGCGGCAAGTGGTCGGTTGTAACCTCATAATAAGTTATGTATCGACTAGCAGAGGTCTTCCCGTCATACGAATCAATATGAAACGGTTTGTATCATGACGAAAAAGGAACATCTCTCCACGCAACGGGATACGGCTATCGTATTCTGAGGTCCCGGGAGGAGTCTCGGGCATTGAACATTGCTCGAAGCTCCTAGACTTCCCTCCTTGCCTCCCTGGCTTCGTCTGCAGCTGAAGGAACGGATGCTCCTAAGGATTGTCATCCAAAGGAGGAGCGGTTGTATTGGAGTCCGCGTTGACTTCGGGTCCCAAGCTTGTTGTCCAGGCATCCTTGTCAGTTGAGTCGACAAGGCAGCTTTGATTTTGTCTACTGACTTGACCAGGGACAGGAGCATGGCTTTAAGTACTTCTAGATGTTGTCGATCAGTAGGCCATTCATGATCATCGCCGGCCATAAAGGCTGTCCGCACGTGGGTGGACGCGGAAGGGACCGTAGAAAAGGTATTCTTCGTGTCGTACCCTTGCACCGAGAAATTGTCGAGAAATGTCGAAATGTCCCCCTCTTCGGATTCAGAAGGGGTGCCACCCCATGCACAGGAAGCTGCATCATCTTGGCAAAGGCGGTCATCCTCGAGGACTTCCAAGTTCGTTGCATAATTTAAGTGGATCGCTACCTCCTGTGTATGCTCTTGGAACACCGGGTTGTCGCATATATCGAGGGGACTGCTACCCCTAGCTTCATCTACCCCTATGAAGGTCGAGGGTGCACCCCCGGGTGTTGGAAGCTTCTTTCTGGATTGAGTGCCTAGGTAGACACCACATGTGGCTGTTGGCGGCAATCCTCCAGATGAGAGTTTCTTTGCAGTGATGGCTGAGATTGCCGGGCTGGAAGAGTCTGTCTTCATTCCTCCCTTGCCGGGAAGAACCTTCCGAGTCGAATTACAGGAGGCGAAAAAAAATTCCTCGTCTCCCAAAATTTGCACCTGTTCCTCAAGTGGTTGTCGGACAGGTGCTGGCTGGTGCAGTCATTGGAAAATGGACTGCTGATCTTCAGGTGATGCTGTCTTGTTACAGCAGCAGTTGATGATGACTTGGGTGCAACGACGTCCCGAAAAGGGCTCATCACATGCCAAGGTTGCTTCTTTCTCCTTGCGTTTGTGAGTAATCACCTCTCGTAAGTCGATAGCAGACTGATCTACCTTTGCATCCAATTTGTGGGCTCGGGTATCCCGAGCACACGGGTGCGTAGGTATCATGTTTGCTCCATGATCTGAGGCTAATAAAAGCACTTGCTCTCGATCGTTGGAGGAAGACTTTTGAGACCCACCCTGTCCGTTAGCCCTGGGGGACTGGACGCGGGTGGTTCTGTACAACTTTCTATCAGGAGCCCGTATAACAGTTAACGGTGACTGCTGAGAGTCTGCAGTATGGACAGTTGACTGGGCTTGTTAGGCCCGTACTGCCCTAGACTTCTTCGGCTTAGCACCCGAAGGTGCATAGTAAGAAGAGTCCAGATTGGCGTATTCCACATTCTCAATGGACCGCATGGGGTCGGGTCCGTATAAGAGACGGTCGAATACAGAGCTTCTGACAGGGCCGCATGAGACACCCTGTCTGCGGCCAGGATTGGCTGACGCAAGGGCCATCTGCCTGCGGCCAGAGTTGGCTGCCGCATAGGCTATCTGCCAGCGGCCAGAGTTGACTGCCGCATGGGCCATCTGCCTGCGGTCAGAGTTGACTGCCGCATGGGCCATCTGTCGATCTCTCTTATACGACCTCTTTCTCATCCGCATGGATTTTCCTTGTGCCTCCAAAAGCACAGCATTATAGTGTTTTCTTTTGCTGGATTTGGGGATAGTGGGGTTCTTCGCTGTCGAAAGCAAGGCCACAGGAGAGCTTTGATCACCGTCTTGGGTCGTAGAAGGAGCTTCTTCGAGAACCTGGTCGGGGGCAACAGTTTTGCGCTTCGACGTCCTGCGGGTTCTCTTTGGGTTAGCTCGCTTCTGCGACGGGCTAGCGCTCCCTTCAGAGAGCATTTCTTCGAATGCTCGTTGGTCAAAACGAATCACGAGCATTTGCTGCGTAGAGCCGATCTTGGACGCGTCGGATTGCTTCACCAACTTCTCATCAAAGGAGAAGGAACTCTCCAGCAGAGTTGCCATCGTGTTTGCCATTGAATATCAAGAACAAAAATTACAGAGGAATTGAACTTGATTGTAAACTCGCTTGTACAAAAGAAAGCCTAGAAAGAAACCCTAGGAAACAATCTAAGTACAATTGTTTAGTTTTTTTATTCTGGGGGGTGACGATGGAGGCTCGAAAAAGTGTAGCAACTCTGCCTTACTCCTTGGACTATCAGACACGGTCTTTGCTCTCGAAGAAATTTTCCAGCCTTTTGCAGGGGTGTGGCACCCTGCTATTTATAATGATTCCTGCAATAGCAGATTTTGGGCCGCATAAAGGGCCACGTAGCCACGTGTCTGTAATAGCACACAAAGACTCGATCTTGGGCAGCCAGCTGGTGGGGGGTTGTTGAAATTTTGTTGTAGCGAATCTGGGTGGTTGAGACTTGGTAAAATTGCCATGTGTCCTTTCCACAAAGTAGAGTCTGACTCATTTTGGCCATATAGTGGCTTTATGGGCGTTGCTTCTGCGGCTCGGCTCCGTTTGGCCGCATGAGATCTTTGAGAACCTTGCTTCTGCGGCTAGGCTCACTTGGCCGCACGGGATCTATGGGAACCTTCCCTCTGCGGCTCGAGTCCCCTTATTCGCATGGGGCTTTCGAGAGCCTCGCTTCTGCGGCTTGAGTTGTCTTAGCCGCATGAGGTCTCCAGGGGCACTGCTTCTGCGGCTTAGTTTCGCTTGGCCGCATTGAGTCTTCATGAGCACTACTTCTGCGGCTTTGTTTTGCTTGGCCGCATGGAGTCTTCATAAGCACTGCTTCTGCGGCTTAGATTTTCTTGACCGCATGGAGTCTTCATGAGCACTGCTTCTGCGGCTTAGTTTTTCTTGGCTGCATGGAATGATGATCCTCATAAACTCCATCTTTTTCATGCTTCTACATGGGCCATGGCGCAGGGATGAGCATACAAGGAGGAGGGGCGACGACCCAGAGGGCCGGGATCACCGGGCGAGGGGCGCCCAAGGGACACGGAGCACCGAGAGGAAGAAGGATGCCATTATATATATATATATATATATATATATATATATATATATATATATATATATATATATATATTTATATATATATCGGAAGAGAGATGGCTTGGCGTATATATATATATATATATATATATATATATATATATATATATATATATATATATATATATATATATATATATATATATATATTGGAAGAGAGACGGCTTGGCGCTGACATATAGGCCCATATGTGGATGACTGGGCTGCTGACTGTGTAAATGCTAATTTAAATCAGAAAACCATTTAAAATTTATTTTAACGCCAAATAAATTCAAATAAATTAAAGAAAAATCCATAAAATTCCTAGAAAATTCTAGAAAACCTTTCTAAGTGTCTAGAACCTAAATAAAAATTTTAACTCAAAATATCATCATGTGACCCCACGGTAAATTTTAAAAGCTGATAAAAATAAATTCTATAAGTTTTAATTAGCTAAAAATTCCCAAAAATTCTAGAAAATTCCTAGAATATTCTAGAAAATATTTCTAGTCATCTAGAGCCTAAATAAAAATATTTGGTCCCGAAATACCTTCGAATTACCTTACAATAAATTTTGAAACTTCATAATATTAATAAACCCTTAAATAATAAATACCTCAAAATATCTAAAATTTATAAAAAAATATAAAAATAGCTAAATAATACATATATAAGCTATCTAGAGGTCATATGACCTTAATATGGTCATAGCTCACCTACAAGCTTCGGCATGACTCCCAATGATCTTAAAATTAATCATAATCAAATAAAATAAAAGAATTAAAAAATTAAAAAAATTTGAGAAATGGGTTTACAATGCATCTATTAGTAATTAGACGCGTGCGCACGAGTGATCAACTAACACGCAAGTTATCTCTATATGCTACTCATAACTCGCACATATCTCGTGGCACATCTGTGTCCAAGTTTATGAAAATGCACTAAAAAGAGGTAGTACCTTAACTCTAGGTCCACATGCATAATTTAAAGACAAGAATGAAAACATGACTAACCCTTTGTATCGTGTATAACTGAAAATACAGTAAAGTAAACCATAAACAGTAAACAGAGATGCAACTGAATGAACCAGAAATAGACAAATAATAAACATGCAGCAACTAAACAATAAAGATGCGAAATAATTAAAGTAGTAAATATGGGAAGGTTTCTTGCTTGGTGGTGTGCGATGATCTAACAAGGTTCCGATTTGCCATTAGCCATGGTCGATGAGTAAGAATCCGAATTCGTGAGAGAATATGAACGCATGATTAGTCACGGTTTGTGATGATAAATGAGGAATTCAAGTAAATAGATACTTATACTTTTTTTAGAAAATATTTATAATATTTAAAAACTAGATTTTATTAGTTAATATATGTTTTAGGTAATACTTGAAAATCTAAATATTGTTTTAGGCAAAAACTCTAGGTTTGTCAAAATATGATTTTAGATAGAAAACTATATTTTATTAGTTGAAAATATTTTAGATATAACTGTAGGTCCTAAAAATCAAGTTGCACCCATCAAAAAAGCAAGGAAAATCAAATGGTGCACCCTTCAAATGAATTGCGCGGGAGATAGATTGCACAACAACTCAACTGCGCAGATTGAACTGCGCACTCATCCAAGTGCGCTAGCTAACGTGGCCTCGTCATCATTATCTGACAGAAAATTAGATCTTCTTACAGCTAACAGCTCGAAGAACGAGGAAACTGTTCGTATATCGTGAAGTACAGCGCTCGAGGACAGCTATACATGCAGCGCAAGCTACCAGCCCAATCGAATCACAATCTTTCAGACTCACTACAGCGCAATTCAAGTTAGCGCAGTCTGAAGCCAGCGCAGTTCATGTGGCGCACTCCATCAAGACAACTGACAATTTACACGTGGCCTACATGCCATCAATTACTCACCATGTGGCAACCGTCTGTACACGACCAAGCGTATTTCAATCAAACAATGCCATGCGTCACATACAAGTGGTCTACGATCGAGTAACTGCCAGCACAGTTCGTTGCTTGCGCAGTCTAATGTCTGTGCAATCCATCCTGCGCAATTCAGAATAACTAAAAGTTAGTTATTTTCAGAACTCTATAAATAGAGTTTCAAGTCTTCATTTTCAAGCATAGATCATTCAAAATACACACACAGAATCATCACCAGAGATCAGGAGTTCTTGCCAAAGTGCTGCTGCATTCTTCAGAGGCTATCATCTTCAAAGTTTACATCGTCCAAGGGATAAAGCGATCGTCTTCAGATCGGATTCCTATAGTTGCACTTTCCCAGAATTCTTGTAATCTTCTTACAAAGTTTGTGAAATAAAGATCAACTTTTGTTTTTGTAAACAAAATAGTGACTCTGCTGGGGACGACTTTCTCCTCGGACGAGGAAGTGACAACTCAATGTGACGTTGCGTCTATCGAAAAGTCGCAGAAGACGCTGGTTGTAAAGGTCAATCAGACGGCCTACGAAGCGATGATCAACTCCAGGACCACCCCTCGCACTGCAATAACTTCTGCCACGAGCAAAGTTCACCCAGTGTGGGTCTCCAAGACTGCTGTGCAGTCTACTTCCTCTGCTGCTGTCTCTATTGCGCAGACTGCTGCTACTGCCCATGCACAGTATGCTGCTCCCCTTGTCAGTGTACAACCTACTTCCTATGCTGCTCTGTCAAAGTGCAAGATTCTTTTTCCCCTGGCGCAGTTGGCTGCAACTCTGCCTGCGCAGTCTACCACTCCAGCAACCAAAGTGCAATTCAAGCACTCTGACATCAAGACTCCTGCTGCGTAATCTGCTGTGACTGTGGCCAAAAGACCTTCTGTCAAAGCTCCTCATGCGTGCCAACAGCTACTTCAACCCCTGTGCAAACTGCGCCAGCGCAGTCTAAGAGGGACAGGCCTTTGGCTAATCTCTCTTCTTCTCACAGCAAGGGGAAAAACTCTGATTCTCTTCCCAAACACCCTGTTGGTCCAGCGTAATCCACTAGAGGTAATCTGTTGACTATTCCTCCTCCTCAGAACAAAGGAAAAGGCCCGTTAGTCTTTTCTCAAACTTCTTCGTCCCGCGACATGGAAGACAACAGAGGGAAACGCTCTTTAGCTAACCCTTCTTTACAAAACAAAGGAAAAGGCCCTTTGGTCTTTTCTCAGTCTTCCTTGATTTTTACCGTAGAAGATCGATCTGAATGTGCTCCGGCACCAATCAGTACAAGAACTCTCTCCAACAAGAGTTCTTCTTCCTTCCTTGCCAAAGGGAGGTGTACTGATCAAAGAGGTATTCTGCCTACTCCGGTAGTAGAATTTCAAGATCTCCCAACTCTCAAGATATCCCGCTCAAAATAGGGAAAATTGTTGGTGTCTCAGACAGAAACCCCTGGGGGTGAATTTGCTGATCTAAGAACTTATCTCAATAGGCCAACTTCGACGAAATACAAATAGCCAATGCCGAAGACCAACCAGTATCAGAGGCAAACCTCCAGGATCAAAAATCCTGACACCTATGATAATAAAATGAGTACTTTCTTGTACACTCAAGGGACAAAACATTTGAAGAACTGGAACCATGTTCCGAATGTTGTCAAAGAACGTATCCCTCAGACTTCTTCTCGTCCCGTCATTGTTCCCGATCTCCGAGAACACCTCAAGCAAAAGCGGGACAACTTCTCAACACCTCCAGTACAACCACTTGGACACCATTGTAATCACAAAGTTGTCATCAAGTGTTGCTGTCAGACAATAAAACGATCTGTCTTCGATCGTCTGAACTTTCCAAACTCAGAACCTATGTCAGAAGATGAAGGCGAAGTTTTGTACGCTTCTGTCAACATGACTTCCAAAGACACTGGGGGTAGGAAGTGCTCCAAGCACGGCTAGCCTCGCAAACCAAGCCAGCAGTATTTGGATCTACTCCAAGAATCTTCTAATGGAGTATTCCAACATACCAGATCCCGAAGCCGAGATACAATCTGTCAAAGGAATCTTTAAGATCCTTTCGATCATTTCCTTGTTTCTCATTCAGGAGATGATTCTTTCTCCGACTATGATGTATACAGTGAAAGTTTGGAACAGACAGTATCCTCCACTGTACCTACAGAAGTGACAGCTTATGTCGTCACTGAAGACCCAGATGCTTCCAGTTCAGCAAGTCAAGAACAGCGAATAGCCGCGCTAGAAGACAAACTGAAGACCATGGCCGAAATGGTTGCAAGTATGTATTCTATTATCGTGGCCCAACATACAGTACCACCGACCGTACCTGCTGCAAATCCTGAGATCATAGCATCGTCGGTGCCTGTCAATGCAGGGCTGGGGGTAGCATCTCCTCAAATACCTCCTGTACAAATTCAACTAACACCTAGTCAGTCAGGTGCTGGGGGTAATACTTACCACGCTGTTCTTCCCCCTAACACTCTGATTCAGCCTGCTCCTTCTACATCATTGGAGGATGCCAATGAAGCTGTCAAACTCCTACGCACTCAATTCGAGGCCTTCAAAGAGAAGGAAAATTTGCAGAGGTTGGGGATCAAACAACCCTACCTAGTTGAATGGAAGGAAGTACCATTTCCTCCAAAGTATAAAATTCCAATAATCTCACTGTTTGATGGTAGCACTTCTCCCAGTCAGTTCATTAACCACTTTGAGGTAATGACTGTCCAACTTCAGCTAAATGACGCTCTTCTTACCAGGGTATTCGTCGGCTGTTTAGCCGGTGTGGCATACGATTGGTACAGAAGCTTGCCCGATGGTTGTATCACTTCTTTCTCAGGTCTAAAACAAATCTTCTTAGAACGATTCTATGAGGGGATCAATGACATGACCATGTCAGCCCTCAATAAAATCAAACAAAGACACAATGAAACTGCTGAGAGTTTCATTGAAAGGTTCCGTCGGGAAGCTTTTAAAATGCCTCCTGGAACTTCGGCCGCTGTGACCATTGACACCTGCAAGGCAAATCTTTTGCCTATCATCAGCATGTGGATGGGGTCAACTCAGTTCCAAGACTGGCCATCCTTCATTGTCAACGCTAAAGCAGCTGAAGTTAGCGCTGACAAATTCAAGCAGCTAGGGGTACAAATGTCTAACCCTGACCGGGATGAACACCAGACATCGAGTGGTGGTAATCTCCAGAACAATCGCAAGGGAAAAAAGACTTTGAACATCAACTTGAAGAACAAAGAATCTCTGGCGGTCAACGTAGCTCCACCTACGTCTACTTCTACTCCTTCAGTACCTCCAGCAAGGGAACCTCATCCGAAAGTAGAGTATTCCTTTGACGAGAATGACACCGTGAGCATCTTTGATTGCTTGATCAAAAGCAATAAGCTCCAACTCCCAGACCCGAAGAAGTCTGATGAGGTCGGTAAGACTGATCATCCCAAATACTGTGTCTATCATAGGTTTATTGGGCATCCCACTCGAGCATGTTATGTGCTCAAAGACAAAATTCAGGAGCTAGTCAACGCTGGTGTTGTCACTTTGCAGCAAGACGAGAAGACTGTTATCGCAAACATGGTCTCAGTTCAATTTGGTGACTTTCCTCCGCAGATGGTGCAGCATGGTGTCATTCCTATCCCCAAAGCTACTCTTGAGATCGAGAATCTCGCTCCTCCACGAAGTGAAGGTCTCGTCCCCTTGTCTCTTGACAATGGTGAGATTATGTGGATTCACCCTGATCTTGTTTCAGAGTTTGAAGTTCCCTCTTTCTCCTCCAAGAAGAAAGAACGCTCTAAAGGCAAAACAAGAATCTGTAATATGGTGTCTTTTGATCCCATAGTTGACGAGGAAATCCTGCTGGACACCAGATCAGGGAAAGCCTATCTAAAGGATTATCCCAAAATTCAGGAGAATTATGCTTCTTCTTCTGAGCCTGCTCCAGTGCAACCTGCTTACACTGAGGATATTCCTACTGCATCCTCACCGATTGTAGAACCTACTCATCCCTCTAAGCAGACGGCAGCCGACAAAGGCAAACAACAAGTCCGCTTCGACAAACCTTTGAAGAAGTTATCTTCTTCTGGACTTGAAAAGCCTTACAACTTTGATATCTTGGCTCAATTCGCCAATACACCGGCCCGGCTGTCAATTTTTGAGCTCTTGCGCCTCTCCAAAGAGACTCAATAAACTCTGAGTGATGCTCTCATGCAGACGAAAACCTGTCTAGCCCTTTTAAAGAAGCCAAAAGCAGAGCCGATCTCTTGCCTTCATTGTCATAGTGTGTTGGAGTTAATTCCAAACATTACATTCACCCAGGATGACATGCCGATGGAAGACAATAGGCATGACCGTCCTCTATACTATACAGGATATGTCGACTCGATGAAAGTCGATCGTATTCTGATAGATCCAGGGTCTGCTCTCAGCATCATGTCGAAGACAATGTTAGATGCATTGAAGATCCCAGTGCATAGTCTCTCTAGTACAATCACCACCATCCTCGGGTTCAACCAGGAAAGGAGTGAGCCTCTGGGCAAGATTCGCCTAAAACTCCAAATAGGCAATCTCCGCACAAAGGTGACCTTCTACATCATTGACAACCATGGTTGTTCTTACATTGCTCTGTTGGAGAGACCATTCTTACATGAACACAACATTGTTCCTTCGACTCTCCATCAATGTTTCAAATATGTCGATGACAATGGAGAGGTTCAAAAGGAGGTTGCTGATCTCTATCCTTTCAAAGGTGTCGAAGCATACTGCAACGATGCTCGTATGTACAAGGATGAGTTCAAGAAAGTAGTATTGTCTCTGGACACCGAAGAAGAACAAGAAGTAGTACCTAATGACACTCTCATCATACATGTCAAAGGGCGTGTTTCTCGTCCTTAATCCTCCAAACCACTGGCTATTCACTTGTTAGTCCAGAAGCAACCAACTGATGATGGTCAGGATCAAAGGGAGCTCACCTCTTCTTAGCCACTTATTATTGATCTACGTCGTAACAAGGAAAAAAGGCAGCTCACATCTTCTGAGCCTGTTACGCCCCAGAACCAGAATACTGGAGAGCGGGGGCAGACATAGCCAGCTACGTATATTGAAGTGCAACCCATCTCGCTATACGGTCACGGCTGTCTAAGATACATGAGGGTTTATCTACAAGCCAGCAGTCTCTTAAGGTCATGAACAGCCTATTGTCTCAATCACGAGCAAGTAAGTAAAAGTTACAAGATGTATGATCATTAAATATACAATAATAAGGCGTCCCAAATATCACATATTCAGCTGATCATGAAGCTAGTCGTTATAAAATGTTAGGACTAGCAAGAGTTTAGTCATACATGATCAACCCTAGGATCTGTTAATCATGTTACCGCCCGTAGGCAGACAGTAAGTAAATGCAATCGAGCTAAACAGGTGCTCGTCGGCTAAACGCCTCAAAAGAATAATTTTTACAATAGAGTGGGAGAGACAAAAATAACCCACTCGTTGCCAGGGTTCCGTCTAGTGGCCACCATCGGGCTGGAAGGTCGGTAGATCCTCTGGAGCTGCTCTGAAATCTGGCCACACAAAACCAGCTGGATCAGACCCCAGAAAGAGTAAGTGCCACAAAGGAGGCTTCACTTAAGAACTAAAACCAGCACTCAGCACAAGATATAAATAAAAGTAAGAACTGGTAATAAAGAGAATACACCAGGATGATATACGACGAGATAACCATGGAACTATTCAGATAGCCAGGTTACAATCCGTAAACCAAACAAGGACCGGGGTTGTAACCGTTCGTCTGAACAGAACTTGGAAATTCTTACCGTTTATCGGTAAAATAAATACAAGCATTATGGTCATGCAGTAATCTGGAACAGGATCAGGGCAAGACTAGACTGGTTAGACTCCGTTCAATCACTTCACGGCCAAGCAAGAATTACGGCTTGATACTTTAACTAACTAGGGTTGTCACAAGCCTAATTACTAACAAGATGCAGCAAGATTATTCCACAGCCACAAGCCCTGCAGACCATCCAGGTTTCCCGGGTTAAAAGATTAGAGTTGAATTCAGGTGGGTACATCGTCCAGGAAACGAATGTACCCTTAGGTAGCTTGAAGGGTGCAACACATGACAGTATGCTGGAAATGTGCCCTACTCGACGGCAGGCTACAGATCCCAAGGCGTGCCCAGGTAACGGGATTGCCTGTAGCTGGGAAATCTCTTCATGACTAATGTATTAATCTAGTTATTAGTCCTTAGTTTATTTCAATAGGTACTCCTGACCGTGGTACTCAGGAGTCTCATCCTAGACATGATGCAAGATAGGACTGGTTTATTTATACAAACACAATCGCCCACGGTGTCCAGATTAATTATACAGGTCATGTCATGTCAGGTAGCTGTCGCAACAGCTATTCGAGATAATTATGTCAGGTTATCATGCCAAGTGTACTTGTCAGGAATGTGCCACGACGGGCCACTATCAGGTCATGTCAGGTTATTATGTCAGGAGTGCACTTCTACGGGTCATTATCACGTCATGCTCAATCATCAATTCCAAACATATCAAGTAAATTCATGATTATCAAGTTCATGACAAAAGGCGTAAGGATATAAAATGGACATAAAAGATCTAATAAAATATCAATATACAGGGCTATAGAAGAGCCAAGCTTAAGGAAAATAAAACCAAATCTGACACGATGACATGAGACCAAGTCAGCCCAAGGCTATACGCTCAGTACAAAAGTCATACGCTCAAGCCAACCTACGCTCAGGTCAAGCCACGCTCAGGTCAGGCGTATGCAAGTCGTACGCTTCCAAAAGGCAGCGTATGGGGTCCATACGACTCCTCGTCAAGCAAGCGAGCGTATGCGAGTCATACGCTCCCAAAAGGCAGCGTATGGGGTCCATACGGCTCCTTGTCAAGCAAGCGAGCATATGCGAGTCATACGCTCCCAAAAGGCAGCGTATGGGGTCCATACGGCTCCTTGTCAAGCAAGCGAGCGTATGCGAGTCATACGCTCCCAAAAGGCAGCGTATGGGGTCCATACGGCTCCTTGTCAAGCAAGCGAGCGTATGCGAGTCATACGCTCCCAAAAGGCAGCGTCTGGGGTCCATACGACTCCTTGTCAGGCAAGCGAGCGTATGCGAGCCATACGCTCCCAAAAGGCAGCGTATGGGGTCTGCGCTACGCTAAAGAGCACGCGCAACTCAATGGCACAAGCTAAAAAGCTCGTGCACTGCTCACTGTCTTCTCCAAATCAGCAGGGACTCCATGGTTGAACCCAAAGCTTTAAAAGTCCATAACTTGGTCAAAATAAGTCCAAATCCAACTTTGCAAAGTTCTATCTTGGGTGAAATTCAATCCTCTCCAACATAAGAACATCAAAAACCCATAAAAATACAACTTAAATAGATCAAAACCATGTAAAACCAAAAATAGAAGAAACTTAAATCTAGAACAATGGAGACTCCAAATCACAAAATGTCAAGTTCTAATGTTGATCACCATGGCCTAATCTTGCTAATGGATAAATAAAAAGTGGTTCTCAAGTGGTGGCAAGGTGCACTTGCCTAGACCTCTCTCTTCTCTCTCTCTCTCTCTCTTTGGTAGGTAAGAGAGTAATGGGGAAGAATAAGGTGAATAATAAAGAGAGAGAATGAAGAGGGCTAATAAATACAAATGGTGGTGGTAGGTAGGGGGTTCATCCATGGTTCATGATGAACCAAAATAATCCCAACCGAACCAAGCCAACCCGGGCCAAGAATAAACCAAGCCAAGCCATGAAGAAAACTAAACAAGGAATCATGCAATACAAGAATAAATACGTACACGTATTCCAGAAATATGTAATACGAACCACAGGCATTACAACTCTACCCTCCTTAAAAGAATTCCGTCCTCGGAATTTAATCAAGAGGCTAGAGGAGCAATGACAAGCTACATTAATCACATGCAAGCTATAACTAGGCAGACAATCACTCATTCGGGCAAGGAATCGAAGGCATGAGGCATAAGAAAGACATTATACCTCACGAGTCAAACAAGTCGGGATATCGCGATCGGATATCATCCTCACGCTCCTACGTTGACTCCCCCAAAGAGTGATGACCCCAAGCAACTCGGACTAACTTGATAGTCTTGTTCTTGAGGATCTTCTCCCTCCGGTCCAATATAGACATGGGCCTCTCCTCATACGAAAGGTTGGTACCAACAACAATTTCCGAATGATCCAGGATGTGGCTCGGGTCCGGGATGTACCGTCGTAATTGGGATACATGGAACACGTCATGCAACTCACTTAGCGACGGCGGAAGAGCGAGACGATAGGATACATCTCCTACTCGCTCTAGAATGTCAAACGGTCCTATATACCTAGGACTAAGCTTGCCCCGTACGCCGAAACGAATGACGCCACAGTTAGGCAAAATCCTCAGGAATACATGATCGCCGACCGAAAACTCGAGAGGGCGCCGATGAGAATCGGCCCAATGGCACTGGCAATCTTGGGCAACTCGAAGATGATCTCTGACTTGCCCGACCACTTCAACTGTCTGGGCAATCATTTCTTGACCGAGCATCTGTCTCTCTCCAACATCATCCCAGGTTAGCGGGGATCTGCACTTCCTACCATACAGTGCCTCGAACGGTGCCATCTGGATACTGGCCTGGAAACTGTTGTTGTATGAGAATTCCACCAGGTACAAGTGATCTTTCTATGAACCACCGAAGTCAAGTGTGCAAGACCGTAACATGTCTTCAAGAGTCTGGATCGTGCGCTCCGACTGGCCATCTGTCTGCGGGTGATATGCTGAACTGAACTGGAGATGAGTCCCCAAACTCTCTTACAAGCTACACCAAAAGTGCGACGTAAATCTTAAATCTCGGTCTGAGGTGATACTGACTGGCACACCATACAATCTGACAATCTGTCTGAGGTACATCTCTGCTAACTGAGCCGTCGACTGACCAACTCTAAATGGAAGAAAGTGAGCCACTTTCGTGAGCCTGTCAACTATAACCCAGATAGCATATCTACCAGCTGGGGATCTAGGTAGTCCAGTCATAAAATCCATGGTCACATACTCCCACTTCCATTCTGGAATCGGTAAGGGCTGAAGAGTCCAGCCGGTCTCTGATGTTCGGCTTTAACTTGTTGGCAAACCAAACACCGAGAGACAAACTAAGCTATCTCCTGCTTCATGCCATTCCACCAGAAATGCTGCCGGATATCACGGTACATCTTCGTACTGCCGGGATGGATGGAATACTGTGAACTGTGTGCTTCTGACATGATCTCCTGTCGGATATCTCCGCTGGGTACACAAAGATGCTTACCATGTCGAAGTGTACCATCCTCATGAATACATAACTCTGGTCTTCGTCCTGCCTCATACTCTGCTCTTAGTCGCTGAAGCTTGGAATCTGCCGACTGCGCCATCCGGATCCTCTCGACTATAGTGGACTGAACTTGCATGCTGGCCATCAAGGCCACACTAGAAGGGAGAACAACTTCTATACCCATCTTCTGAAGATCGGCTAACAGCTCTGGCTGCGCTGTTAGAAAATAAGCTCCGGCTCTCCTGCTCAATGCATCCGCAACAACATTGGCCTTCCCAGGATGATACTGCAGGTTGACATCATAATCCACAAGAAGCTCCAGCCACCTTCTCTGACGCATGTTAAGATCCTTCTGGGTGAAAACATACTTCAGGCTCTTGTGGTCGGTGAAAATCTCTACCCTGTCCCAATACAAGTCGTGACTCCACAACTTAAGTGCAAATACCACTGCTGCCAGCTCCAAGTCATGGGTTGGGTAATTCCTCTCATGATCACGAAGTTGTCGTAACGCATAAGCTATTACCTTCCCAAGTTGCATCAGAACACATCCTAAACCTCTGCCTGAAGCATCACAGTACACTGAGAATCCTTCGGTCCCATCTGGAAGCGTAAGAATAGGAGCTGTTATCAGGCCTCGTTTCAACTGCTCAAAAGAACTCTGATACTCTGCTGTCTAAGCAAACTGTGCATCCTTGCGGGTCAACTGCGTCAATGGTGCTGAAATTCGAGCAAAATCCGAAACAAACAGCCGGTAGTAGCCGGCCAATCCAAGAAAACTACGAACCTCTGCAACTGTGCTGGGCACCGGCTATGACTCAATGGCCATGATCTTCTGGGGATCCACTTCTACTCCTCCTCGAGTGATGATATGACCCAAGTACGAAATGCGATCGAGCCAGAACTCGCATTTACTGAACTTGGCATATAACTGGTGCTCTCTGAGGATCTAAAGAACTATACGGAGATGCTGCTCATGCTCCGCCTCACTCTTGCTGTAGACCAGAATGTCATCCAAGAACACAATCACAAACTGATCCAAGTAAGGCATGAAGATGCGATTCATGAGGTCCATGAATACTGCCGGTACATTGGTTGCTCTAAATGGCATCACTAGGAACTTCCAATGCCCATACCTCGATCTAAAAGCTGTCTTCGGGATGTCCTGCTCTCTGACTCTGATCTGATGATAACCTGAGCACAAATCAATCTTCGAGAATACTGAAGCCCCCTTGAGTTGATCAAACAAGTCATCTATCCTCGGAAGAGGGTATCTGTTCTTGATTGTCACTGAGTTCATGGTACGATAATCAACACATAACCTGGACGTACCATTCTTCTTTTTCACAAGAAGTATCGGGGCTCCCCAAGGCGATCCACTAGCACGGATGAATCCCTTGGTTCTAAGCTCTTCAATCATCTTGTACAAGATCTACAACTCTGATGGTGCCATCCTGTAGACTCTCTCTGACACTAGGGCTATCCCGGGAATCAAGTCTATAGTGAACTCGATCTCCCGCTCCGAAGGCATACCTGGAAGTTCTTCTGGGAAAACATCTGGAAACTCTTCGACTATCCTGGGCAACTGAACTGCTGCTACTGCCATCCGCAATACTGGAGGCGATGACTCAACTTCGCCTCGGGAGAAAGAAAACTCTGGCTCGCCTGGAATGCTAAAAACAACCCTGCCAATGTGGCAGTCTATCCTAGCATACTGGTTCCTCAACCAATCCATCCCTAGGACCACATCATAATCGGCCATCGGGAACTCTATCAATCTAGCGGAGAATTCTCTACCGCTAACTACGATCCGACACGAAGAAAACACTCTATCTACTCCCACAAGTCCGTTACCAGTAAGTATATTAAGCCTTATTGATAATGACTCGGGCTCCAATCCTACCCGTGTCATGAATCGTGCAGACATAAATGAATGCAATGCACCAGAATCAAATAAAGCTGAAGCTGGAAAGGAGTTGACGAGAATAGTACCTGCCACTACCTCTCCTGGTGCCAATCCTTCCTCCACGGTCATCACCATAGCCTGACCGTGTCCTCGGGGTGCTGGTCCCCTCTGCTGAAATCCTCGCTGCCTGCTCTGACTCTGGGCTTGGACTTGTGTATACTGCTGGGGGTTCTGCTGCTGGAACACTTGGGTCTGAGGCGGCAAGGGCCTCGGCAATGGATACTGCTGCTGCTGGACCGGAGCTGGTCCTCTCACCGAAGAGCTAGAAAGGTTGGACGATGATGAACCACCCCTATTCGGGCAGGATCCAACCCTATGGTCTGGTGCTCCACAAGCCAGACACAATCTTGTGCCCTGCGACATTCTGCCACCACATGGCCTGGCTTCCCACAATGAGAACAACCCACTGCGGAAGATTGCTTCTGCTTTTGCTGCTGAGGGTGCGTCGGAGTGGAATGCTGAACCGACGTCACTGAGGCCGCTCGCCTCGGAGCTCCAATAGTCAAGGCCCTGGCTGCCGGGGCCGGTGCTGAAGACTGATTCATCTGGCCGTGAGATCTCTTCCGACCTCCGGCCCTATCCACAATCCTCTGGGAGGTATACTCATGCCTCCGGGCTGCCCTCAAGACTGTATCAAAAGTCCGATGCTCAAACTGCTCAACTGCCAACAAGATCTCCAGGTGAAGTCCCTGCTGGAATCGCTGGGCTCTATCATACTCGGTTGCCACCAAGGTAGGAGCAAACCGACTGAGTCTGGAAAACTTGGCCGCATATCCGTCGACCGTCCTGTCCATCTGCTTCAGATTGGTAAACCTCGTCTGCAGATCATACCGAGCCACGGCATCGAAATACTTGGTCTGGAATCTCTCTCTGAATACTGCCCAAGCAATGGGTGCTGCTAATCCAACGGCCTGCGCTGCCCACCAGCTGTGGGCAAGATCTAACAACTGCAGGCGCACAACGGCCACCTTCTCGTCCTCTGGGGTCCTGGCTGCTTCTAGAATCACCTTTGTGTCCTAGAGCCATGTATCTGCCGCGATAGCATCTTCACTACCGTCGAAGAATGGAGGGTTCAAGCGCTTAAAGCTGTTGGCCGCGCTGTTACCCTGATGACCACCCCGGGTCAAAGCATCCGTCACTGCCTGGTGTAAGGCATCTCCACGCCGGTCTTGGGAAGCTATCAAGGTCCTGACGAGTCCTACCAAAGTGCCGTCATCATGCTCGGCAGGCTGAACTGGCTGGACTGGTGGTTCTCCATCAGAGGGCACAACTCTGGAAGCTACTCCGGAATGCTGGACTTGATCTCCAGGTTGCTGCTGGTCCGCGGGAGGTGCTCCGCCTTGCTGGTCGATAGGACCACGAATAATGCCGCTGAAGAAGACGACATAGGAAACAATAAGGAAGGACCAGGACAGATCAACGATACAAGCATATGATCGGGACAAGAATCCAGGGATTTAGAAGATATGAGCAGAGATCAAGGACGAATACTGATTGAGACATCTATTCGGTAAACCTTCACATATCTTTATTTACAAGACCTGCATGGGTCACCACTTAAACCATGTCACACCCCAAAACCAGAATACTGGAGAGCGGGGGCAGACATAGCCAGCTACGTATATTGAAGTGCAACCCACCTCGCTATACGATCACGGTTGTCTAAGATACATGAGGGTTTATCTACAAGCCAGCAGTCTCTTAAGGTCATGAACAGCCTATTGTCTCAATCACAAGCAAGTAAGTAAAAGTTACAAGATGTATGATCATTAAATATACAATAATAAGGCGTCCCAAATATCACATATTCAGCTGATCATGAAGCTAGTCGTTACAAAATGTTAGGACTAGCAAGAGTTTAGTCATACATGATCAACCCTAGGATCTGTTAATCATGTTACAGCCCGTAGGCAGACAGTAAGTAAATACAATCGAGCTAAATAGGTGCTCGTCGGCTAAACGCCTCAAAAGAATAATTTTTACAATAGAGTGGGAAAGCCAAAAATAACCCACTCGTTGCCAGGGTTCCGTCTAGTGGCCACCATCTGGCTGGAAGGTCGGTAGATCCTCTGGAGCTGCTCTGAAATCTGGCCACACAAAACCAGCTGGGTCAGACCCCAGAAAGAGCAAGTGCCACAATGGAGGCTTCACTTAAGAACTAAAACCAGCACTCAGCACAAGATATAAATAAAAGTAAGAACTGGTAATAAAGAGAATACACCAGGATAATATACGACGAGATAACCATAGAACTATTCAGATAGCCAGGTTACAATCCGTAAACCAAACAAGGACCGGGGTTGTAACCCTTCGTCTGAACAGAACTTGGAAATTCTCACCGTTTATCGGTAAAATAAATACAAGCATTATGGTCATACAGTAATCTGGAACAGGATCAGGGCAAGACTAGACTGGTTAGACTCCGTTCAATCACTTCACGGCCAAGCAAGAATTACGGCTTGATACTTTAACTAACTAGGGTTGTCACAAGCCTAATTACTAACAAGATGCAGCGAGATTATTCCACAGCCACAAGCCCTGCAGACCATCCAGGTTCCTCGGGTTAAAAGATTAGAGTTGAATTCAGGTGGGTACATCGTCCAGGAAATGAATGTACCCTTAGGTAGCTTGAAGGGTGCAACACATGACAGTGTGCTGGAAATGTGCCCTACTCGACGGCAGGCTACAGATCCCAAGGCGTGCCCAGGTAACGGGATTGCCTGTAGCTGGAAAATCTCTTCATGACTAATGTATTAATCTAGTTATTAGTCCTTAGTTTATTTCAATAGGTACTCCTGACCGTGGTAATCAGGAGTCCCATCCTAGACATGATGCAAGACAGGACTGGTTTATTTATACAAACACAATCGCCCACGGTATCCAGATTAATTATACAGGTCATGTCATGTCAGGTAGCCGTCGCAACAGCTATTCGAGATAATCATGTCAGGTTATCATGCCAAGTGTACTTGTCAGGAGTGCGCCACGACGGGCCACTATCAGGTCATGTCAGGTTATTATGTCAGAAGTGCACCACTATGGGTCACTATCACGTCATGCTCAATCATCAATTCCAAATATATCAAGTAAATTCATGATTATCAAGTTCATGACAAAAGGCATAAGGATATAAAATGGGCATAAAATATCTAATAAAATATCAATGTACAGGGCTATAGAAGAGCCAAGCTTAAGGAAAATAAAACCAAATCTGACACGATGACATGAAACCAAGTCAGCCCAAGGCCATACGCTCAGTACAAAAGTCATACGCTCAAGCCAACCTACGCTCAGGTCAAGCCACGCTCAGGTCAGGCGTATGCGAGTCGTACGCTTCCAAAAGGCAGCATATGGGGTCCATACGGCTCCTCGTCAAGCAAGCGAGCGTATGCGAGTCATACGCTCCCAAAAGGCAGCGTATGGGGTCCATACGGCTCCTTGTCAAGCAAGCGAGCGTATGCGAGTCATACGCTCCCAAAAGGCAGCGTATGGGGTCCATATGGCTCCTTGTCAAGCAAACGAGCGTATGCGAGTCATACGCTCCCAAAAGGCAGCGTATGGGGTCCATACGGCTCCTTGTCAAGCAAACGAGAGTATGCGAGTCATACGCTCCCGAAAGGCAGCGTATGGGGTCCATACGACTCCTTATCAGGCAAGCGAGCGTATGCGAGCCATACGCTCCCAAAAGGCAGCGTATGGGGTCTGCGCTGTGCTAAAGAGCGCGCGCAACTCAATGGCACAAGCTAAAAAGCTCGTGCACTGCTCACTGTCTTCTCCAAATCAGCAGGAACTCCATGGTTGAACCCAAAGCTTCAAAAGTCCATAACTTGGTCAAAACAAGTCCAAATCCAACTTTGCAAAGTTCTTCTTGGGTGAAATTCAATCCTCTCCAACATAAGAACATCAAAAACCCATAAAAATACAACTTAAATAGATCAAAACCATGCAAAACCGAAAATAGAAGAAACTTAGATCTAGAACAATGAAGACTCCAAATCACAAAATGTCAAGTTCTAATGTTGATCACCATGGCCTAATCTAGCTAATGGATAAATAAAAAGTGGTTCTCAAGTGGTGGCAAGGTGCACTTGCCTAGACCTCTCTCTTCTCTCTCTCTCTCTTTGGTAGGTAAGAGAGTAATAGGGAAGAAGAAGGTGAATAATGAAGAGAGAGAATGAAGAGGGATAATAAATACAAATGGTGGTGGTAGGTAGGGGGTTCATCCATGGTTCATGATGAACCAAAATAATCCTAACCGAACCAAGCCAACCCGGGCCAAGAATAAACCAAGCCAAGCCATGAAGAAAACTAAACAAGGAATCATGCAATACAAGAATAAATATATACACGTATTCTAGAAATACGTAATACGAACCACAGGCATTACAGAGCCACTTGTTATTGATTTATCTCATAACAAGGATAAAAGGGAGCTCACCTCCTCTGAGCCGCTTGTTATTGACCTCCGTCGTAACAAGTCCAATCCTCCTCCACGTTCTTCTTCTCCTCCTCTTATAATTAATCTGACCAAGCCTGCTAAGGCGAAAGGTCCTGCTGTAAATAGAGATGCACAAATCAATGAAAAAGAATCTCCTTTCCAGTATACTGATGTCATTTATCATGCTAAGTGCTATTTGGATATGTTAGATAGCTTTCAGTCATTTACAATAGGAGTTGTACAGTCTCTTCAAACAGAAGTCTTACTCGAACACCCAGATGATTCATACTTTGTTGTCCCTTCTCGAAAGAAAGGCGAGAGTCCAATACTTTTTAATAGAGGACTAGAACGACAATTCAGCTATACGGATGATAGCAAAAGTAACGATACGGGACATCTTCAACTTCGTCGTTACAGTCAACAATCAAAAGACATCATCCGAAAGATGGGTTATGACTTCAAGAATGGCCTCAACTACGGTAATGGTAGAAGAACTCCTATCCGTACGGTTGTTCCAGAAGAAAAATCAGAGATGTACTACAGCAGGACCAAAAGAGGTCTCGGATATGCTTCACCTCCGGTATTATCCCCAGCAGCCTCTGAATCCGATAGTGAAGAGCGCTCTAACTCTTCTGATTCCAGATCATGGGATTCTGACACAAGCATTGGTCAAGTTCATCGGTTGATCGTATCTTCTAACATGGTCTCTGTCGAACTTCCAGAAGGCTATGACGAGAATATTGAAGAAAATCCCGAAACAGATCCTTGGGCTCAACGAATGGATTCCCAATGGGAACTCCGATTCGAACAACTAGAACCTCCTACCGAAGATCAATTAGTTCAAATTGATGTAGGAGAAAGCGGGTCACCTCGTCCAATATTCATCAGCAAGAACCTCCCAGAAGCAGATAAGCAAGAATTAATTCTTCTTATTTAAGAATATATTGATGTCTTTGCCTGGAGCTATGAAGACATGCCAGGTCTAGATCCCAAAGTTGCTACTCACAAATTGAACATCCTGCCTAATACAAAACCGGTTAAACAGCAACAACGGTGCTTCAAGCCAGAAATGATGGACGCAGTCGATGATGAAGTCAAGAAGCTTATAGCTTGTGGCATTATTCGAGAAGAGCAGCACCCAGATTGGGTAGCCAATGTTGTCCCAGTTCTAAAGTAAACCAGAAAAGTTCGAGTCTGTATCGACTTTCGGGATCTTAATGAAGCCTGTCCAAAAGATGAATTTCCTCTCCCTATCACGGACGTCATGATTGACAACACCTGTGGGTTCGAGCGAATATCTTTCATGGATGGATTTTCCAGATACAATCAGATTCGGATGAATCCTGAAGATAAAAAACACACTTCTTTCCGCACTCCTCGTGGAGTCTATTGCTATACCGTAATGCCATTTGGTCTCAAGAACGCTGGTGCAACTTACCAACGAGCCATGAGTACCATCTTTCGAGATCATCTGTGCAAGACTGTCGAATGCTACGTTGATGATATTGCTGTCAAGAGTCGTCTGAAGGAAGATCATATCTAAGACTTGAGAACTATCTTCAATCTAATACGCCAACATCAACTCAAAATGAATCCCACCAAGTCATTCTTGGGTGTCTCTAGTGGCAAATTTTTCGACTTCGTTATTACCTCTAAGGGTATACATGTGGATCCCGAGAAGATCAAAGCCATTCAAGAGATGCGTCCTCCATGCAACCTAAAAGAGCTACGAGGATTCCAAGGTCGACTTGCGTACATCAGGAGGTTCATTTCGAATCTGTCTGGACGCTGCAGACCATTTACTCAACTAATAAAGAAAGGTGTATATTTCATTTGAACCGAAGAATGTCAATGAGCATTTGACGACATAAAGCGATATCTCATGAACCCACCAGTCTTGGTGCCACCGATCTTAGGCATACCATTCTTAATGTATGTCCATACAATGGACCATTTATTGGGTGCTTTACTTGCCCAAAAGAACAAAGAAGGTCATGAACATGCCATCTATCATCTCAGTCGTACTATGATTGGTGCCGAACACCGTTATAGTCCGGTCGAAAAAGAATGCCTACCTCTTATGTTTGTTGTTCAAAAGACGAGGCATTACATCATTGGCCAAACTATTCATGTTATATCCCGAGTTAATCCTTTTCAGGTACTGATGAAGAAGCCTAGCGCACTCAATTCTCGGCTGGTACATAGGCCATTCTGCTAGCCCAATATAACATGGTATATGTTCCTTAAAAGTCTGTCAAAGGTCAAGCACTGGCAGACTTCTTAGCGGCTCATCCTGTTCCAGAGATATCCAAACTCTATGTTGAAATTCCAGACAAGACACTGGAATCAAATATGATCTTCGAAGAATTTCCTACTTGGCGTCTATTTTTTGATGGTGCATCCAGGATTGGACCTAATGGTGCCATTGTCGCAGGAGTTGGAGTTGTCCTTGTTTCTCCAGACGGGTCAACTATCCAAAGAGCCTACTCCTTAGATGAACCTTGCTCCAACAATGTAGCAGAATACAATGCTCTACTCATCGGCCTTCAGTTAGCTAAACAACTGGACATTGAATATCTTGAAGTTTATGGTGACTCCAAACTGGTTGTTAATCACGTTAGAGGAACCTATGAAGTTCGCCATCAAGATCTAGTGCCTTACTATGAAGCGGTAATCAACATGGCTACATCATTCAAAGCCTTCTTCATCGAATATGTCCGACGAGCTTGTAATATCGAAGCCGATGCTTTGGCCAATCTTGCAGCAGTTTTAGCCATCCCTATCAAAAGACAGCAGGTGGTGGTTATATCTAATCGGGAATTGTTCTCCATCGAAAACAATCGTAATATTGAGTTCAGTAATCTTACTGAAGCCAATGTTATCAGTGAAGATTGGAGAACTCCTTTCATCGACTTCGTAGTTCATGACATACTTCCTGAAGATCCTAAGGAAGCTACGAGTATTCGTCGGCGGTCTATACGATTCTACTACAATCAGACCACCAAAACTCTTTACCGACAGACTTATGACGGTCTACTCTTGCACTGTCTTACTGGTGATGAAGCGAAGCAAGTATTGCGTGAAGCTCACGACTGTGTCTGCGGAGCACATCAACCCGGTCCTAAGCTACAGGATCGTATTCGACGCATGGGTTACTACTGGCCCTCTATGGTATCTAATGCCATCGAATATGCGAGAAAATATCGAGCTTGTCAAATCCACACAGATTTCATTCATCAACCGTCAGAATTCCTTCATCCGACTGCTGCTTCCTGACCTTTTGAAGCCTGGGGCATGGACGTTATAGGTCCCATCAATCCTCCTTCTTCTAGAGGACATCGGTTCATACTGGCAATAACCGACTATTTTTCTAAATGGGCCGAAGCTAAACCCTTAGCCGAAGTCAAGACCAGCAGTGTTATCAACTTCGTCAAACACCATGTCATCTATAGATTTGGTGTACCTCGACGAATCATCCATGACAACGAACCTCAGTTCATCAGCCAAAAGTTCACAAGATTCTGTGACGATCATCGGATTGACAATGTCGCTTCGACAGCTTACAATCCTGCTGCTAATGGCTTAGCTGAAGCTTTCAACAAGACTATCATCAAGCTCCTCAAGAAGTTTGTATCTATTAACAAACGAAACTGGAGTGAAAAGCTTGGAGAATGTCTTTGGGCCTACCGTACTACGGTCCGCAATCCTACAGGCTGTACACCCTTCTCTTTGGTGTACGGCTGTGAAGCAGTTCTACCCCTGGAACTTCAAATTCTGTCTTTGAGGACTGCTATCGCCAACAAGCTCACTACAGAGAACAACGATCTTCTCTGACTTCAAGAATTGGAGGCGCTCGATGAGAAGCGGTTAATGGCTCAACAGCATATTGAGTTATACAAAGCCCGTATCTCAAAGACTTTCAACCGCAAAGTTAAAGTCAGAGCCTTTCAGAAAGGAGAGCTTGTTTTAAAGGTCAGACGTCCCGTGACTATGACTCACATTAGCAAAGGCAAGTTTGATGCGAAGTGGGAAGGGCCTTATATCGTGAGCAAAGTCTTCTCAAATGGAGCCTATCAACTCACAGAGCTAGACGGTCGAGTTGCAATAATGCCTATCAATGGCAAGTTCCTCAAAAAGTATTATGTATAAATGTAAAAGACATTGTTTGTAATCATCAGACAAGTTAATAAATAAAATTCAATTTTATTTCATCATGAATGATAGTACATAATATCATGGAAGGTCACTATCATCTTTCTCAAAATTGGACGTGGGCCACTGCTGTCCTTCTTAAAAACATGATCGACAAAAGAGTCGAGAACATTCTTGCCCGAACCCACCAGGAATTTACAAGCAGCCATCCTCATGGCCTCTTCTTCTTCAGTCTTTCCTGGTTCAAGAAGGAAGTCTAAAATATCTCTTGGCGGCTTGGGTGCAGATGAACCTTCGCCTGCCTCTGTCTGCTTTGGCTGGGCCGACTCGACTGGACGTTCTTCAGTAACCTCTTCAACCTTCGGGGCGATCTCAGCCTTCTTGGATGCATCTCCAGACGACATCTTTATGTTGAAAAGTAAAAGTGATCCTTCCATCTGATTTTTTGTTCTATTTATAGACAGAGATAATGAAGCATTACATTCATCTGACGGTTCGTCCGTTTATTACATTTATTCGACGGTTTGCCCATTCATTCATCTGACGGTTCACCCGTTCATTCATCTGACGGTCCACCCGTTCATTACATTCATCCGACAGTTCGCACGTTCATTTATCTGACGATCCATCCGTTTATTACATTCATCCGACGGTTCACCCGTTCATTCCATTCATCTGACGGTTCGCCCGTTCATCCGTTCATTACATTCACCTGACGGTTCACCCGTTCATTTAATTTATTTGACGGTCCATCCATTCATCCTGACGATTCATTTTGTTCACACATTTTGACGAATCATCCATTTTGTTCATATCAGCAACTTGTCATCTTTGATTAAGTTATCTACTGAAATAATAATATTCAATAAATTATATTCTGGCATGTCCACATTACCTCTGAGCAGATATAATGAATATAATTATTTTCCAAAATCAAGAAATATATCATGTCCTGTACCTCTGAATATATTTTCTATCGCTATTATTTATATCTGAATAAGATATGCAATAAATAATAGAGCCACCAAGAAAATGTCTTTTTATTGATTGATCAAAATTGAAAGACATTATAAAATTTCATGTCACAAAAATTAAAGATACAAAAAGTCTTTCTCATTCTGCTGGCGGGGTCATCAAGTTAGTCATCTGCTGCTTTAAAGATTGCAGTCGCTCCTCACGGGAGTCCATCACTCGCTTCCTAGCTTCCTCCATCCCAGACTTATCGACGAAAGACGTCATGGTTACTAGTTTGCGAGAGATTTCAGCTTGATGAGTTGCGACATACTCATCTCTTTCCTGAGTCAGAGCGTTCAGTTGTTGAACTGCAACCTGGTGTTGTGTGGCCTCATCCTCTGTCACGACCCGTATCCGCTTTTTGGATACAAAATGTGTCCAAGTCCAGCCTACGCCGCAGTGTCAGCGGTAGTACGCTGTCTATATTCAAGTCACGGCAATCTAGTATCACGGAAAAACTATATCTTATCCACAGAAATAATCATGTCACAGTCAAGATCAATGAAAAGACATGAACTGAATAATAATGAATAAACTGAATATCAAGAATCACTGTCACGTCCGGTGGACACAAATCTACTACCAATAGACGAAAGAAAATAAAAGAATACATGGAGTAACTAACTAAATAAAAACTGCTAATCTAGACCACATCAAGTGCAAGCGATGCAATCTGATGCTGGCTCAACTCTCTGGTCTGCTCCTAACTCAAACTCGGCTAACCTGAAGAGATCATCAGGTCCTCAGAGGACTAGCAAGATACATAAAAATGAGCCTTTCTAACAGTTTATTATGCATGGAGAAAGATACAGGATAAGCAAGTAAAACTGAGCAATGAATAAAGCACGAAACTATACACTGTCTACACAAAGATAAACTGCTGAACAAGAACTAGAGAACTCATGTCAAGATGTCAACGGATAGCCGAAACGAATACTCAAACCCTCGTCCCTAGCGTGGACTCGCAGGTTTGAACTACTAACCCTCGTCCCTAGTGTGGACTCGCAGGCTAGCCTCTACTACTAACCCTCGTCACTAGTGTGGACTCGCAGGCTAGCATCACCCTCGTCCCTAGTGTGGACTCGCAGGCGTAACCCTATACCACTAGCCCTCGTCCCTAGTGTGGACTCGCAGGCTAGCATCTACTACTAACCCTCGTCCCTATCGTGGACTCGCAGGCTAGCATCACCCTCGTCCCTAGTGTGGGCTCGCAGGTGTGGACCAATAACTACTAACCCTCGTCCCTATCGTGGACTCGCAGGTTAGCTTCAAGTTTCAAGACACGGAGGCACGACTCAATCAAGGCACGACCAATAAGAAACAAGGCTAACTGTGAACACGGTCTAAAGCAATGATAAAAATATACCAGCTTGATAGAAAAGATACATGGCAACAATATGAGAAAATTGGATAAAATAATAGACAGTGCATGTAAATAAAGCTGTGTAGAAAGGCAAGGTATACTTGCCTTAGGTCCTGAGCTGCTGGTACGGGTCAAATTCGTATCAAGTCCACGTAACCTGTTATATGAATTTCATGGAATCAAGACACAATGTTTAGGAGTACAAACTAGCTTATCTATTTAGTTATTTAGGCTTCTAGGTTTTCCTTCCTATATCCAACTACCCTATATGATCTCTCCATATGTATTATCTATACACACACACAGGAGAGTAGTTCTGCACACAGGTTTTCACACTTCTGTACACTGTTTGCAGGTCACACTAGACCTCTTGTTGTTCCTTGGCAACCTCCAAATACTAAGCCCTTTACCCATAGAGAATTTCCAATCACTGCTAACATATTTCCATACTGTTATGAGTATGTACCCTAAGTCACTTCCCATATACTAGAATCCTTGTTATACGAGAACCATTGTGTACCTACTGAGTGATTCCATTTACAGGTTGGTGTCTTAGCTGTAAAACTAGGTACACATGACAGTCCCTAGAACCGAACCACTCATTTACATGTCCTGTTACCTGTATCATAGAGGTTAGGCCAGGGGTTTAATAGCTAAAAATAAAACTAGTATAAGCCTGTACCTAGGTGTACAACTTCTCCTACCTGTCCATCAATCCTCTACCTGTCCCATATTGTAGGCTACTCAGACATTCATGGTCCACACTGACATAGAATGAATCTGAACAATGTACATACTGAAACCAAAAGATTATAATGTACCTTAAACCAATATCTAAATAAAAATAGGAAAATAGGAAAACAGTAGAACAGGAAAAACAGTTCCAGGGAAGTTTGTTTTGCATTTATTTCTATCACAGTTGGTATTCAAATAAGAGGCTCAGATATCCCAACAATCAGAGAGGATATGCCACAGGAATGGCCAGGACATCCTCAAATTAACCCTCCTGTGATCTATGTATTGTACCAGATTTCTGATTTAAGGTGAGGACTCTGTTTAATCTTACTATATGTTTTCCTGGACTGATATCAACGTATCACAGGGATGTTGATGTGGCAACCCTTGCTGAGCCATTCCTTGTTTACCTGGACTGGCCATATTACTCTTATAGACTCTACACCTGACATTAGCTCTCATGCTACAACACTTGGAAAATCACCCTAACTTATGTATCAGGCCTATGGTACAGTTTGTACAGAAGTCATACATACACATCTTTCTCATGCTAACAGAGCATGGGAAACACTCATGCTTCTCTCTCCAGGTACCCATCAGGTTTGTGCCCCTGTGTACCTCAAGTTCTCGAGTGGAACCCTGTGTCCTATTATCCAATGTACAATGGTCTGGACAGGGAGTTCTTAATTTCAGGATACTGCTTTGTTAGGTAAGTGAGGTACCTATCCTGCACCATGTATCATAATGGTTTCCTTTAATTGTTATTGGCAAGGTCAGGAAATCAGTTGAACGGACATAATGTCAAATGACAACTGATATGATGTAGACTGGTTTCCTGGGATATGCAGATATTCCTAGGAGACTGGAATCTTCACCAGTCAATGCTCAATACCAGTCCTCCTAAAATCTTTCACATGAGACTAGCCTATCCTTAAATATTACCCGGGTATCAGAGTATCCCCATCTCCTATGATATGTTGTCGAAGCCTATAGGCTCACATACATATCACAATATCCCCACTCTTCCCTGTACTCTGGTATATGGATATATAACACACCAATTTGGCACCAAGTGTCACGACCCGTACCCACTGTGAGGGTACGAGAATGTAACAACGCCCAGCCTACGCCGCAGTGTCGGCGGTAGAATGCTGTCCTAGGTCAATCATCTAACAATATAAAGGTACCTGTACAGTATATACACTCCGAATGGACGTGACATTACAATATACAGTCTCAATCACATCTAAGGCAGAATGATGAAAATAAAAGATAGATAGATACTGGAATAAAAAGATCCACATGATACAATCAGAGAGAAAGAGTCTAAGTGTCTACTGCCATACAAAACAAAACATCCAACTCAATACAAGTCTCTAATACTGAAAATGAAAGAATATATACAATCAGATCTCAGAAGACAGAAATAGTAAAACCTAGACTAGGGAGCCTCAGTCTCTAAGCTAGTGGATCAGGCTGGAAATCTGGGTTACACATGTCATCTACAGCTGTCCCATAGTAAGTGTCTACGCAGGCCTCCTCCTCATCCTCTGTAATATTTTCAACAGGTCCAGTCAGGACGGGAACGAGCAAAAAATATCTCACGCATTTCATATCGAATTAGGAAATATAAAGCATGCAATAGAGTAAAGTACATGAAACGCTGAAAGAAGAAGATATATGAAAAACAGTAGGGATTTGATAACAGAAAATATCTAAATATGATAAGTAAGAACTGTAAGGAACATGTGATTTTAGAGTACAATCTGGTTATGTAAACGGGCTAGGAAAATGCAATGATAACTCCATTGTACGTGGGTATACAATAGACATATACAATAGTTATACAATGTTGTACAATAGGATTTGAGTACATAACCAATTCTACTCCCCCTCCCCAATCAATACACAAGGATCTACTCCAGTTACGTTATCTTATACAATAGTGTACAATATTATACAATGGATGTACAATATTATACAATAGTGTACAATGGTCTATCCCTGGGGCTCATGTGATAAAGAGAGTACAATATGCACAGTGAGTATACAAGGATATGGGTATTCAATAAATACAATATGGAAGTGAAACGTACAACACAATATGTATTTAGTGAATACAAGGAGATAACATCTCAAAAGAAGATCCATATAGTACCAATCCGTGATAACTGTCGTGTCAGCATTAAGTACAGTAATCTAGAGCAAGAATGTAAATCCATACAAGTATGAAACGGTCAGAGAATGTACTCGCCTGATAGCCTGAGTGTCTGAAAAGAATATACTGTCCGAGGAGTGGTGTCTGTCTCCTATAGAACAGTACAAGTCACAACAAGTCTAAAATGGTAAAATGAAGTTCTACTATGCATTCTACATGAATCTAGGTCAATCTAGGCCAAAGTCAACTCTTGGTCAACTCTGGAAGTCAAATTAGGTCAACTATGGTCAAACTAGTCTACACTAGTCTATTCTAGGTCTAAATAAGCTATACAAGACCATTCTAGACTTTCTAGGCAAACAGACTCACCTATATGCCATAGGCTGAAAGACTAGGCCATAGGCCAAGGCAATACCATGCCTAAACAACCTACAAAACATCCACACATATGATATATATATATATATATATATATATATATATATATATATCTAATATATAATACACATGGATATAATTATATTCTCTAACATAGGAATACACATATTGATATGGCTATTTAATGTAACATAGCCTACACAACTTATATAGAATACACATATATATATAGGCTCAAATCAAAATACACCTATGCGTAGGCTACCTATTCTTTATATACATTACACATGCATTATTTATATACAATATATATATTATATATAAATGCATGATATAGAAGAGAGAGTGTATATGTGTGTGTGTGTGTAGAGAGTGAGTGAGGAATGTGTGTGTGTGTAAACTGTGAGTGATGAGGGTGTCTAGGGAAAGTAATAGTGTCTAGGTGTGGGTGAATGTGTGATGAAGTGAGGCATGAGAGTGTACTAAGCTAGAGTGTCAAAGTGTGGTGATACATGAGTGAAGAGAGGGTGTGTGAACTAGTGAGGCATGTGTGTGTGTGTGGTAGAGTGTGTAGGCTAGAAAACAGTGAGTGAGAGAATTGACATAAGTAAACAGTGAACATTTGGTAAAAACAGTGAAGAAACAGTCCTCTAAATTGAATTCTCAGTTTATCAATGAAGGAAGCATAAAAACCAGTTTATCAAACTCAAATAACAGTTCACAAACTCATAAGACCATTTAGAACAATTCCCAACAGTCCTCTAATAATCTCAGATTTTAATACCCCTATCTCAGTTAAAATAAACTCATGAAACCACTTAAAAATCATTTAATAGCCCCTATATTTAAATCCCAGAAATTGAGTCCAAACCACATCCAAACAGTCCCCAATTCGATACACAACTAGATATCATATAGGAGAATCAATATGAGGTCTTAAACCACTCTATTAACAGTGTTAAATGGTTTTAAACTGGTGACAAAGTCCATGTTTCAAAATCTAAAAATACAGGAAATATACTACACAGTTTCCACAGTTTTAGAAATTAGGTAATTAGGATTTGACCAATCAAATCAAGCTACAATGCACAAACAGAGGTTGGTAATTAAAATATACATTACATATGTGTCCTAAATGAGTTTGTGTCCACCAAAGTGGACACAAACGTGTCCAATCAAACGAGATACAAAACAGTACAAAACAGTCCAGTTCGGTGCACTGCATCGTGCACGTGTGCACGCGTGTCGTGCACACGACACAGTCCAACTCAGGACTCGTGCACACTAACCTAGGTAGACCACCTATAGGGCTACCCAATAGGCTAGCTAACCCGTGTCCAAGTCGTGTCAGTGAGTGACATGAAGCCTGTATCAGTGTCTAAAAATTACGTGCACTGTATCAGTGTGAACCCAGTACGGGCCCCATAACTTGTCCGACACAAAACGAGATGCTATGAAATTTTGGAGGAGTATGCGCAGACACTGCCCCCGTGTCCATCCCAAATTTGGCGTGTCCTAGTGCTGTGTGCAAGGAGTTAAGGCCCCCGAGTGGCAGGACAGTGTGCATAGCCTGCACGCGCACGTGCACCCGCGTGTGCATGTGTCGAATACGACACAATACGACACAGAGACACTCTCAGTCCAACAGAAACTCATAAGCAACCTCAAAAACTAATTTTCTATTCAAAAAGATTTCAAAAATAACACAAATAGTTTCTTTGTGGCATTTTCACAAACACATACATAGGGACACTGATACGTGTCCAAATATGACACAAAATGGACCCAAATTTTAGGGTTTCCTATTCCTACAGTTTGGTTAGGCCTAGGGTTCCCTAGAAATGCAATAAAACTAGAATTTCATGGTGAAAATAGGAAGTTACCTCGATGTATCAAAATCTCCAAAAAGCTCTAAAGGGAGAGGTTCCTCTTGAGAGTCAAACTCCTCCAAATTGATTTGAATCTGAGAATAAATAAAACAACAGCAAGAATACTAAAATTAAAACCTATTGCAATTTGTTTGGGGGAAAAAGGAGCTAAAATGGATTTTCTAGAGTTTTTTGAAGTAGGGACATTACCTCTTCCTAAAGCTTGTTCTTCCTTAGAGGCTAGCCCTAATTCTAATAGAATATTTATAAGGGGGAAATCCCAAGGATGGGTTAAGTGGCTGGACAAAATGCTAGGGTTAGGGTTGGGCACTTGGCTAATGAGCTTTGGGCTTAGTCATAAAACAAATGACTTAAAAATCACAAGTCATGACTTGTGGTCAAATCTTTCTATTCAAAACTCAATATTCTTAATTGTTTTCACTAACTAGAGTATGGTTGACCTAACTTAACCTAGGGTCTCATAACTAGTCAAGTCCAACTCAACTAGGGTTAGGTCACAAGGTCAAAGCTAGTCAAAGTCAACCTAGTCAACCCTCATTCAAACAATTCCAAAATAAATTCTAAAAATTTCCAAAAATTCAAATAAATCCTAAAATGACCAAAATATCCTCTAGGCTAAAATGTACTAATCAAACATCCTAATCACATGGCTAGGCTCTAGGTCAACAGACTCCAAGGTTACACTAGTCAAACACCAAAATCATAAGTCATGATTTAAATAGTTCAAAAATAATTAAAAATTACCAAAAATCATATTATTAATTAAATATCATAATTAAATAAATTAAAATACAAAATTTCAAAATTACCCTCATTTTAGAAAACTGGGTGTTACAAGTCTACCCACCTTAGAAAAATTTTGTCCTCGAAATTTAAAATGGCAGTAGTCCTTCTAGGTCAAACACCCCATAATCAGAGTCTCAAACATACCGTTAGATAATCATATGCGTCTGTCCAAAACCATGATACTCAGAATCTTTGTCATGCCAGTGAGCAAGGCTACGATAATCACAGAGTCCTCAACTATGGTACATACCTCTAGAATTATGGTATTTAAAATTTTTGCATTGCCGCGCGCTTGGCAGACAAAACCTTAAATTTTCACATCCAAAAAATACGTCCATAATCCGACTATATGTCCTCACTATGCCTGCTAGCATGACCCCAGAGGATTCTAAAATCTCATAATCGAGGCGACCTAGCCCATACGATTTATCTCAGAAGAAAATTAAATCATACTGAAACACCAGATCAAACTTATCAACAATGAAGAAACAGATAGGAATAGATGGAACTGAATTTTAAGATAGAAATTTTAGAATTGAATCAAAAGAACGGAACCTGCGACTAGATCTCCAACGGCCTGAGCATCCTCGGCTGTCATGGCGAAAGCTCGCCCTGGCTGGCCTCCCCTGGCCTGCTGCTGATGTTGGACGAACCTCTGCTGCTGAGTCTGCAATGGTGGTCCCCTCTGCTGTCCTGTCGGAGCCCTAGCTCCTGGTGCTACCTGAGCCAATGGTGTCAGGTTTTTGGGACACTCTCTACACTGATGCTCTACTGATCCGCAAAGCAAACACATGCCCAGCCTCTTCCTACAGTCGTCCCACCCATGGCCTTGCTTTTTGCAAAAGTTACACACAGTGTTCTGCTGCTGCCTGGGTGCCTGCTGATACTGTACCTGTCTTTGTCCCTCATACTGAACAGGCCTCTGTTGCTGCTGCTGAAAGTGGACCGTCGGCTGCTGATACTGCTGCTGAATCTGATGCTGAACGTGCGGCCTCTTGGCCGATCCTCCGCTGCTGCTGCCCCCAACTGAGTCTCGTCCCCTCTTGAACCTAAGCTCAAGATCATCCTCTGCAGCTAAAGCGTCCACCAGGATCTCTTCATAGGTAGTGCTGCGGGCGTTCTTGGTGTAGGACTTGACCTCCTTTACCAAGCCCTTTCGGAACCTCCGGGCCTTCGTCGTCTCCGACAAGTCATCCATAAATCTTCTCAGGCGACAGAACTCTCCTGCGTACTCCTCCACAGACTGGTTCCCCTGGTCTAGGGCCTCGAACTGGGTCTCGAGGGCTCCCAGCACTGCGTCTGAAAAGAACTTCTCCTTGAACAGCTTCTTGAATGCTGCCCAAGTCTGTCCTGCTGTACCGACCCTCGGGTCGGTCTGGTACCAGGTACGGGCCAGATCCTGCATCATGCTGGTCGTTGCCTCTATCTGGAGCCTCGTCGGGATCTCAGCCAACCTGAAAATCTCCTCCATATGCTCGATCCACTCATCGGCATACAATATCCCCTCTGTCCCTCGGAAGTCTCTCGGGTGCATCATCTGGAAATCTTGGATGCCCTTCTCCCGTGGCTGGTACGGCTGCGGGGCTGCCGCTGGCTGAGCTATGACTCTCTCTACCGCAGTCATTGCTAGCTCAATGCCTCGTGCGAGCTCTGCTGTCTGCCCCCGCTGCTGAGTCTGCTGACCCTCCATGTACTGCCGGAAGAAGGCTAACAGCTGAACGACGTCAACTGTCCCTGCAGGTGGCTGCTGCTGCTAAAGAAGTACATCCGGAATCACCGGACTCGGCTCATGCCTCACAGGTGGAGGGGCTCCTCCGAAAGCTGCCGAAACGCCTATCCCAGCTGGCATGACTGGGCTGCGGTTCCAGGGGCTGGCTGCTGAGTAAGAGAGGTGGCAGACCTCTCCTCGGCCCCCCTGGCCCTGGCGATGCGATCTTGTCTCAACCATCCTGGAGACACAGATCAAGAAACAATTGCTGAGAATGAGTCAAAATATCAAGAGAGGACAGTTATATTCAAGGGAGACAATAAGCAGCAAAATGTGGATGTACGAAATCTGAATGAGAGTTTTTCCTATTTGTGATTGAGAACCTTCCAAAATATCCTAATCCTACTGCAGGCTGTAGTGATACTCTAGTTCGAATACCACTACATAAACTCGACCTGCATGGGCCACCACTAAAAACGTGTCACGACCCGCACCCACTGTGAGGGTACGAGAACGTAACAACGCCCAGCCTACGCCACAGTGTCGGTGGTAGAACGCTGTCCTAGGTCAATCATCTAACAATATAAAGGTACCTGTACAGTATATACACTCCGAATGGAGGTGACATAACAATATACAGTCTCAATCACATCTAAGGCAGAATGATGAAAATAAAAGATAGATAGATACTGGAATAAAAAGATCCACAGGATACAATCAGAGAGAAAGAGTCTAAGTGTCTACTGCCATACAAAACAGAACATTCAACTCAATACAAGTCTCTAATACTGTAAATGAAAGAATATATACAATCAGATCTCAGAAGACAGAAATAGTAAAACCTAGACTAGGGAGCCTCAGTCTCTAAGCTAGTGGATCAGGCTGGAAATCTGGGTCACACATGTCATCTACAGCTGTCCCATAGTAAGTGTCTACGCAGGCCTCCACCTCATCCTCTGTAATATTTTCAACAGGTCCAGTCAGGACGGGAACGAGCACAAAACATCTCACGCAGTTCATATCGAGTTAGAAAATATAAAGTATGCAATAGAGTAAAGTACATAAAACGTTGAAAGAAGAAGATATATAAAAAACAGTAGGGATTTGGTAACAGAAAATATCTAAATATGATAAATAAGAACTGTAAGGAACATGTGATTTTAGAGTACAATCTGGTTATGTAAACGGGCTAGGAAAATGCAATGGTAACTCCATTATACGTGGGTGTACAATAGACATATACAATAGTTATACAATATTGTACAATAGGATTTGAGTACATAACCAATTCTACTCCCCCTCCCTAATCAATACACAAGGATCTACTCCAGTTACGTTATCTTATACAATAGTGTACAGTGTTATACAATGGATGTACAATGTTATACAATAGTGTACAATGGTCTATCCCTGGGGCTCATGTGATAATAAGAGTACAATATGCACAGTGAGTATACAAGGATATGGGTATTCAATAAATACAATATCGAAGTGAAACGCACAACACAATATGTATTTAGTGAATACAAGGAGATAACATCTCAAAAGAAGATCCATATAGTACCAATCCGTGATAACAGTCGTGTCAGCATCAAGTACAGTAATCTAGAGCAAGAATGTAAATCCATACAAGTATAAAACGGTCAGAGAATGTACTCGCCAGATAGCCAGAGTGTCTGAAGAGAATATACTGTCCGAGGAGTGGTGTCTGTCTCCTATAGAACAGTACAAGTCACAACAAGTCTAAAATGGTAAAATGAAGTTCTACTATGCATTCTACATGAATCTAGGTCAATCTAGGCCAAAGTCAACTCTTGGTCAACTTTGGAAGTCAAACTAGGTCAACTATGGTCAAACTAGTCTACACTAGTCTATTCTAGGTCTAAATAAGCTATACAAGACCATTCTAGACTTTCTAGGCAAACAGACTCACCTATATGCCATAGGCTGAAAGACTAGGCCATAGGCCAAGGCAATACCATGCCTAAACAACCTACAAAACATCCACACATATGACACATATATATATATATCTAATATATAATACACAAGGATATATTTATATTCTCTAACATAGGAATACACATATTGATATGGCTATTTAATGTAACATAGCCTACACAACTTATATAGAATACACATATATATATATAGGCTCAAATCAAAATACACCTATGTGTAGGCTACCTATTCTTTATATACATTACACATGCATTATTTATATACAATATATATATTATATATAAATGCAAGATATAGAAGAGAGATTGTATATGTGTGTGTGTGTGTGTGTAGAGAGTGAGTGAGGAATGTGTGTGTGTGTAAACTGTGAGTGATGAGGGTGTCTAGGGATAGTAATAGTGTCTAGGTGTGGGTGAATGTGTGATGAAGTGAGGCATGAGAGTGTACTAAGCTAGAGTGTCAAAGTGTGGTGATACATGAGTGAAGAGAGGGTGTGTGAACTAGTGAGGCATGTGTGTGTGTGTGGTAGAGTGTGTAGGCTAGAAAACAGTGAGTGAGAGAATTGACATAAGTAAACAATGAACATTTGGTAAAAATAGTGAAGAAACATTCCTCTAAATTGAATTCTCAGTTTATCAATGAAGGAAGCATAAAAACCAGTTTATCAAACTCAAATAACAGTTCACAAACTCATAAGACCATTTAGAACAATTCCCAACAGTCCTCTAATAATCTCAGATTTTAATACCCCTATCTCAGTTAAAATAAACTCATGAAACCACTTAAAAATCATTTAACAGCCCCTATATTTAAATCCCAGAAATTGAGTCCAAACCACATCCAAACAGTCCCCAATTCGACACACAACTTGATATCATATAGGAGAATCAATATGAGGTCTTAAACCACTCTATTAACAGTGTTAAATGGTTTTAAACTGGTGACAAAGTCCATGTTTCAAAATCTGAAAATATAGGAAATATACTACACAGTTTCCACAGTTTTAGAAATTAGGTAATTAGGATTTGACCAATCAAATCAAGCTAAAATGCACAAACAGAGGTTGGTAATTAAAATATACATTACATATGTGTCCTAAATGAGTTTGTGTCCACCAAAGTGGACACAAACGTGTCCAATCAAATGAGATACAAAACAGTGCAAAACAGTCCAGTTCGGTGCACTGCATCGTGCACGTGTGCACGCGTGTCGTGCACACGACACAGTGCAACTCAGGACTGTGGATACTAACCTAGGTAGACCACCTATAGGGCTACCCAATAGGCTAGCTAACTCATGTCCAAGTCGTGTCAGTGAGTGACACGAAGCCCGTATCAGTGTCTAAAAATTACGTGCACTGTGTCAGTGTGAACCCAATGCGGGCCCCATAACGTGTCCGACACAAAACGAGATACTATGAAATTTTGGGGGAGTGTGCGCAGATACTGCCCCCGTGTCCATGCCAAATTTGGCGTGTCCTAGTGCTGTATGCAAGGAGTTAAGGCCCCCGAATGGCAGGACAGTGTGTATAGCCTGCATGCACGCGTGCACCCGCGTGTGCACGTGTCGAATTCGACACGATACGACACAGAGACACTCTTAGTCCAACAGAAACTCATAAGCAACCTCAAAAACTAATTTTCTATTCAAAAAGATTTCAAAAATAACACAAATAGTTTCTTTGTGGCATTTTCACAAACACATACATAGGGACACTGATACGTGTCCAAATAGGACACGAAATGGACCCAAATTTTAGGGTTTCCTATTCCTATAGTTACGTTAGGCCTAGGGTTCCCTAGAAATGCAATAAAACTAGAATTTCATGATGAAAATAGGAAGTTACCTCTATGTATCAAAATCTCCAAAAAGCTCTAAAGGGAGAGGTTCCTCTTGAGAGTCAAACTCCTCCAAATTGATTTCAATCTGGGAATAAAATATAACAACAGCAAGAATACTAAAATTAAAACCTAGTGCAATTTGTTTGGGGGAAAAAGGAGCTAAAATGGATTTTCTAGAGTTTTTTGAAATAGGGACATTACCTCTTCCTAAAGCTTGTTCTTCCTTAGAGGCTAGCCCTAATTCTAAGAGAATATTAATAAGGGGGAATCCCAAGGATGGGTTAAGTGGCTAGACAAAATGCTAGGGTTAGGGTTGGGCACTTGGCTAATGGGCTTTGGGCTTAGTCATAAAACAAATGACTTAAAAATCACAAGTCATGACTTGTGGTCAAATCTTTCTATTCAAAACTCAATATTCTTAATTGTTTTCACTAACTAGAGTATGGTTGACCTAACTTAACCTAGGGTCTCATAACTAGTCAAGTCCAACTCAACTAGGGTTAGGTCACAAGGTCAAAGCTAGTCAAAGTCAACCTAGTCAACCCTCATTCAAACAATTCCAAAATAAATTCTAAAAATTCCCAAAAATTCAAATAAATCCTAAAATGACCAAAATATCCTCTAGGCTAAAATGTACTAATCAAACATCCTAATCACATGGCTAGGCTCTAGGTCAACAGACTCCAAGGTTATACTAGTCAAACACCAAAATCATAAGTCATGATTTAAATAGTTCAAAAATAATTAAAAATTACAAAAAATCATATTATTAATTAAATATCATAATTAAATAAATTAAAATACAAAATTTCAAAATTACCCTTATTTTAGAAAACTGGGTGTTACACCAAGCTGATGTACACCTGGCCACCTCACTTTGTATGGTTCTGTTGCACATACACGTAGACACATAGGACCATTAGCTCTTAATGGAATGTTCCCATGTACACAACCCTTCTAGCTACTACTAGGACAACATCCATGCTCTGATTTGAAGATTTCCCCCTGCTATGTACCTAGTCAGGAACCTTCTCTTACCCTCGACTTATCACTAATGCCAAATCTGATATTTATTCCTAGGTTAGGCTTGATTCCATGGTTCAAAACATGGTACCAAACATATCCTCCAATATGGGGTTGAAGTGTGAGGTCATGAATCAGACCTGGTTAAGGAAAATTATGTCGAGTATCAATCTGATACTCGAATTGAAGAGTGTGTTCCAGTCCCCAATCTGATGTGTGAGGTTTGGATAGGATAGTAACATCAGTCTGATACCAGGGTATACTTGACACTGATATGATAATAAGGATCCTAATGTTCCAGTAATCTTTTGATAATAAATGGTAAAAAGATTCATAACAGTCTCTATTTGTACACAAGGGAAACCCATCTGCTAACCTCCATTGGATGTAAAGAAGATTCTTGCAGCAATGTTAATAAGTACCAGCAGGTTCCTATGGTAGTCTCAGGCCAAAACCTATTGGTTTACTAGGAGATTCATGCATCAATATCCCATGGACAGCAGGGAAGGGTCTATCAGGGATGAAAGTTTGACTCATCCCTGTTTTCTTGAGGTTCTGCCAACAAGACATATGCAACTAAGGATTACACAATCTCCTGTCAGCCTGTATTCTCAAAGCTGGCATGTGCTTACTCTCAAACGATGGTAGGTATTAGGACCTATCGAAGTCCTTTTGCTACTAGGGCTGTCACCATTTGTACTCAGGGCTCATCTATGCCTCTAGTGTTGTACAATGATTTAGATTTGGCAAAAACATCAAACACCTGTTTGCCATTAAAATTGTTTGATTGCAAATCTTAATACAAACAGAACAGTGTTACAATATAGGACTTAGATGTAGTCCTAGGAGTACACTTTTGTTTAATCTGGGTCCTAAGTGCCAATGGAGCGAGTGGTAATGCGTTGACTCCGTTGACAGGCTGACGACGGTTATCGGTTCTCTGAAGGTGTAGATTGCTCTGGATGCTGGAGCTGGCTGAGAGGAGGAAGACGTTGAGTGTCTGTATCTGCCTCTCTGGTGATATCTGTCTGGATTGTTCGTATATGTCTCTCTGTGTGTGTGTCAGAAGGAAATGGTCCTTCTATTTATAGCTGGGCAGGTTGGCTGCCCATGTGCCATATGTAGGATGCACCGGTGCGTGGGGATGCCACATGGAGATTGCTGATGGAGGCACATAGATGATGTGCCCTACTCGTGGGGTTGAATTCTTCATACTGCTGTTGTGAGCCGGCACGTAGTAGAGGAGAAGATCTTTCTGTTGCTGAGATCTTGGATGAGTTGAGTCAAAGGACACGTGTCGTCGACCCATGGCTCGGAGATCTCTGATTTGGTGGGGGGATGATTTGGTGGGATGCGCCTTGGATTGGGCACATGATGAGATTTTGGCTCGTGACCTTTAGAAATCACGAGCCGTTCTGGGCGCATGGCTTTTGAGGCGCATGCGAGCAACTTTCCTTCTGTCTTTCGGGATCAGAGATCAGTCTGGGGCGCATGGCTTTTGAGGCGCATGCAAAGCTTCAACTGGAGACTCTTCTTCTGTCTTTAGGGATCAGTGAAGGGTCTGAGGCGCATGGCTTTTGAGGCGCATGCAGGTTTGGGCGCATGGCCACGGAGGCGCATGCGGGTGGTCGAGTGGCCACGTTGCAGTAGCCGTCGAGATAGAGTCATGATGATGCTGACGTTGTGGACGCTACGTTTTCTGTAAAAGCTGTCAGCCGTTCAGACTTGGGAAGGCGTGCTGCCAACTCTGTCAGTTCAGCATTTAATGTTGGTGACATTCGATGGACAGCTGAGTGGGCGCGTCGGTTGACGTTCTACTAGGCGTATGGGGACATATGGGGGCGCATCTCCTGTGATGCGCTCGGTACAGGGCGCATCTGTTTGATGTTTGAAGAGGTGTGATGCGCTGTCCAGCCGGCGCATCCGACACGTCTTTGATGATGTGGCTGTTTCGCTTCTCGAGTGCTTTTAATAGCCGTTTGGCTGAAGTCGAGGCGTCTGGTTCATCCATTTAATGTGAGTTCATTGCACGAAATTCGGAGAGCCATCCACTTGGAGCATGGGTTTGATCTGCCCGGCCTATAAATAGTGGCATGGAATGAAGGTTGGCCTCTCATTCCCTCACGTCTTTCCAAATGAACTCGGGTTCTCGGGTGCATTCTGTTGACGAAGTGCTCCCGAGGGTGAAGATGAGATGCCATGTCGTCGTTAATGCTCTTGAAGGTGACTGTTACATCCAAAAGACGGAGTCGAGGGCTTCTGAGGCAGGCGAAAGGTGCCTGTTGCATCCAAAGATAGGGATGCTTGGGCCTCGTCTCCGTTGTTCCGGAAGAGCCGTAGATCGGAATGGCGGTGCTAGGTTCTCTCTTCCTTCAAAGTGGGTGTCGCCCACTCTGAAAGCTACTCCTTTAGCCGTATTTCGATCACGGTCTTCCTTGGCCTTTGGAGGCTCTTTCGAAGCCTCCCCTGGCCACAGATTTGTGGTGCTCTTCTCTTCCTTGGTTCCAGCCAGAGGGTTAAATGCTTTGTTTAGTCGAAGCACTTATCAGGTGAGCCTGGCTGGAAGAGCGGCACATAACTGGGCTGCTGAAGGGATGCACATAACTGAGCTGCTGAAGAGATGGTGGGATGCGCCTGGTTGGAGGCGCATGGTATCTGCTGCGCCTAACTGGCGGCGCATGGTGACTGCTGCGCCTATCTGGAGACACATGGTAGCCGCTGGCTGTAGACTTAGGATCTTTCCTTTGTAGAAATTCTCCTTTATACAACCTTTTCTAGACATGTAATTGACTTTTGTATATAAATAAAAAGTCCTTCAAATGTATATACTTATTAACTTTGCTGTTAAGTGTTCTGTCCGAGTTCTGGTGCCTGTAGTGTCTGGCACATGGTCTTTCTGGTTGTGAAATTCCATGCTTCTACAACACCTAACCCTCTCTAATGCTGATAACAGAAATTGTAGTATGGTATTGACAAGAAGGTCGAATACTCACCTTGTGTTAGTATGAATTCCTGCTTCTTCCCGGTGTCCTTTCTTGGTCTTTTTGATAGGGGATACAGCAGCCGGCTAGGGTTTTAGGGGATCAATGTGTTGACTGCTACCATATGTATATATATATACCCAAATTGATACATCTGAGGTGAGGAGATAGGATGAAGAGGATCTGTTTTGATCCTATCTAAGGATTTGAGAGAGTTATCTCCAATTCAAATCATATTCAAACCAGGATCATGGTATTCGCAGGAGAATTTGAATTAGGAAAATTTCACAAAGGTCCCTAACAATACCCTTATTACTCATTAGTCTCTTTGTAATTGGTTTTCTTGCATAAACCAATCCTCTTGTCAAGTTGGATAAATACATACACATATTCTCTATGACTAAGCCTCTAGGAATTTTATTAGTGCAAGTTAAACTAAAAATATATATACATATATATATATTAACAAATATATATAAGGCAAACAAAAATGGACTTCAATTTAATAAATAAATAAAAAATTGGTCAAGGGGTTGACAACTCTATCCCCCTTAAACAAATTTCGTCCTCAAAATTTAAGGAGCTGCGGTCTACTAGAAAGAATAATTTAACAGTCTGCTATAGAATTTATTGTGAATCTTTGCAAGTCAAACCAAATATAATGCTCCTCAATAATGCTACTACTATAATCTACTGAAAATTTCCGCCATTCGTTCTGTGTGGTGTCGTCGCCTCTTCCGTGATCATGGCAAAGGCTCGTCCTCCTCCTGCGGTTGGTAGTGGTGGGGCAGATGCGTTCTTCTTTGGACAACTGTGAGACAAGTGTTGGTTGGATCCACAAGTCCAACACAAGCCTAATTTGCTGCGACAATTTTCTTGAGTGTGGCCTTTCTTCGAGCAATGCTGGCAGATGGGAATGTCTTGGACTTGGCGTGGGGCTGCTTGTGGTTGCTGCTGATGCTGCTGTACTGGGGTCTTCTCAAAAATGTTGGGGCATTTTGCTGGTGCTGTTTGGTTGTTGCCTCCTCCGAATGCGTCTCGATTCGTCTTCGGCTTGTGACTCAGTTCTTCTTCTACAGCTTGGGCGACTTCTAGAATCTTCTCGTAAGTGGTGGCTCTACAGGTGGCAATGGCTAGACGAATCTCGTGAGATAGTCCTTTTCTGAATCGTCGCGCTTTGTCTTCCGGGGTGCTGACCAAGTTCTCCGCGAATCGGCTGAGGCGAGAAAACTCCGATGTATACTCGTCGACAGTGTGGTTGCCTTGCTCTAGATGCTCGAACTGACTCACCAACGCCTCTCGTGCTACGTATGGGTAGAATTTCCTCTTGAACAGTCGCTTGAACTCCTCCCAAGTCACGTCTGGAGCAGAAAATTGGGGTTCGCCTTGGTACCACATCCGCGCGATGTCGAAAAGTTGTCCACTGACTGACTCAATCTTCAATTCTTCTGGAACTCGGGCCATCTTCAGATACCTTTCTACGTTTTCTAGCCATTCATCGGCGTAGACGGTCCCCTCTGTCCTATGGAACGACATAGGCCTAAAGTCCATGAAGTGCTTAGGATTCCCCGGGCGCTGTCATGGAGCGTCTCTAGCCTGAAGAACCTCTCTCAAAGTGTCGCGAAAGATCTTGGCCTGCTGCTGGAAAATTCCCAGGAGGGTGAGGCTGTCCAGTGCCGGTGGCGGGGGCAGAGCAGGTGCTGGATACATCATCGAGGTTGAATACATCATCGGTGGTGGGTGCATGGCAAATGTTGGATGCATTGCTGGTGCTAGGTACATGGCTGGTACTGGACGTGGAACCCCTGGCGGTGGGACAGATACTGGTGGCAGACCGGGTGCTGGTGGTGGTGTCTGCGGAGAAAACTGTGGAGGTGATAGAATATCGCCTCTACGGAATCTCGAGAATTGCGGTTGATTACTCGCATGAGTGAGCTGGCCTTCTTGTGTCGGTGGAGTCATGTACGTGAAAGAGCCTCCCGTAGCCAGTGGGGTATTCAGTGCAGTATTGTTCCTGTCTTGAGAGTTTATCTTAACTGTAACAAGAGCAAACACTTTAGCCGTTGAAGAGATTTTCAAGCAAGATGCAAATCAAGGATTCAATGAAATCAAGGATTAAGGAGAAACAAGAGTCAAGACATGTGGATGAGATCCTAAGTGTCTAATCCTATTTGCAGGCTCACGACGGTACAATGACGTAACCGAAGTGATTAACGTCGACCTGCATGGGCCACCAAAAAAACTTGTCACGACCCGCATCCACTTTTCGGATACGAAACGTGTCCAAGCCCAGCCTACGTCGCAATGTCGGCAGTAGTACACTGTCTATATTCAAGTCACGGCAATCTAGTATCACGGGAAAACTATATCTCATCCACAGAAATAATCATATCACACTCACGATCAATGAAAAGACATGAACTGAATAATAATGAATAAACTGAATATCAAGAATCATTGTCACGTCCGGTGGACACAAATCCACTACCAACAGACGGAAGAAAATAAAAGAATACAAGGAGTAACTAACTAAATAAAAACTGCTAATCTAGACCACCTCAAGTGCAAGCGATGCGGTCAGATGCTGGCTCAACTCTCTGGTCTACTCCTAACTCAAACTCGGCTAACCTGAAGAGATCATCAGGTCCTCAGAGGACTAGCAAGATACATAAAAACGAGCCTTTCTAACAGTTTATTATGCATGGAGAAAGATACAGGATAAGCAAGTAAAACTGAGCAATGAATAAAGCACGAAACTATACACTATCTACACATAGATGAACTGCTGAACAAGAACTAGAGAACTCATGTCAAGATGTCAACGGATAGCCGAAACGAATACTCAAACCCTCGTCCCTAGCGTGGACTCTCAGGTTTGAACTACTAACCCTCGTCCCTAGTGTGGACTCGCAGGCTAGCTTCTACTACTAACCCTCGTCCCTAGTGTGGACTCGCAGGATAGCATCACCCTCGTCCCTAGTGTGGACTCGCAGGCGTAACCCTATACCACTAACCCTCGTCCTTAGTGTGGACTCGCAGGCTAGCATCTACTACTAACCCTCGTCCCTATCGTGGACTCGCAGGCTAGCATCATCCTCGTCCCTAGTGTGGACTCGCAGGTGTAGACCAATAAATACTAACCCTCGTCCCTATCGTGGACTCGTAGGTTAGCTTCAAGTTTCAAGACACGGAAGCATGACTCAATCAAGGCACGACCAATAAGAAACAAGGCTAACTGTGAACACGGTCTAAAGCAATGATAAAAATATACCAGCTTGATAGAAATGATACATGGCAACAATATAAGAAAACTAGATAAAATAATAGATAGTGCTTGTAAATAAAGCTGTATAGAAAGGCAAGGTATACTTGCCTTAGGTCCTGAGCTGCTGGTACGGGTCAAATCCGTATCAAGTCCACGTAACCTGTTATATGAATTTCATGGAATCAAGACACAATGTTTAGGAGTACAAACTAGCTTATCTATTTAGTTATTTAGGCTTCTAGGTTTTCCTTCCTACATCCAACTACCCTATATGATCTCTCCATATGTATTATCTATACACACACACAGGGGAGTAGTTCTGTACACAGGTTTTCACACTTCTGTACACTGTTTGCAGGTCACACTAGACCTCTTGTTGTTCCTTGGCAACCTCCAAATACTAAGCCCTTTACCCATAGAGAATTTCCAATCACTGCTAACATATTTCCATACTGTTATGAGTATGTACCCTAAGTCACTTCCAATATACTAGAATCCTTGTTATACGAGAACCATTGTGTACCTACTGAGTGATTCCATTTGCAGGTTGGTGTCTTAGCTGCAAAACTAGGTACACATGACAGTCCCTAGAACCGAACCACTCATTTACATGTCCTGTTACTTGTATCATAGAGGTTAGGCCAGGGGTTTAATAGCTAAAAATAAAACTAGTATAAGCCTGTACCTAGGTGTACAACTTCTCCTACCTGTCCATCAATCCTCTACCTGTCCCATATTGTAGGCTACTCAGACACTCATGGTCCACACTGACATAGAATGAATCTGAACAATGTACATACTGAAACCAAAAGATTATAATGTACCTTAAACCAATGTCTAAATAAAAACAGGAAAACAGGAAAACAGTAGAACAAGAAAAACAGTTCCAGGGAAGTTTGCTTTGTATTTATTTTTATCACAGTTGGTATTCAAATAAGAGGCTCAGATATCCCAACAATCAGAGAGGATATGCCACAGGAATGGCCAGGACATCCTCAAATGAACCCTCATGTGATCTATGTATTGTACCAGATTTCAGATTTAAGGTGAGGACTTTGTTTAATCTTACTATATGTTTTCCTGGACTGATATCAACGTATCACAGGGATGTTGATGTGGCAACCCTTGCTGAGCCATTCCTTGTTTACCTGGACTGGCCATATTTCTCTTATAGACTCTACACCTGACATTAGCTCTCATGCTACAACACTTGGAAAATCACCCTAACTTATGTATCAGGCCTATGGTACAGTTTGTACAGAAGTCATACATACACATCTTTCTCATGCTAACAGAGCATGGGAAACACTCATGCTTCTCTCTCTAGGTACCCATCAGGTTTGTGCCCCTGTGTACCTCAAGTTCCCGAGTGGAACCCTGTGTCCTATTGTCCAATGTACAATGGTCTGGACAGGGAGTTCTTAATTTCAGGATACTGCTTTGTTAGGTAAGTGAGGTACCTATCCTGCACCATGTATCATAATGGTTTCCTTTAATTGTTATTGGCAAGGTCAGGAAATCAGTTGAACGGACATAATGTCAAATGACAACTGATATGATGTGGGCTGGTTTCCTGGGATATGCAGATATTCCTAGGAGACTGGAATCTTCACAAGTCAATGCTCAATACCAGTCCTCCTAAAATCTGCCACAAGAGACTAGCCTATCCTTAAATATTACCCGGGTATCAGAGTATCCCCATCTCCTATGATATGCTGTCGAAGCCCATAGGCTCACATACATATCACAATATCCCCACTCTTCCCTGTACTCTGGTATATGGATATATAACACCAATTTGGCACCAAGCTGATGTACACTTGGCCACCTCACTTTGTATGGGTCTGTTGCACATACACGTAGACACATAGGACCATTAGCTCTTAATGGAATGTTCCCATGTACACAACCCTTCGAGCTACTACTAGGACAACATCCATGCTCTGATTTGAAGATTTCTCCCTGCTATGTACCTAGTCAGGAACCTTCTCTTACCCTCGACTTGTCACTAATGCCAAATATGATATTTATTCCTAGGTTAGGCTTGATTCCATGGTTCAAAACATGGTACCAAACATATCCTCCAATATGGGGTCGAAGTGTGAGGTCATGAATCAGACCTGGTTGAGGGAAATTATGTCGAGTATCAATCTGATACTCGAATTGAAGAGTGTGTTCCAGTACCCAATCTGATGTGTGAGGTTTGGATAGGATAGTAACATCAGTCTGATACCAGGGTATACTTGACACTGATATGATACCAAGGATCCTAATGTGCCAGTAATCTTTTGATAATAAATGGTAAAAAGATTCATAACAGTCTCTATTTGTACACAAGGGAAACCCATCTGCTAACCTCCATTGGATGTAAAGAAGATTCCTGCAGCAATGTTAATAGGTACCAGCAGGTTCCTATGGTAGTCTCAGGCCAAAACCCATTGGTTTACAAGGAGATTCATGCATCAATATCCTATGGACAGCAGGAAAGGGTCTATCAGGGATAAAAGTTTAACTCATCCCTGTTTTCTTGAGGTTCTGCCAACAGGACATATGCAACTAAGGATTACACAATCTCCTGTCCACCTGTATTCTCATAGCTGGCATGTGCTTACTCTCAAACGATGGTGTAGGTATTAGGACCTATCGAAGTCCTTTTGCAACTAGGGCTGTCACCATTTGTACTCAGGGCTCATCTATGCCTCTAGTGTTGTACAATGATTTAGATTTGGGAAAAACATCAAACACCTAACCCTCTCTAATGCTGATAACAGAAATTGTAGTATGGTATTAACAAGAAGGTCGAATACTCACCTTGTGTTAGTATGAATTCCTGCTTCTTCCCTATGTCCTTTCTTGGTCTTCTTGACAGGGGATGCAGCAGGCGGCTAGGGTTTTGGGGGATCAATGTGTTGACTGCTACCATATGTATATATATACCCAAATTGATACATCTGAGGTGAGGAGATAGGATGAAGAGGATCTGTTTTGATCCTATCTAAGGATTTGAGAGAGTTATCTCCAATTCAAATCATATTCAAACCAGGATCTTGGTATTCGCAGGAGAATTTGAATTAGGCAAATTTCACAAAGGTCCCTAACAATACCTTATTACTCATTAGTCTCTTTGTAATTGGTTTTCTTGCATAAACCAATCCTCTTGTCAAGTTGGATAAATACATACACATATTCTCTATGACTAAGCCTCTAGGAATTTTATTAGTACAAGTTAAACTAAAAATATATATACATATATATATATATATATATATATATATATTAACAAATGTATATAAGGCAAACAAAAATGGACTTTAATTTAATAAATAAATAAATAATTGGTCAAGGGGTTGACATCCTCCAGAGCAAGCTGAACAAGTCTCAGCTCTTCTTGAAGACAGGCAGATTCTGCTTGCAGCTCAGCAACTTTCCTCTCCTTCTCTTCAGCAACAGATGCCATTGTTTCCACTTGGGAATTATACTCAGCAGACTTAGTAGAGAAACCGTCCAAGAGAACTTGGAGATCAACCTTCGCAACTGCAACTTTTTGTGACATCTTCTCGAATTCAGCCTGTACCAAGAGCTCCATCTCCCCCCTATTAAGCTCTTTGTAAATCTTAACCGATGCCTCCAGCTCATCTAGTACATGTTCAAGAAAAATGGCCTGAGCTTCATCGCCTTGATTGCGGATGGCATTGATAAAATAGGAGGTTGGACCTCTAACTGTAGAGAAACCAACATCTTCTTTCTCTATCACCCTATCTACTAAGGGTCCCAACGAATTAAAGAAAAGGTTGGAGAAGGAGCTAATGATAAATCGGTTAGTAGCCAGAGCACCAGGAGTAGCAGCTACTCCCATAGACGTCGAAGCAGCAGCAGGTGTCTATGCAGATTGACGTTCAGCTTCTTCCATTTGAGTGGAGGGCTCTTTAGACAAGGGAGCCATCGTAGAGCTAGCTGCCCCTCCCAGATGTTCCTCTGCAAAATCAAATGAACCTTATCATTTTGGTTTCATTTGCAATTAATCGAAAAGGATCAAAAGTAAAAGGCAATCTTACCATGACTTGGTTCAGCAACAAGTCTGTTATCTGTTGGCACAGGTTCCAATCTAGTAGAAGTAGCCTCAGACAATACTGTCTGGCTACTACCTGGCTTAGAGCCACCCGAACCCGAAAAATGTCGGCTACCACTAGCTATAGCCGTTATTGGCACTATGTCTGTACAGGCGGGAGGAATTGGGGATGATTCGATTTCTGCATGGATAATAAAATAGTTATGTCAGCCATTTAATCTGTGAAAAGAAGATTGATAATCTCATTTAATACCTTTGGGATCAGCAGGAGTAGTTTCTTCAGGTGCTACTTCTTCACCCGCATTCTTTTCTGGAGACACATGCACCTCAACATCCTCTTCAGGATTTAGCGTGTCATCAATAGCTTTTGGGGATATATGGACATTATCGTCCTCTTCTGGATTTTAAGTATCATCAACCGCTACTATTGATGTATCTTCATTGTCCTCTGGCACTTCTTCGCTGTCAGTTGCGACGACCGGATTTACATTATCCTGCAGGCCGAAGTCGCAATCTTTCAATGCATCGATATTAAACGATCTTCTTCTTCACGGAGTGTTCCTGGTGTAGCAGGAAGCTGTGTGGTTTCCACTGTGAGTGAAGAAGATCACAAAACTTCATCCTCTCTCTCCACAATGTCTTCCCTAGGCTCTACAGCCTCATCCCTCTGTTCTGGACTAGGAGTTTCCTTCCTGGGTTCAGGGGCATGAGTAGGAGATGACATTGTAACTCTGGCAATAGCACTAGCTACGACCGATGACATAGGTCGAGGAGTGACTACCTTCTTTCCCCGGAAGACTAGCTTCTTTCTATGTAGAGGTCTCTCTGGACTTTCTACATCTATAACATTGTCTTGCCTTTGGAAAGAGGTCGGGGTCGCCGCCTCTTCTCTTTGTATTGATTCGGCCTGCTGCCGAGATTGTGATCGGGTCGTGACCCTTTCTGATGGTTCCAAGACAAGTTTCTTCTTCGCAACTGAAGAAGAAGGTTCTTCTCTCCTTCTCTTCCTCTCCTTGGCAGGAGATTTGACAACTTTTAAAGAGATGCACAATGGCTCATTGACTTCTTCTAGGAAGTTGGCCTTCCTAAAAGCTTCCAACGGCACATCGGCCGGTTCACGTTCTTCTTCGTTGCCAGGAGCCACCACAACAGTTGTTCCCTTCTTTAATCTGGTAGCTATCGCGAAGCTATCGGCAAGATTGAAATTCTCAACAAAGGTGTTCGCCGATGTGTAGAAGATGGAATATGTGTACAGCATCCACGGGCCATGGTCGCTCTTCGTCGGCATCGAGAATATTGTTCTTGTGTCTCGAGCATTATAATAAGCCCAAGCCCGGGCGCCATCGATCAAATAACCTTGTCCTTGCAGGCACGTTATGGCGTTACCCATGTGGAACTGGTCATAGCCGAATTGACGGGCAAAGCGGCTGGAAAGGTATGGTTTCAAGTAACATTCATCTTCAAATCTATAAACCAAGTACGACGGCCTAATTGTCCTCAGCCAATCAAATGCTGCACAACCCAAAGACTGCGTCCCAAGATCAACCAGATTTGTAGACATATATTCATAGCCAGTTGGAGGGGGAACAAAGTAGAAATTCTACCCTTTCCCGAGATTCAAAGCTCGTCTGCAATCTCTAAGGCTGGTATATATCCATTTACTCCTGGAGAATCTCCGCAAGAAGCTTCCGCTGACCGTCCCCATGTCAGGGTTCATCAATGAAGGATAGTGCAGAAGCAACCATCCGAACAAATAAGTGCAGGGAAGCTCCAGCCGAAGGAAATTCCCTTTCTCTCCTTTCCCCTTAAGCATTGAATCAACAAAAAGACGAAGATTCGCGTTCATTCTGCAGGTCATCGCCGATTGCAGATCCATCCGATAGCCAAAGACTAAACGGACGGCAGCAAAGAGCACGCCACGATGGAAGCGATCTACGGCGCTCGCTCCAGGGACGACGAATCGTCGGAGCCAATATATGAGGAAACCAGCCAGCTGGGCTTCATTTGACATGGGCCTATAGCCCATTCTCATGAAACTTTCAATAATATCCCCTGTCTTGAAAGGAGGATATTGAAGTTCATCATCAACCTTGATGTTTATTTCCTTATTTTCCTCTATCAATCCTATCACCTCACTATGGCTGAGTGGTTTGAAGAAGGTAGGATTGCACGTATCGTGATCCTTAGTCTTCTTCTCGATGGTGTGGTTGAGGAAGAGATAGGGCAACCACTTTGACGAGTAGCAAGTGCCAGAGGAACCACTCTTGTAATACATGGAGCAGATCTTATAGTGGCACAACAATTCTTAAAAAACGGCCACCATATCAGCATTCTCTCATTGAAGTCGGTCCAACTCGTCATTGGTGGGAACAAATTCTTCATAGGGGAAGTCTCCCGTTGGTAAGCTTGAGGTATACTTCATCTCATGAAGAGCTAGTCCAATCTCTCCACAGGGTGTCATTAAAGTCCCTGTCCTAAAATTGTACCTCTCCGCCAAAGCGAGAAACAGATGAGGGTTGGGGTGGAATCCGTATACGGTAGAGTATACCACCTAGTACAGCTCAATCTCTTTGAGCTTCTCTTCGAATTAAACCAATATCCAATTGGTTATGCAGTTCCATCTTTTGTTATCTGGGTTCACCAGACCTGTCAATCGGATGTCCTGATCCGGATATCTTCCCTCAACCTTTGTAAATTCATTCGCAAAGATCGGTGTTCTAACTGGCAGCAGCAGGAAAGAGTTCTCTGGTGGGATGCAGCCGGGCTTCAATCCTCTGAGCAAGGAGCTGTGACGCTCAGAGGAGCTATAGAACATATCCTTGCTATTCGGTCCTTTCTTCACACAAATATTTCCTATTCTGGCTTGCTGGAGAGGAGTAATATCCCAGTCCATCCTCCTGGGATAGCTCGTATGAGCATAGCGGGATAGAGGGAGGCACCTGGCAATGTCTGGTAACAGTATTCTTTTCTCGCTTCTCTGAAAGAGTCTTTGTTCGACTCGAGGTCTCGGCTGAGGACTCTTATTAATAGCCTCACCAAATAGAAACAGGAGTTTCTTATGAGTAGTGGCATTGACAGTCTGCAGTGGCTGCCAGTTCATCAGACTTAGCAAGGTTTTGTTGTCTTGTGCTACTAAGATGGCTTGACGGAAAGATGACAGAGCATACTGAGGAAATATCACATGAGACAGATCCTCCTTAAACTCTGGCTCAGCTAAAGTCCCTGCAAAGACTTCATAATTTGGGTCTTTCCTGAGGTTGACTGCATCAAACAAAGAGACAGAATTCAGTACATGCAAAGTCAAAAGAGTCTGTTCAAAAATCAACAAATTGTGCAAGAGTCAGATTGCGCTGATGCAGTCTACATGCACAAAGTATCCAACTGTGCCAACTCATCCACTTGTGCAAGCCATCAGATTACGCTGAACGACTTGCGCAAAGCATCAGTTTGCGCTGGACAGCCTTGCGCAAATCAGCAGATTGTACTGAACATTTGCCAGCGCTTTCCACCGATTGTGCAAGAAAATAGTTTTCATAAAAATGAAAACTATTGAGTTTATGCAACCAAAACCCTAAACAGGGCGGCGCAATACAACCAAATCTCTAAAAAGAGAAAGGTTTAAAGGTTCGACAATGTCAAAGAACCCTAAAAAGGGTTTTTGAACGAGTTCACTACCTTGCAGTGCGGGATGACCGATTTCGTGACGAGAAATGCGAGGCGCTGCCCGAGTCGAAGACTCAGCGGGTGCTTTGCCCTTCTCGGCGGCGGAGCATTTTGGAGCCATTGATGTTGACGGAGAAGACGGAGAAGGGTCGGAGTTGGCTCAAGTGTTTTCTCTCTCAAATGTTTAGAAACAAGTAAAAAATAACAGAAAGAAGAATGAGAACTATTTATAGTTTTTCAAAAATAAACAGACGTCTCAGATTGTGCCGAAGAAATATGAACTAATTCCTCCAATTGTGCAGACAGGGCATTACTTGCGCAACTTGATTTTAAAAATCAAAATTCAAAGTATTTCGAAGCTTTGAATATTTTTAAATTTTGAAAACTTTGAAGGGGGTCTTGTAGGTCCTAAAAATCAAGTTGCACCCATCAAAAAAGCAAGGAAAATCAAATGGTGCACCCTTCAAATGAATTGCGCAGGAGATAGATTGCGCAACAACCCAACTGCGCAGGCTGAACTGTGCACTCATCCAAGTGCGCTAGCTGACGTAGCCTCGTCATCATTATCTGACAGAAAATCAGATCTTCTGACAGCTGACAGCTCGAAGAACGAGGAAACTGTTCGTTTATCGTGCAGCACAGCGCTCGAGGACAGCTGTATTTGCAGCGCAAGCTACCAGCCCAATCGAAGCGCAATCTGCCAGACTCACTACAGCGTAATTCAAGTTAGCGCAGTCTGAAGCCAGCGCAGTTCATGTGGCGCACTCCATCAAGACAACTGACAATTTACACATGGCCTATATGCCATCAATTACTCACTATGTGGCAACCGTCTGTACACGACCAAGCGTATTTCACTCAAACAATGCCATGCGTCACATACAGGTGGTCCACGATCGAGTAACTGCCAGCGCAGTTCGTTGCTTGCGCAGTCCAATGTATACGCAATCCATCCTGCACAATTCAGAATAACTAAAAGTTAGTTATTTCCAGAACTCTATAAATAGAGTTTCAAGTCTTCATTTTCAAGCATAGATCATTCAAAATACACACACAGAATCATCACCAGAGATCAGGAGTTCTTGCCAAAGTGCTGCTGCATTCTTCAGAGGCTATCGTCTTCAAAGTTCACATCGTCCAAGGGATAAAGCGATCGTCTTCAAATCGGATTCCTATAGTTGTAATTTTCCAGAATTCTTGTAATCTTCTTACAAAGTTTGTGAAATAAAGATCAACTTTTGTTTTTGCAAACAATAACATTTCAAAAAATAATAGAAAATCACTTTAGGGCAAAACTATAATTTTGTCAAATATAATTTGGGGTCCAAAAAGTCACATCTAAAATACCAAGAATAAAATAATTGTATATTTAAATAGCTACATTAACATCTAATACTAACATATAGTTAATATAACAGTATACCCATACATACATATACCTACTAAAAATAGTATAATAATATAATAATAATAATAGTTATACTTCACTAATATATATATTTTTTTTTAGTTATACTTCACTAATATATAGTAGTATATATATACAGACATACGTACATACATAAATATATGTATATGGCCTTTAAAAATAAATTTTTAAAGCACTCCAGCACTAAGGCCCAGCTCAATTTTTTAATACTAATAAAATAAAATTATTTTAAAATTTTAATTTATAAGCCTATACACTTTAGGCCCAATGCCCAATCCATATAAAAACTAACAAATAAAATTAAAAATTAAGCCCAATAGGCCCAATCCACTACAGCTACTATTCTTCTTCTTTAAAAAAATAAACTAAATAAATAAATAAAAATCATACAGAACATGGAAGAGAGAGAATCGGGAGAATGATCGAGCGAGAGAGGGAAAAGAAGTGGGAAAGAAAATATGAGAGAAGAGATCGAAAGAGAGGAAACTCACCACTCGAGAGCTTCGGCGGCTGGGCATCGTGGCGCGTCGGCAGAGACACCAATCTGGATGCTGTACTAGGCAGAGCAGCGTAGCTCTGTCATCGGGCGGGTGCGACGCTGGATGCCGGGAGCAGGATATCGGGAGTCGACCGATGGCGCACAAAAAGTGGGGGTGTCCCCGACGGATCGGGATCCCTCAGGTAGATTTGAACCACCGAGGAGGAGCCCAGTGCTGACACGACTGGCATTGTTCCGATCGGCAGGTGACTCGAGAAAGGGTCCCAGCAGGGACTCGGTCAGTGCAGCAGAAGACCGGTAAGGGAAGTTCCTTATTTTAGTTTGATGATGAGGATAGTGGTGGTGGCTTTACCAGTAGTACCGATGGTGGTGGTAGTGGTGGTGGTGGTGTAGGTGGGAGTCTCAGTGGTATAGGTCGCCGTGGTGATGGAGAAAACTATGGTGGTTGTGGCCTGGAGTGGCCATGATGTATGGAGATGATCATGATGGCGGTGGTCGTGATCTGGGTGATCGACCTCCGACAAAGGTAACTCTGTGGCGGTAGCCTAGGTCGGGGCCGGAGCGGGGAGGGGCAGGGTCGGGGCTGATAGGATGAGGTCGTGGCCAGACAATAGAAAGTTAGGGCTAGGGTTAGGATAATAAATTTGTGTCGGCGTGTCCTGCGTGATATGGATACAGAATTTTTGTGGAATAGATTTGTGTCCGAAATTATCGGACACGACAGGGAAATTAAAATTCTTGATCCGGTGTGTCGGACACGATGATGATGATATAATTGTAATGTTAAAACTAGTAGAAAGACCCCCAGGGTTGGACCCGAGGCCATCATAGTTGACACGGTGGTGGTGGATACGGACACGGTGCGTATACAATGGTGATGACTATGGTGGAGAAAAATTTGTAGAGAAAAATAATGTCAAGGCTCCCATATAAATAGGGTGGAGAATCGTAGTTAGATAAGAAGTAGGACCGTTTCATACCCTACGAGATAAATCTCACATTTTATTTAAATTAATTTAAATCTAATTAAATAAAATCTAATCCTATTTTAAATTACCATAAATATTTAAACATTAATATCAATTGAAATTTAAAATACCTTTTTTATAATTTAAAATTATTCCAAAGACTTTTCAACAATCAATTTTTACAATTATACATGAATTTATTTTCATGTACCTCGTATGCAAAATACTACATATATTTATCAAAGAAAAATATTATTTTCCAAATTTATTACATATACTCGTATAACAAATAAAATAGCATTTATATACTAATAAAATAAGGTTTGAAAAAATTCAGTGTGAAACATTTTATACTCAACAAGATAAAAATATTTAACTTATATTATTTCGAAAAAATATATTTATTTCTTATATTTATAAAAATCTATAATAAAACTTATGTATACACAAATAAACAAATACTACCTATATATGTATTTGTACTCGTTGAATAAATACTAAAAATATTAAAAAAAACTATAGTAAAATTTTTGGGGTTTACACAAACGAGTGGTGAGACGCTCATAACACGTTTTGATTCGTCGAGCGTAGCATAATAGAGTTGAGGGATTTGACCATGTCGATAGAGCACAAGGTGGCGGCACTCCAAGGGTCGCATGTGGCTATGGGCAATTCACTGACGAGGCTGTAAACGATGCAGGTTCAGGCTATAGGTGTAGAAGCGTGAAAAATTCAAAAAAGTGCACAGTGAGTTAAAACAAAGTGCATAGTCTACGAAAGAAGTGTAGAAGCATGAAAGTGCAGCATCTACAAAAGCGCAGTTGACATCTATACTACACAGAAGCACAGAAAAAAACAAAATTGCTGCGCTCGTCACCCAGAATCATTAGAGAATCAGTGCATAAAAAGAAGTCCTTTATTAAAGATCATGTCTACAAAGATCTATTAAATATTCTTCATGATAACATATAAAGACTAAACACCTAATATCTACAAATGTATAATCATTAGAAGCGCACAGTCGCCAAAAGCGCAGCAACATCAGAGCGAATCAATTCCTGGTTAGGGTGAGCCACTTCCTAGTCAGACGCAGAGGAACTCCAATATGGTTAATGATGCAGCTATTGGCCCGAACAAGAACGTAGCTCTTCCTCGCAATACTGTTTGCGGCAATATAATAGGGCGTACCGCTGCTATTGAGCGGGGCAGAGCATAGCCTGTAGCACTTCGAGTTGGCAGTAAATCCAAACCCGATAGCTTGGACCTCAAAACCTCCAAGATGTTGTTCAGGTTCGAACTCGTTATGCCAAACGCTCAAGTGCATTATGAAACCCAATAGTGGTTCTTCTATAAAGCCACAACTTCATTGAACGAAGAGATCTACAACCAACAGTCGACTTATGCAAAGCCCATGGCCGTCCAAAGCTAAGTCGGGGTCGAGCATGACAAGGAAGTGACAAGAAACTGTGAGCAAAGTGTTAACCGAAAGCTCACCTTTATATATAGGCCGTATGGTCCAACCCACATGCTACATGGCGGTCACTCAAAGGACTAAGGAGTAATAGGATGAACCTAGGACACAGCACAATAAATCTCATTTAATAAATTCTTTTGACTAAGCATTATTACCGCTTTTCGAGCACCCAAATAGCGGTAATTAAAGAGGATGTTGACTCAGCCAGTCAAAGGCGGTCATTTAATATTCTTAGAAGAAAATGACTTCGACAGAACTCGCTCTTTCGTTCAACCTAGAAGCATAGCCCTTTCGGTTCAACCCAGAAGCGCATCTCCTTCAAATCCAATCCAGAAGCGCAGCCCATTCAACGGCTCCTTCATTTGACACTTCGTTGCCTCGGCACAGTCTCTTCATCGCCCCAAAGCACTGTGGCTTTGTTGCCTCAAAACAGTCTTCTCGTCGTCCAATAGCGCAGTGACTTTGTTGCCTCAAAAAAGTCTTCTCGTTACCCAAAAGTGCAGTAACTTCATTGCCACATCACAGTCTCCTCGCCGCCCAAAAGCGTAGTAACTTCGTTGTCTCAGTACAGTCTCCTCGCCACCCAAAAAGCGCAGTGACATTGTAACCTTACCAGAAGCACATCTCATATAGACACACGATTCTATGATGTGGCATTGTTCGACATGGCCACTCTGGCATCTATATCATTTTAGATATGATCCAATCGGTTGGTTTAAACCTCCACTCCTAAGATAAAAATGGAGTTTGGTTCTGTTGATTGGAGCAATATTCGATCGGTTTGCTTAAACCGTAGCTCCTAAGATAGAAACGGAGTTTGGTTCTGTTGACAAGGGCAATATCCAATCGATTTATTTAAACTGATACCCCCAAGATAGGGACAAAATTCGACTCTATGGATTAGAGCAAAACCTACTCGGCTTCATTCGATCAAGATTATCGAGCCATAAGTCCACGCCATGTGTCATTTATTCGATTATGTTGATAACCATCCGAGATCTTGATAGAAGAGAATCTCAACATGCGCCACGTGTCAGCTCAGCAGCAGACCTCATCGTGCAGTTATAACAGATTCTCTCATATCTTCACGTGTAGTGCTCCTATACGCCCAGAAAAAACTCTATGCACATCACATATGTGCTGACCTATAAATAGAAGGAGTTAACCTTCATTAGAAAGGTTGGCATCTTCCTGATTAGCAACCTCGAGTACCACTGACGAGCATCAGAAAGTCAAAGCAAGTTCAAGCCATTGTCAGATCGTTAACGGAGTAAAAGAGCCACTGTAGTGCTCGATCTCCATCGTCACACTTACCTAAATTTTTTTTTACTTAACCTCATATTTATGTATCTTTTTGTACTTTTTATATGTTTGAATACAAAAAGTTCGTTCAATTTTTGTCATGGAAAACAAGATGGCGACTCTGCTGGAGACTTCCTTCTCCTTTGACAAGAAGGTAGTGACGCAGTTTGAGGATACTTGCTGGAGTCTCCCCAAAAGATGCTGGTCGTATATCTTGACCAGCAAGT
>JANAVB010037020.1:1367398-1744898 GCA_029216955.1 Iris pallida
ATCGAGAGAGAGAAAGAACGCGAGAGATGATGAAACCCTAACACGTCGACCCCTTCCCCAGCCCCTGGAGTCGCCACGCGCGGACATAGGCCGGGCACGACCGCACCAGATCATGCGCACGTGCACATCAACGCTGGACAGAGAGAAGGCATGAAAAGTTGCAACGGTCGACTTTGCCATGACTTTTCTTGACGCACGCTCGATCATATTAGATCCATCTCTTTTGGTATGCGCACAACATAACAACTCTAACCCCTTTAAATTATTTCGAGTTGAAATCATTAGTCCTAGATAGGAAATTGAACCTAAGTTCAGTAAAAAATTATAAAAACTAATTTTTTGTAATCACGGTTTTCTGGTATTAAAACCCCCAGTTTGGAAAGCAAATTTCAGCCGAACCGTAGAGTAATTTAGAAGTCTATTTAAATAGAATTATAGACAATATAAACAAGGTTAAAACCCTTTTATTACTTTTATTCCAAGTTGATTATACAGTGAGATAAATCAGTTTGACAATCAGGAAAAAAATTAGGAAAACTGGTTTCGAAAACTATAAAATTCTACCGACACGACGTGCACCCCGACAAACAGGATAACGTTGTCGCAAACCATAAGCATCAAAAGACGAGTTTGGTTGTTGTCGACGTTGGGATTCGATAGAACTCGATTTTGTTGTGTGTGCATGACAAAATTGAGGGGTAACCGTCGAAATACCCCATATCAGCCCCTTTGCAAACTAGCCCATAACTTTGTGCACATTCGTCATTTCGAGACGAAACTTTACCAATAAGATCGTGTCATTTTTTTGGTCCGGTATGCCAATTTTGGTCTGATTCTGACCGGAGCGCTATTTTGCAGGACTATGACCCGATTTAATAGGCGAATTTGTGCACGGCCGCAGAAATCCAACTTTAGACATGCGCTTGGATTCGTATTGTTAAACCGGACTTGTAGACATATAGATTGACGACTTTAGATGCCATTGACTCTGGCAGGCTTTTCGATGCAAAGCAGTTCCATTGGTGGACATCGTTTTGACCAAAAATTATGATTTTGCTCCTATGTCCAGAAATAAACTTTTGGGTAGGAATTCTTAGACATTTTAATTATATCAAATGCATAGCACGTCAATTATCTATATGAAAGGCCACATGCATGACAAGCCATCGCGGACATAGCTCGGATAGGCCGCAGGTCTTTCGATGCAAGGTTGCGAGCCCCATGAAAAGCCCCCGACTACCCTCACGCAATGAATCGTGCACTGCTATAACATCTACCACCTAGGACGACTGGGCCCGGTGCCCCGGCGTATAATCAGTCTAGGCAGAAATCCTTGTCGACAAGGTGTCCAATGACCATGCACCTACGAGACATCTAGACTCACGTAAATGCATGGCCTAATGTTACGGTACGACTGGAATCATAATTAGCATCTCGTGCTCTAAACCACCCTTTGTATAACGTGCATCAAACGCGAGACTCCCAACCGAGGGACTGCCTCATACTTCTTAACGTAGATAGGAACACGAGACTCCCAACCGAGGGACCGCCTCGAACTTCTTAACGTGGATAGGAATGCGAGACTCCCAACCGAGGGACCGCCTCGAACTTCTTAACGTGGATAGGAACGCGAGACTCCCAACCGAGGGACCGTCTCGAACTTCTTAACATGGATAGGAACGCGAGACTCCCAACCGAGGGACCGCCTCGTACTTCTTAACGTGGATAGGAACACGAGACTCCCAATCGAGGGACCGCCTCGAACTTCTTAACGTAGATAGGAACGCGAGACTCCCAACCGAGGGACCGCCTCGTACTTCTTAACGTGGATAGGAACGCGAGACTCCCAACCGAGGGACTGCCTCGAATCTAGGTGACGAGCCTTAAGACCGTAGAAACGAATGTCCATATGCAGTCGTAGAACCGTGGGACCGTACATACGCTCAACTTAAATCAACCAAATTCTTTGGGTACCTAAACTCATGCCATAAGCCGTGCGATACAACTTAGCTCATGGTACGATCAAGGTGACGTCGAGCCTTACATTCTATGGAAACGTACATGCTTTATCGAGTATCTACCCGGGCGATGCTTATGACTTAGGCTAACTCATAGTTTGTGACGAATACCAACTTTTCCTCTCCAAATCCACAGGACGAAGGACCGAGTGTCATTTTCAAAGCACACCGTGCACCAACTATAATCCAACCGTGGGACGTTTTCCATGTTCTAAACTCGATTCGACACGTCGAAATTATTCTCTTAGCTATGTGGATTCGTCTCTTTTATTATCAAGCCTATTATGCAAGTTGAAAACGTGCAATTTATTAGGTGAAGGCTAAGATAAGGCAAGTTCACCGAAACTATCCCACCTGAGCGATGTCTTCGAGTCGCCGTTGCAAGGACAAGTCCGTATGCCGTCGGCGTTTCGATTCCTCCGATTGACTGAGCGGGACGGGGCATTACATCGTACACCACTCAGAAAAAGTTTCGTCTTCGAAACTAACTGAGTACACTTATCGATTATCACTTGTTTCAACATCCTACGTTTGTCGCACATATTTCTCCTACGCATTCCTCAAATCCGAGCCACGCTCGTGCTTTCCACAATCCTTTTCTTCTAAACTCACGATCTCAAAATCCTCGACACTTTTCCTTTCCTCAAGTTTCACTTGATTCAACGTATCACTTAGTTGGATCGTGCACATATTCCAGGCGTCCCCAAAATACATGTATTTCAGCCAAGCCTCGTGATATAGAATCCACCATCATCACTCAAGTCGGATCGTGTACATATTCGGGCATCCCTGATATACATGCATGTCAACCGATACTCGCGAGTGGTGCCTCCATAATTCCTATCGTTCCGTACCGGGACGTCTGCCTAACCACTAGGCTATGTCTTTCCGTCAGTTCTGGAATCATAGTTCCCAATCAACGATATCAACACTGACCCCATCCTAAGGTCAAACCAAATCGATGGTACGTGGTCTTCTACCCAAGCTTGCATCACTCCGATTTCTAAACATCGAGCATTGATTTCCTACGCACATCCCAATATTCGTCGCACGGGGTCTTAGTCGTTCACTAAAGCCATCATACGATAACTCACGTTCAACCAATCCTCGATAAGACATATCGCTCGTTCATCAAGCCATTTCGTATAGTCTATCTCTTTGAACACGTTCGACATAATTCGTCTATCAATCGTCCTAAGTCAAGCACGCTACGACACATTTTATCGCTAAACCATAATTCACGTCTCATATTCCATAAGTCATTCATCCCAATTTACGTAATCGATCACAAGTTCGTCCGACTTAACAATATGTTATGCCCCGATCTCACGCGAGTCTGATCATCCACGGTGGTTCATGAATCACCATACAACGCTCCCGTGGGATAATCATCCTCATCGGAAAGTAACTCTTGTTTTGTGTCTAGACTAGTTCATTCTCGATACGCGGATTGGACCTACTCAATCCTTAAGTTTCATTCCTTCATCAATCACAGGTCCTACAAATCCCCGAATTCACCTTCGCATCAAGCCAACAAGTCGAAACAATCGAAGTTGTTACGCCCTAATTTTTCTGAGTTCGATCATCCCCGCGACATGAATCACCATGTCAGCGCTCACGCAGAACGATCATCCCAAATCCGATGCAATGTATGTGCGAGACTATAGTTGCGCTCGCGCGAGACAAGATCGTCGACTTTATGGTTATCCGCGTAACCATCAAGACGCGATCACTTTCATACAATATTCGTCTCAATCAAAATCCTAAATATTGTATCCAACCGAACAATAACACTTGCACGATCGTCATTCACCGAGTCAGAGTACCCCTGAGTTATCGCATATCATCTTTGATACGCCTTAATACCATCGACGATATACGTAACCTGACGATCTTCGTTTGCAACGAATTCTGAGTCGTACGAATGATTCTATCGTCCGACTGGATAATCTTCTCGAATCAATTCAAGTTCGATCCTTATCCCTTTATCTTAAATCATCGACCAATGTATTTTCTTAATTCTCATCATTCTTTGCTAACTCAAATCATCGAACAACATTCAATCCAATCCTTAGAGTCATTCACGTAACTTCAAAATCAAACCTTTTATGCACGCTATCTATCTTTCGTGCTAACTTTTTATATATAATCCGTATCAATTTCCTCGATCAAGTCATCTGTTCACTACACATTAGCTTTTCCTCGATTTGATTTATCTACTCAATCATCTTCGCATTTCATACTCGCGCAATCCTCAATCTTTCGCTCGAATGATTTCTAAGACGGACCATACACCACTCAGGATTCGAGCCATCCGATCTAGTCCAAATCATGTTTGCGTTATTCGCTAAGACATGTTTCTGATTCGTCCGACGAATCTCTAGCATAATTGCTCACGTCCTATCGACGCACTAAGTTGTTCGCACTATTCCTCAAAAATACAAAACAATCTTCCGTGTATGCCTAAGCGTTAGTCCAATAGCGTTTCTATTGATATACACTCTAAGTGTATCTCCGTTCTTGACCGAGCGGTACTCAATATCGCTCGCAACTCGCTTGCACCATAAATTCTAGGTGCACGACACGCAACACAACTTAGCCAGAAGGCCGTGTGCATAACCATCCCGTATGGACTATACTCTGACTTTGCACGCTCTTTCGCTCATGTCGACGTAGGACTCGTTAGGCACGTACGCGACTTGCTAACTTTAGCACGTGTTTTCTATCAACTCAAGGTCGGCAATGTTCGGCCCAAAGGCCATCATCTATCGATCCCGTTCAACCGAGTACTCGTACGAGCTTTTGAAAATATTAGACTTATTGTATGGACATCCCATGGAACAATTAAAAGAGAGCGTACAAACGATATCAACTTACGGAAGCACAATTCAGAGTTTACGGAAACAACAGAGTTAAAGAATTCAATCGATAGTCCAAGGACATAAAGTCGTGCTCTGATACTATTCTGTCGTCGCTGAGGCATGAAGCCGCACGAGCCCTTGCTAAGGCGTGATGCCGCACGAGCCTAGATTGCGCTCGTGTAAGGCGGATTCCATAACGGCCGATTACAGCGGCTGCGACGGAGTCGTCGTACGGAAGTCCCGAGCAGAGACAGTAAATATGCAGCGAAAATTTAAAACAAACACAAGTTATTCAAAGAAGCTCTTTATTGATATTGAAACAACGGTTACATTGGGGGCGCAAGGCCAAGATTACAATCACTCAAGCTCACTCATCTCACTTTATAAGTCCCTCTGCTCTCTCTCATCTCTCGATTATAATGCTTGAGCCAGCGAAAGCTTCGGACGGCGATGTCCATACATTATGTCCTGTATAAGTCTTTGAGTCCACGCGGCCGCACGCTTCGACTCGTCAAGGAACTCCGTGCCTTGACGCATCCAAGCGAGCTCCGTGCCGCGAGCTTCTACCTGTGCTGTACATGGAAACTGTGTGGGTGTCAGTACTCAACTGTACCGGTGGAGTGAGCTCTTCGCCCACCCATACAAAACTGATACGTTTATTTACTTTGTGCAGCTTAAACCCTTTCGATTGTCTTTCTATTCTTGCCTTAGGATCAGTTTTAGGACCGATGCCTTGGCATATTTGTGTCTCTAGACCATCATCGTGCTATCGTACTAATATATTCCTTATCCTTGCCTCTAGAACTTTTTCAATGCTTGCATTGTCAATACACCGACTCGTACTTGTCTTTCGTGCCATACTCTGGGACGTAACTACTCGGTCGTGTCAAATACTTGCCTATGCCTCAAATTATCGAGGCACAGTTGGGACCTCAGATACCTCCGCCATCGACTGATGGGAACCCTACTTCCAAATTCATGTATACTATGATGTAGGCTCATTGACAGCAGACTGAGGTAATGAGACAGACTATGATGACAGCATTGGCTAGACCTCTACATCTAGCTCTGGCACCGGTACCAGCACTAGCACCGGCTCTGCATCCTTATGAAGGCTCCATCAAGAACTTTATAGACATGAACCCCAAGCACTTCAGAGGAACGAAGAAGCCATTAGAGGTGTCACAATGGCTTATTAGCACAGAGAAGATACTGAAGGCTTTCCAGTTGCCAGCTTGAGATTGCATGACAGTAGTAGACCTACTTTTAGAGGATAATGCCCACTACTGGTGGAAGGCAAGAGAAAGGCGACTAGGTACTGGGATCACTTGGAAGGATTTATACGATCTATTCTATGAGAGATTCTTCCCCATCCATGTTTAAGACGGTCTCTACGACCAGTTCCTTCATCTGAAGCAAAGAAATATGACGGTTGATGAGTATGACTCAAAATTCAATCGCCTGGTAGATTTGGTACGGGACTGATCTCGACAGAGCTAGAGAAAGCAAGAAGATACCATCAGAGGCTTGCACCAGAGCTCAAGTCTTATACGACTACGCAGTCTCGAGTCTCTCATTCAGCTGTTTTGGAAGAAGCTTGCGCTTAGGAGATTCTTCGCAAAGAGCAGCAGCAAACATCTAGACGTCAAATACTAGCAGTTACACTAGCCCGAGCTACTCAGGGAGGACATATCAGGAGGCCCACAGGACAGCACCAGCAGTGGCCCTCACCTTATCAGAAGCCCGTTTGTCATTACTGCAGAAAGGTAGGACATCTCCAGAATTACTGTAGGACTCGCCTTGGATTGTGCTTGAGATGTGGATCCAACCAGCACATGCTTAAGGACTGTCCGGAGCAACAGGCGATAGTACGTACATGACAGAACTCGAGGCCTACAGCCCCAGTACTTCTAGCACCACGGCCTATAACAGGAGTACCTTGCCTAGCATTGCCTTCCCAAGGCGTACAGTACAACAAGGCTAGATCTCAGGGACTAGGACGGAATTATGGGCAGACATTCTCACTTGCTATTGAGGATATAGAGATAGAGGCAGAGGTCATAGCAAGTATGGTTTTAGTTGCTTTATTTTCTGCCATTACATTGTTTGACACTGGATACACTCATTCATTTATAGCCACTAGTTTGGCCACTAGACACAGCATTCCCATCACACCATAATCTAAAAATATTAGAATCCTCACTAGAGGAGGAGTTGTACCTGTTAGCGGTGTTTGTAGACTTTGTCATGTAGTGATATATGGTAGAGAGATAAAAGCATGACTTCTTGTATTCCCTATGCCTACATTCGACGTGGTTCTCAGAATAGACTGGTTGAGCTAGCATTTCGCTCTCATAGACTGCCATTGGGGCAGTATCGCCTTTAGACCACCGAATACGACGGAGTTCGAGTTTACCAAAGAAGAAGGAGAGAGTTGTGATGCACCCACATTGGGGACTCACATGATAATGCAGGATACCCCTCAGTACCCCATCATCACTGGTTTCGAGGATGTGTTCCCCGAGGATTTGCCAGGACTGCCACCTGACCGAGATATTGAGTTTTCTATTGAGTTTATTCCGGGAGTCGAGCCTATTTTGCCTCGAGTATATCAACTAGCACCCAAGAAGTTGGTAGAGATGAAGACACAGATTGACGACTTGTTGGAGAAAGACTTTATTCGTGCCAGCATGTCACCAAGGGGAGCGCCCATTCTTTTTATGTCTAAAAAAGATGGGACAGTGTGCATGTGCATCGACTAAAGAGCTTTGAATACAGTGACGATGAAGAACAAGTATTATTTGCCGCGTATAGATGATCTATTCGATCAACTTAGTGGAGCAAAAGTATTCTCCAAGATTGACTTACGATCGGGCTATCACCAACTGAAGGTACGAAAGGAAGACATTGTGAAGACAACATTTCGATCGAGGTATGGACACTACGAGTTCTTGGTCATGCCTTTCGGTTTGACCAACGCTCCCGCATTCTTCATGAATTTAATGAACAAGATGTTTCATCAGTACTTGGACAAATTTGTAGTCGTCTTTATAGATGATATCTTGATTTACTCCAAGAGTCAAGAAGAGCATGAGCAGCATCTACGGATTGTTTTGGGAACATTGAGGAACAAGCGACTTTACGTGAAGCTTAGCAAGTGTGAATTTTTTCTCAAGGAAGTATCATTTCTTGGACACATCGTTACTGGAGACGGCATATTGGTAGATCCTAAGAAGATCACAGCAGTCAAGGCATGGCCCGCTCCCACATCAGCTTCTTAGAAGAGAAGTTTCCTTGGACTTGCAGGATACTACCGAAGGTTCATAGAAGATTTCTCTTGAATAGAGGGGCCTATGACTCGACTAACTTGCAAAGATCAGGAGTTTGTATGGATAGATGAGTGTCAAGCCGCTTTTGACGAGTTGAAGAAGAGCTTGACCACAGCACCTATCTTGATACTACCATCAGGACCAGAAGGTTTTATGATCTACAGCGATGCATCCGGAAAGAGATTATGATGCATATTGATGTAGCACGGTCGTGTAGTGGCATACGCATCGAGACAATTGAGGGTACATGAGAAGAATTATCTGACCCACGATCTAGAGCTCGCAGCGGTTATCTTTACTTTGAAGTTATGGAGACACTACTTGTACGGCGAGAAGGTTGACATCTACAATGATCATAAGAGCCTCAAGTACGTGTTCACACAAAAAGAGTTGAATATGCGACAACGACATTGGTTGGAGTTGATGAAGGATTACAAGATCGAACTAGATTATCATCCGGATAAGGCTAATGTCGTGGCAGATGGCACAGATGGCGTATTAGCTAATCTTCAAGTGCAATCATCATTAGTAGAGAGGATCAAGGCGACATTGCCCACGGATGCTAGATTTCGACGGCTTAGAGAGAGGACTGAAGCAGGAGGGCAGATAAGATTGAGAATTCATCCCGATGGGACATTGTGATGTGGTGATCATATTTATGTTCCTAATGGAGAATTACGACAGGAGTTGATGATGGAAGCACACAGTTCGACTTACTCTATTCATCCCAGAGGAACTAAGATGTACTAGGACTTACGGCAGTATTATTGGTGGCATGGAATGAAGCGGGAGATAGCTCATTTCGTGGCCAAGTGTTTGGTATGCCAACAAGTGAAGGCTGAGCACCAGAGAATGGCCGCGTTATTGCAGCTGCTACCCATCCACGAGTGGAAGTGGGAGCAATTTACGATGGACTTTGTCACAGCATTTCCTCGGAGTCCTAGTGGACGAGATACAGTATAGTGATCGTTGATAGACTTACCAAATTAGCCCACTTCTTACCTTTTAGAGTGGGACAATCCACAGAAGTTTTAGCGGATATGTATATAAAGCAGATAGTGAAGCTACATGGCGTACCAGTTAGCATCGTGTCGGACCGTGACTCGAGGTTCACCTTGCAGTTTTGGAGGAGTATACAAGAAAGTTTGGGTACGCATTTGAGGTTTAGCACGTCGTACCATCCACAGACAGACGGCCAGTCAGAGCGTACGATTCAGACGCTAGAGGACATGTTGAGAGCATGTATGCTTGACTTTGGAGGATCATGAGAGGACCACCTTCATCTTGTAGAGGTTTCCTACAACAATAGCTATCAAGTGAGCATTCAGATGGCTCCATTTGAAGCGTTGTATGGTAGAAAGTGTCGATCTCCTGTCTGTTGTAGGGACAAATATTGGGTCCCCAGTTGGTTTTGAGTACAGCAGAGAAGGTTAAGAGGATACAAGACCACCTGCGAGCAGCGCAGGATCGACAAAAGCAGTAGGCTGATAATCGTCGTCGACCCTTAGAGTTCAAGGAAGGCGACCATGTTTTCTTGAAGATATCCCCCACTAGAGGCATGATTCACTTCGGAGGACGTGGCAAGTTAAGTCCAAGATACATCGGGCCTTTCGATGCCTTGGAACGTGTTGGAGAGGTTACCTATAGATTGGCATTGCCACCGTCTCTCGAGGGAGTACATGACGTATTCCATGTGTCGCGTCTGAGGAGATACGTGGCAGACAGCAGCCACGTGCTCGATCACTCCAAAATCACTGTTGGACCGAGTTTGTCATACCAAGAGCAACCGGTAGGCATCCTTGATCGCCGAGTGAAGGTGTTACAGAATTAATCGATTCCATTGGTTCATGTGGCATGGAAGTATCACTCGTCGGGAGAGTCTACTTGGGAGCGCGAGGACAACATTCGAAATTGCTACCCTCATTTGTTTGACAACCAAGGTATGTCTTGCACATGTTAGATCCATAATAATTCGTTGCCTTGCATTGCATTCGACCCCCCTACCTTATTTTAATTTCGAGGACAAAATTTCTTTAAGTTGGGAAGGATGTAAAACCCTCTATTTTTAAAAGCAATTAAAATAATTAAATAATAAAAAATGTTAGCTAAGACAATTTATGAACAAATGTAAGTATGTGATTAATAATAAAACTAATAACAACAATGAATTATATGTATATATATAAATATATATGTGAAAAATATATATGAGCATATATATGCATAAAGAGAATTTTAGGAGATATAATTGGTCAAATTTAATATATACGTGTATATGTGAAGACATATACATGTGTGCGTATATTAAATATTCAAATATATTATTACGAAAGAAATTAAATTAGAAAATAAATAAGAATAATAATTTGAAAGGAAAAAGTATTAAATTAGAAAGGAAAAAGAAAAAAAATAGTTAAAAAAATAAAAGAAAAAAATATAAAACACAAAAGTACTCGAGTTTGGCCGAACCACCCCCCCCCCCTTCCGGTGCTCGCGAGCGGATATTCCCGTGAGAATTCAAAAATTCAAAACAAATCCGAATCTCCATCAAATTGATCCAAATCTTTTCCTATACACTCATAATTGGATTCTCTACTAGAGTGACCGAAATTCGAATAAAAAATTGAATCAAATCCCAGTTAATTTTGAATTTAAATCCTATATACTCCATAAAACCGAAAATTGAATTTCTTTAAAATTTATCCTCGATTCTACACGAAACTTCAATTCCCTGCACCCGAGCCTCGCTGACGTCCATACTCAACAACCCCACTGCCTGTACTTGGGCGTCGACCGCCGCATCGTCGGAGAACGACGACAAACCGAGCCGTGAGACAGAACACCCTGTTTTGAAAATACAGCGAGGTACCCATCTTCTCGATCTAATTTCTTCATGCTCGCTCCTTCGTTTTAACTTCTACGAATTTCAAAGTAAAGCCAACATGACCCTCTTCGAGATCCTTTAGACATATTTCAAAATGACCCACTAACTTGCTCGAAAAATCGAGACAAAGTTAGCAAAAAACCTGTTTTCTGTTTGATTAAAAAATATTTTAAAGTACCAACTTAGAAGTCATTTTTCAGACCGATTACTAAATATTTTGACAAACTAATTAAAGACAGTCAAAAACAATATATACGAGATTGTAATGCAACTTCTGGAATTACTTTTCATCCAGTGAGTAAAAAGTTAGACTTGGTTAAAGTTTTACGAAAAATTGCCAATTCTGTTTTCAAAATTTAAAAATTGTCCGATACGGCATGAGCCCCGTCAAACTGGACGACGTAGTCACGCACTATATGCATCAAAAGGTGCATATGGATGTTGCTGACGTATGGGAACTGACTTAACCCGATTTCGTTGCGCATACGCGACGAAATCAGTACATATCCGTCGAGATACCCCCGTATCGATGTTTGGCAAACTTGACTATAACTTCGTACAAGTTCGTCGGGTCGACACGAAACTTATTCCATGAGGACCGTATCGATTTTCTGGTCATGTATGCTAAGTTTGGTCCGATTCTGAGAAGGTTGACCAGAACATCGATTTGGCAAGCCCGCGACCCGATCCAACTAGCAAAATTGTGCACGGGTCATCAGAATCCAAAATTGGACATATAGTTGGGTTCATCTCCTCAAACTGGATTCGTAGACATATAGCATGACAACTTTAGAGACCGTCGACGTTGGCACGTATTTCGGTAAAAAACGGGTCCAACGGCGGACACCATTTTGACCCAAAATTATGATTTTGCCTCTGTTCTAGAATTAGACTATTGGACAGGCATTTTCTATATATATCTTTTACACCGGGAATGCTCTTGATGTTTGTTTCAGCATCCGGAGCCGTTCGTGTATTGTGAGGTTTATTGCTGACATGACTGATTGATTGGAGTTGCTATTTCTGCACTGCCAGGCAAGATACCTTATCACCTTACTCTGTGATTTACATATTCTTATTTTTAGTTGTTATTTTCAGTATTTCTTATTTGTTGTTATTATAAAACTGTGCGTCCAAGTCATATTTGGGTGCAAGCGACTCTATCGGTCGTTTTCTTGCTTTTATTTATTTCTCTTGCACTGACTTAGTCTAGTGACCACCCATTGTTGATGAGGTATTGCTATATGTCATATGACCTTGACACTTGCTTTACCATGTATTATGAGTCACATATAGGACACGTACCCGCGTAGTCGGCTGGCCACCGATACGTATGGAGCGTACGACGGATAGGAGTAACTGTCAATAGAGTTGCATGTTAGAAGACTTGGCGGTTAATAGAGGTTCATATCAGTCATGGAGATGATGATACTAGGCATTGGGTGGGGAAGACAATACCTGACGTATGGGCTTCTTTGTACTTCCCTGATTACCTGTGCACTCCTCTGGAGACGCAGGCCCCAGGTGCCCTCTAACGTTTCCCAGAGCGTTATGGACGTACCCCCCTTGCATATGATGCCCTGTGACGATCTTTAGACGTTACGGACGTAGGCCCCCGGTGCCCTATATGGGGACTATGTCGATCCCATCTACAGCCAGGGCTCATGCCTCGAAAGATTGTTTCTCAACTGCATATTCACAGAAGAATGGTTAGGAACCCTATTACATTCATCCCCATTCTTTTATATTATATATCATAGTTTACATGGCATGGTGTTTTCTTGTATCTTGTTACGTCCCTCTGAGGACCTGGTTATATCTCCATGGTTAGACGAGTTTCCGTAGGAGTATGGAGCGGCACTGGATCCATCCTATATTGATGACGAGGCATCTTCTGCTGATTTCTAAACTACTCATTATTGAGACATTTAGTGGATATTTTTACATCTCTTTTCTTTCTATTTTGCGGAGGTTTGACTCTGATCTTGTGAGACTATTTTTATAGCTGTTTGGAGTTGGTATGTCCACCCGGCTATCTTTTGATACCTTTATTCATTTTGGACCCTTATGCCTTATGTGTTGAGCTGTGATGAGATTAGATTATTATATTCTTCTAGCCTGTGATTATTTTATATACAGCTTATGTACGTATACGAAGATTCCATATATTGGAATATTCTTCGTATATGTGCAGCTGGCATGTTCACGTACTCGGTCCTATGTATATTGTGACTGGGGCGTTACATATTTTTGTGGTGGCCCATACAGGTTTGAAAATATTGTTGGGTTACATGACTGTGCCCAACAAGCATGCATATAGGAATATAAACAGTATCTCATCCAGAACTACTGTCTCCTTTGACTTCCATTCTTTTTGAAATTTTCTTGATTATTTGAATTACCTCATATCTAACCTTTCCTAATATTATCATATTTTCTTCTTCGTGCCAACAGTATGCATTTGAGAAGCAGATGTACCGCCTTGGCCCTCACATCTGGTGAAACGGCTACTACGGAGGGACAGAATCCTCCGACGACTCCGGTGACACCATATCAGCCAGGACAGTCACAGCCTACCACGACCCTGTCGACGGTGCATCATGAGACACAAGCACCCCCAGTCAACCAGCCTAGATAGACCACGATTGTGCTACCAGGAGGGAATGTACCACCACCACCACCATTCCCTCAGCAGTTTCTGCCACAGTCGGGACCTCAGATGCCTCCGCCACCGACTGATAGGAGCCCTACTTCCTAATATATATATGCCATAATGCAGGCTCAGTGGCAGCAGACTGAGCTGATGAGATAGACTATGATGACAGCATTGGCTAGACCTCCACCTCTGGCACCAGTACCATCACCAGCACCGACTCTGCATCCTTATAAAGGCTCTATCAAGAACTTTATAGACATGAACTCCATGCCCTTCAGAGGGACGGAGAAGCTGTTAGAGGTGTCACAATGGCTTATTAGCACAGGGAAGATACTAAAGGCTTCCAGTTTTCAGCTCAAGATTGGATGACAACAGTAGACCTAGTTTTAGGGGACAATGCCCACCACTGGTGGAAGGTAGAAAAAAGGCGACTAGGTACTGGGATCACTTGGAAGGAGTTCTACGATCTATTCTATGAGAGATTCTTCCCCATCCATGTTCGAGACAGTCTCTATTCAATGGTATGCTTGATCTTTGCCGGGTTATATATCAACAATCCAGAGGTAATATGGACGTGAATTATTTTCTAGACCGCTGGGATAATCATAGAACTGATGCGAAAAAATGACTACTCAGAGGTAATGTGGACATGGTAGTCGCATCTTCCAAGCGTAGAGGAGAAATCCAGAGATAATGTGGACATGAAGTGCTTCATCTACTTATAAGAATATATAATATATAGGAGAGAGAGCGAGAGATCCCCTTACCAGAACTCATGGGCACCCTTTTTAGGGGAAGTGGGTGCCTATGCTGGTTCTGTCTTCAGACGTAATACTTCTTTAGGAACTTGTCGTTGATGGACATTATTAGCATGTCCCCATTAGGCTTAGCTAGCCGATAAGCATCGTTGGAGTACACCATTTCTATGATGAATGGCCCTTTCCACTTGGGCTCGAACTTCCAAGCAGTCTTATGGGTCATCACCATCGGTCTCCGTACTGCCAAGATGAGGTCGCCCACCTAGTAGGATCTTTCACAGACCTTTTTGTTGAAGGCCCCAGAGATGCGAGCTTGGTAAAGCTCAATCCTTTGCTGCGCGAGCAAGCGTACTTCATCCAACGCTTTTAGCTCTTGTAACCGCCTGTACTGATTGACTTCGATGGTTAACTGGTTGGTGATGGCTACCAGTAAGGACAAGATTTAAATCTCCAAGGGGAGGACAGGCTCGCTCCCATAGACCAAGGAAAATGGTGTATTGCCTGTAGGTGTACGAACAGTCATACGATTGGCCCATAAACATTTGCCAAACTTCACATTCCGGTCGCGTTTGTTGGAGGAGATGACCTTTTTGATAAGTTTGACAATGGTTTGGTTGAATTCCTCAGCCAATCCATTAGCTGTCGGGTTGTAAGCTGTTGACGCCATATTCTGAATTCGGCTTTTGTCACAGAACCGATGGAATGCATGGCTTACGAACTGAGGACCGTTATCATGAATGATCCTTCTCGGAACTCTGAAGCGGTAAATGACGTGATATTTGAAGGAACTGATCACGTTAGAAGTCTTTACCTATACCAATGGTACTGCTTCCGCCTATTTTAAGAAATAATCCTTAATGGCAAGGATGAACCAGTGTCCTTTGGAGAATGATGGACTGACTGGCCCCACGATATCTATTTCCCAGGCTTCGAATAGCCACGAGGCTACCGTGGGGTATAAATATTTCGAAGGTTGATGGATGAAATATACATAGAATTGGCACGCCCGACATTTCTTTACATATTCAACAGCATCTGCCATCATAGTAGGACAGTAATAGCCCATACGGCACAACCGGTCTTGTATCTTGGGGCCCGGCTGGTGAGCTCTGCAGGTTCTATCATGCGCTTCTTTAAGTGCTTCTTGTGCCCCTGTACGAGACAAACAGTGTAATAGAAGTCCATCGTATGAGCGACGATATAGCATTTTGGTGGCCGAATCGTAGAAGAAACGGAGTGAGCGCCTCCTGCAAGAAGCTGCTTCTCTTGGATCTTCAGACAGAATCCCATAGACTGTGTAGTCTATAAATGGGAACCGCCAATCCCTGGTACCTTCATTCGTTCTTACTTGTAACGAGTAGTTCTGACATGTGCAGGGCATTCTTTGGACAGACTACCTCCCGGTCCGTTACTGAAATGGTATGATGAGATCCAACGGAGGCGGCCAAAGAGGCGGAGAGACCAGCTAGTGCGTCGACCTCCAAGTTCTGCAACTGTGGCACATGTTCTATAAAGAATCCTGTGTAGGTAGAGATAATATCGATTACCGCCTGGTGGTAAGGGATCAAGTCCTCATGTCGAACCTCGTACTGACCTCGAACCGAACTGATGATCAATTTCGAGTCTCTATAGGCCGCGATGTAGTTAACCTCCAGTTGTTTGGTGAGCTGGAGTCCGATAATGAGGGCGTTATGTTTTGCAGCATTGCTGGTGCATGACTCCGTGAAAGAATATACACGATTGATAACTAGGTCGTTCGGAGTAACAAGGACAATCCCGACCCCTGCTACGATTTCACCCTTTAGCTCTTGGGGCTCCGTCAAAGAACATGTGTCGTATTGAGTTGCCCGAAACTGCGTTGGACTCCAGTAATTCATCGGGGATTTCATTATAGAGTTTTGAATTTTCTGGCACCGGATGAGCCGGCAGGAAATCTGCCAACGCTTGGCCTTTGACGTCCTTTTGTAGGAAGAACACCATGTCGTAAGGAGTCAAGAGGATTGCCCATGTGGCTAGTTTTGAATTCAGTACCCCTTGCTTGGTCATAAGGACTCTAAGAGGGTTGATCCTAGATACCACATGGATCGTCTGTTCGGTCACATAATGCCATGTCTTCTGGATGGCAAAGAGAAGGCGCGAGATATTCCTTCTCAACAGGATTATACTGGTGCTCGGCTCCAACCATGGTCCTGCTGAGATAATATATTACTTATTCGTGGCCTTCTTTATTCTTTTGGGCTAATAAGGCACCAAGAGAATGATCCATGGCTCAGATGTACAGTAGGAAAGGTTTCCCCAAGATTAGGGCTACCAGTACAGGAGGGCTGGTGAAGTACTTCTTGATGTCGTCGAATACGTGCTGGCACTCTTCGGTTCATTCAAAAGTGACCCATTTCTTCATTAGTCTGGTGAAGGGTTGACATTTACCAAATAGATTTGCTATGAACCATCTTATCTATGCCAGTCGTCCCTACAAACCTTGGAGCTCTCGGAGGTTCTTTGGGGGTGCCATGTCAAGAATTGCTTTGGTCTTCTCCGGGTCGATATGAATCCCTTTTGCTGTGATGATGAAGCCCAAGAACTTGCCACTGGAAACGCCCAAGAAAGACTTAGTTGGATTCATTTTTAGCTGATGTGTCCGCATTAGATCGAACACCGTCCGTAGATTATCCAAGTGGTTGGATTTGTATTTGCTTTTGACGGTGATGCCGTCAACATAACACTCTATCGTCTTCCGAAGATGCTTATGGAATATGATACTCATAGCCTTTTGTTAGGTAGCTTTCGTGTTCTTTAATCCGAAAGGCATTACTGGGTAGCAATACACCCCCTTCGGAGTCCGGAACGCCGTATGCTTTTTGTCTTTGGGGAGCATCTTGATCTGGTTGTAGCCGGAGAATCCATCCATAAAGGACATACGCTCGAAGCCACAGATTTTGTCAATCATCACGTCAGTGATCGGAAGAGGGAACTCATCTTTAGGATAGGCTGAATTAAGATCTCTGAAGTCTATACAAATTCGTATCTTCCCATTCTTCTTAGTGATAGGGACGACATTTGCGACCCAATCTGGGTGCTGCTCTTCGCGGATGAAGCCGCACTCGATAAGTTTGTCGACCTCCTTCTTAATAGCATCCATAATGTTGGGGCGGAACCGATGATGTTACTGCTTGATCGGTTTAACATGGGACAGGATATTGAGGCGGTGCCTGGCTACTTGCAGGTTTAGCCCTGGCATATCTTCGTAACTCCAGGCGAAGACATCGATATACTTGTGGATGAGCTGTATCAGGGACTGTCTGTCATCTTTTGTTAGACTTTTGCTGATGAAGATGGGCTTAGGTGGGGCCTCATCTTCTAATTCGACCTGGAGGACTTCATCTTCCGTAGGGGGTTTGCACTGCTCGAAATGCCATTCCCATTGGGATCCTAAGCGCTGCACCCAGGGTTCGTCTTTAAAGTAAACGCTTGGTCTTTGTTCTTATTTTCCATTGATTGTAAAAGTACAGAACAATTATATAGGAGGACTGAACTTAGACTCACAATACAAACTCGCTCGTACAAAGAAAGCCTAGGGACGAAAACCTAGATACAGCAATCTAAGTACGATTGATTATTTTTGATTCGGGGGGGTGACGGTAGAGGCTTGGAAAAGCGACGACAGCTCTGCCTTACTCCTTGGAAGATCGGACGTAACCTTTGCTCTGATAAAGAAATGCTCTCGGGATGCTTGGGAAGAATCCTCTGTGCGTGCCTTTGTCTCTCTGTGTGTCCAGCCGGGTGGAGAGAGTCTGCTTCTCTATGGAATTCTCCTTCTCTTTTTCTCTCCAATTCTCCAGGGTTTGCAAGGGAATGGCACCTTGCTATTTATAGAAGTAGGGGTGTGATCATTAGGGTTTCCAATGATTCCCCCTTGAAAGGTCGACGGCCAATCATCTGGACCATTAATCTTGATTGCATTACATCTGGGCAGTTAATTCTTGATTGCGCCAAATCCGTATGGGCAATTAATGCTGATTGTAATGAATCTTCATAATTTGTCATGACAAGCTCGGATCTTCCGCCACGTGTTCAATTTGCTTAATTACAACAAATCTGATTTGATTCGTGTAATTATGGTGATTGTACTAAATCTGGTTGTTATGATTTGCGAGCAGCCATAATTCCGAGGGGATAAGACTGCCACGTGTCTCAACTATCATAAGGATCGCCACGTGTCTCTATTGTCATGAGGACCACCACGTGTCTTAACTGTCGTGAGTGGGACGTCCTGACAGAGCCGCATGAATTCGGTCTCTAAATGAATCGCATATGAGTAGCCCCCACACTCCTAGACGCATGAAGGTAGCAGCCGCATGAAGGTGGCAGCCGCATGAAGGGGGCAGCCGCATGCAGGGGTCAGCCGCATGAAGGGGCAGCCGCATGAAGACGGCAGCCGCATGAAGAGATCAAAAGCATAGGAATGACAGCTGCATAGGAGTGGCAGCCGCATAGGAGTGGCAGCCGCATAGGAAGTTTTGGACTTGACGGATCATGCCAGCTATAACAGATTTTCTTCTTTTCCCTAGGAACATGCCATCATGTCAGAGTCATCATTTCGACTTTTATGTCAGAGCTGTCATTTGTCAGAGCTGGCATTGTCAGGGCTGCCTTTGTCAGGGCTGCCGTCAGAGTAATTAATTCAAGCTGCAGCTTTATGGCCAGTTGTAGGATCGGACAGCGTGAGGCTACGTGGCGTGGATCCATCTGAGCCGCATGAAGGACTTTTGGAGCCGCATGAGGCTCCTTCTGTTTGTGAGCCGTATGGGATCCTGAAGGACTTATGAGCCGCATGAGGATCATTCTGTTTTGAGCCGCATAGGATCCTGAAGGACTTATGAGCCGCATGAGGCTCCTTCTGTTTTGAGCCGCATGGGCTTTCCTTGTCTTTTTTTTATGCTTCTACAGTTCTCGACTGGGTGGTTTAGAGAGACCATATTGGCGGATAGTGTTTCCCCGAAGCCCCGAACGGCTATGTCATCAGAGTACAAGGTGTCCTCTTGCTCGTAACCCGATGCTGTTAGAAGATTGATCGCTTCTACTGCTATATTGGGGAAAGGAATGACGTCACGCTGCTCCTCTGCGACTGGACTACTCTTAGAATGGAGAGTATCCATGTTGGCGTGATAGTCTTCTCTTCGTACTCCAACAATATGATGTTGGCGTTAATGAGACGCTGAATTTGCCCCTTCAACACATAGCAGTCATGTGTAGATTGATGGATGTACTGATGATAATGACATTACTTGGGATGGTCTACCTTTCCAACTTTATCAGGATGCCTGGGTGGCGGGATGGACAGTTTGCCACTCTTCGGAAGCATCTCGAAGAGTTGTAGCATATCATCGTCGTTGAAGGAGTAAGTCTTCCTCGGCCTTTGTGCATCCGTAGACTTGGGGTTGGCAGCTGCTAAACCTTTGGAGATGTTGACGGTCATGGCTTGCTTGTCTTTTTCGCCTTTAGGGTTGTTGTTGTACGAGCGTCTTCCATTGTCTTCAGGCGCAGAAAAGTGTAACCCCGGGAGCTGTGCGTCCTGGGCTTTTCTTTGTGCGGCATCCACCTTTGTAATGAAAGGCGACTACTCCGTGCAGGGAGCACTGTGCCATAATTTTATAACGGGTAGCATGTTCTTGCGACAGGTATCCATAAGCATGGGCTCGGGCATGCCGGGTGGTCATCTGAGGGCTGCCTAGCAGAAGCGCTTGATATATGGGCGAACAGACTCTTTCTGCCTCTAGATAATTTTATGAGGGTCGACATGGTCATATCCATGCCTCCTTCGTAGAATCGGTCCACGAAACGAGTCATCGGGTCTTCAAATGACGAGATGCAGTCGTCCGGAAGACTGTAGAACCACTCATAGGCTACCCCCTGCAGGGCTCCTATGAATATGTTGGATATGAGGGCATCATCCTTTGGTAGGCGTCCCGTTACTGAGGCGAAGTACCTCAAGTATTGTCGGGAGACCCCTTCCCTTCATAACGTGTAAGCGTCTGCAGATTGTATTTGGGAGGATAGACGACATTATCCCACTCGGTAGGGTATGGTTGTCGGATCCCCATCTTTCGGAGCATTGCTTGCTTCTTCTTGGCATCATGTCGAGAATACAGCTCCTTGATGGCCTGCTGAATCTCGGCCGGCATTGCGGAGCCCGTAGCCGATGGAGTAGACGAGGATGGTCCTGCCTGATGGCAGTAGGTAACCTGCTGGATTCCTCATTGGTTGGCAGATCACACGCAGGTATAGAGGCAGCGGGGGCCATTTGAGGTCAATTATGACCGATAACAGGTTCTGCATGGAGTCCGTCAGCTTATCTAACTTCGTCTCGAGGACTTCGATACGTTTGAGAGCTTCGTTGTTGTCTTCCTCATTGTCGCCGGTCAAGAAGACAGATCGAGTGTGAGGGTGACTCGAGGGAGCCGTTGATCCTTCACTTTCTGGATTAGATGCCTGAGTTTTGATGTCCTGATGATATACCATAAGATTGTGATCTTCTTCGGACGCAGTATGGTTGCTACCCCTAGTCTGGTGACTGGCTGTGCCGTCGTATTGCACCTTGTTAGATTAGAACACAGGGTTGTTGTACATGGTAGGAGGCTAGCTACCCCTAGTTTTTGGCAAGGCACCTAATGTAGATTTGGAATGAGTGCCTTGTAATACACCTGCATCGGGTACCTTAGCTTTACTGTTCTCTGTCCTCCTCTTCGGTTTAGCAACCGATATACGGGGCTCATCTTTCCTATGGCTCACCGACCCCCTGTTAGGCCTATGGCATGGAGTCGGCATGGAGTAGAGTCTCTGGAAGACGGAATGCCTGTTCGGTGATGGCGTAGCATTCTGCTAATAATGACAGTTGATGGTAATCTGGGTACAAGAGTGCCTTGATTTAGGCACATCTTGCGCCACAAATTCTTCTTTCGCTTGGGAGAGGGTTGGATCTTCTGTCGTGGAACTCCCATTGTACATGCAGAGAAACTGCATGTAAGCGCGGTCAGAGCGGGTCTAGCGAGAAAGCCTCCTGTCGCTCCTACGGGGACGCTGCTCGTGGGTCTCTCTCCGTGGGACGTACCCCCAAGCTTGGCTTACACACATGAGTACCCCAGTGGGAGGGAGATTCGACCGGTAGAGGCATCGGAACGTGAGAGCCAGTCTTGTATAGCTTTCCGTCGGCTACACGTGTCATTGTCAACACGGGCCTCTGGTATGCCGATGGCATCGCACGCTTGTTGTACGAAGTGCCAGCCACCTGGGATCTCATCCTACTACCCCCAGAGGGCGAGTAGTATTCAAAATCCACCGAAGGTTTACCTGAAGAAAAAGCGATTTTGTCGAAGATAGATCTCCTTGCCGGCAATACTTCCGTCGTAAGGGGTTGGATCGGTATGCGCTTCCTTTGGCATCGTTCCTTCGTCAGATCAACCATGAAACCACCATCTTCTTCGCCATACTTCCTCGGGACTAGAATCGGGCATAGAGATAAGGCTAAAGCAGTCAGGATCTTCTCTATGGCCTTGACTTTGAGGGGGACCAGAGATACAGTTTTTGCAATCATGCTGCTGGCTGCAGCCGCCTTAGGCCTCCAGACACGTCGAGTTTTCTCCGGTTGTACGAACCGCTTCGAAGTCTTCAAGTTTTCATCAGAGAGGAGATCTTTTAAAGCCTGCTGGTCGAAGCCTATGACCAGCATGTCTTGAGAAACTCCTAGCTAGTTGTCATCAGATTACGTCATTGACTTCTCGTTGGAGGAGAAGGTAGTCCCCAGCAGAGTCACCATTTTGTTCGACGTAACAAAAGGTTGAACGAACTTTTTGCTTTATTGAACGTATAAGGTATCTGTGTACAAAAAAAGAAGTCCTAAACCGGATATTCTAAGTACAGGAAGAAGAGATTTCTGGGAAAGTGTGACGATGGAGATCGAGCACTATAGCGGCTTCTTTACTCCATTGACGATCTGACGACGAATCAACCTTGCTATGGCTCTCTGGCGCCTTTGATGGGACTCTGGGATTACCGATCAAGAGGCTGTCTGGATGAGAAGATCCTTTGAAGATGGTTGGTTGGTTCTTTGGTTGATAGGTAGATGACGGTGGTCGACTCTTCGTGGATGGAGATTGCTACTCCTTTAAAGATTGTCGATTGTCAATATTCCCTCTTTCTTTTTCCCTCTATCCTATTGAAGAACAACTCCTTCAATTTATAGAGAACCGAGCACATATGGGATGTGAATTAGGGTTCCTGAGATATGAAAGAATCTGTCGTTAATGCACGGTACGGGCTTCTGCAGCGCTGACACGTGGCGCACATCGAGATTTCCTTCAAATGAGATCTCTGATGGTTATAAACATAATCGAAGGAGATGACACGTGGCGCGTGCCGATTTGCTTGCTTAGATACAGCCGAGTAAATCTTGGGATTTTATCCTAGATTTGGAGTCTGATTGATCCCCGTCTAAGATTTAAATCAATCTAATATGATATCAACTATGATTTAATCCCAATCTTCTCTGCAAGAGACGGTTTAAGCAAACCAATTAGGGTAGACCCATGCTTCCTGCGCCTCTGGTGAGGACAAAGTGCTGCTGTGCTTCTGGGGCGACGAGTAGACCGTGTTTCTGGAGACGACGGAACCTCTGTGATTTCAGGCTACGAGTGGACTTGGATTCGAATGACGACGAGACTTCTGTGTATGTAGAGCAACTTTTTAAGCTGTGTTTCGGGCTACCAAAGTCACTGTGCTGTAGGCGACAAATAGGCTTGTGCTTTCGGTTGACAAGGTTATTGTGCTTTTGGAGTGACAGGTTGACTTGCATTGGTTGCGATGTGTCACGCCCCAGAACCAGAATACCGAAGAGCGGGGGGAGTGACTCAGCCAGCTACGTATTACGGGTAGATGAATACAGTATAATACGATCAATGCTGTCTAAAAGACGAGGGGGTGCATACTACATGAAAGTCTTGCTAGGGTTACCTAACATCTATTGTCTCAATCATTCAAACAAGAAGCAATAATAGAGAACATGTAAGATAAAGCAGTAAGGCGTCCCAAACGCTTAGTCAAAATGTTCTTGAGATCTGGCTGTACAAAACATAGCCAGATGGTATAGCAAGGTATACACAATCGTTATCAGCTGCAGTCTGACTTAGTTACAATTATGTAAAAGTAATTAAAAGACAATCCGACTAACATATCGGTGCCAAGCGGCAAAATATAAAGTAAGTAGCAAAACGAGCAGGGAAGCAAGGAAACCACTCGTGTCCTCCTGCGATCATTACTCTAGTATTGACCATCTTGGAGGTGGAAGTAAGTTGAGTCCTCGGGGACTGACTCTAAATCTGGCCATGCAAAACCAGAGAGGTTAGACCTCTAATAGCAAGTACCACAAGGAAGCACGACATAAAAAATAAAACCAGTGATAAGAGTTAAGAATATAATACATTGGTCTCTGCTTGCTACTAGCATTCACACAACTTCACGACACTTCAAACCAACTTCCCAACCAAACAAGGACATAAGTTGACCCGTCATGTCCTGACATTTCGATCATCTCAGAAGTTAACAGAGTGGGTACAGTACACAAACAAATCAATTTAAACGGCCATGCATGTCACAACCCGCACCAACTGTAAGGGTACGAGAAGGTAACAACGCCCAGCCTATGCCGCAGTATCGACGGTAGAACGCTGTCCTAGGTTACAACATCTAACAACACATAAGGTACCTGTACAGTATATACACTCCGAATGGAGGTGACATAGTAATACAGTCTCAATCACATCTAAGGTAGAATACGATAAGATAGATGGATATGCAGACCAGAAATCCACGCAAGAAGTACAACAGAGAGAGATAATGCTAAGTGTCTAAGATAAAACTCAACAACATCCAGAATATACAAGATCCCAATATACAACTCAAATCTCCAATAATATGAAATAAGAGAAACCTAAACTAAGGAACATCAACCTCTACAGCTAGTGGATCCGACTGGAAGTCTGGGTCACAAGAGTCATCTATAGCTGTCCTATAGTAGGTGTCTACGCAAGCCTCATCCTCATCCTCTGTAATATTTTCAACGGGTCCAGTCAGGACAGGAGCGAGCACAAAACATCTCACGCAGTTCATATCAAGTTAGAAAATATAAAGCATGCAATAGAGTAAGATACAAGAAACGCTAAAAGAAGAATGTATATGAAAAACAGCAGAGATTTGATAATAGGAAATATCTATTTATGATACGTAAGAACTGTAAGGAATATGTGATTTAGAGTACAATATGGTTATGTAAACGGTTTAGGACAATACAATGGTAACTCCATTGTACGTGAGTGCACAATGGACATATATAATAGTTATACAATGTTGCACAATAGGATTTGATTAAATAACCAATTCTACTCCCCCTTCCCAATCAATACACAAGGATCCACTCCAGTTACGTTATCTTATACAATAGTGTACAATGTTATACAATAGATGTACAATGTTATACAAAAGTTGTACAAAGGTCTATCCAGGGGACTCATGTGATAATGAGAGTGCAATATGCACAATGAGTATACAAGGATAAGGATATTCAATAAATACAATATGTAAGTGAAGCACACATCACAATATGTATTTAGTGAATACAAGGGGATAACATCTCAAAAGAAGATCCATATAGTACCAATCCGTGATAACAATCGTGTCAGCATCAAGTATAGTAATCTAGAGCAAGAATATAAATCCAGACAAGTATGAAATGGTCAGAGAATGTACTCGCCTGATATCCTGAGTATCTGAAGAGAAAATATTATTCGAAGAATGGTGTACTGCCTGAGGAGAGGTGTCTGTCTCCTAATCAGAGCAACACAAGTCAAGATGTGTACAGGAGATGATAATTGTAATTTACAATGCATCTGCATACTGTCTAGGTCAAACTAGACTAAAGTCAACACTTGGTCAACTCCAGTCAACTACACTAGTCAACTAGGTCAACTAGGTCACTCCTAACCCCAGCAAGTCTCACTAAGCTCAACTAGTCTATTCTAGCAAGCACACACCATTTCTAGAATATACAAGTCAAATATACCCTATACTGGCATTCAAGCCACACCCATAGGCAATGAGCCATAGGCTATAGGCTCATAGGCAATATCATGCATATACCAACCCACATTTCTACATATACACATATAAGTATATATATCTAAAATAATATAATATCCATATTATAATATATAGGCTACATAATTATGTGCATCACACACACACACACACACATATATATATATATATATATATATATATATATATATATATATTTTTATATATATATATATATATATACATATACATAGAGGATAGATAGAGGCATAAGTGATTGTGTACATGTGTGCATGTACATGTGAGCATGTGTGTGTGAGTGTATCATGGAATTTGTGAGTGTGATAGTGTCATGAGAGTGTGTATATGTGAGTGTTATTAGTGAGAGGTAATGAAGTGGTATGGTGTCAAGTGAGTTGTGTAACAAAGTGTCATTGTGTGTATGTGACATGGTATCTTGGGAATCAAGTTGACAGCTAACATATGAAACTAGTGACAGTTCAAATAACAATCAAACCTAACTAGCTGTTCTCATGTACCAACTAAACCTGTGTGTGTGTACATTTAGAGAACAGTGAGTGTCACATGGAGATTGGATTACAGGAAGGAAAATATGGCAAATGGCATTCAAATTTCAGTTTAAGGAAGGAATGAAGAGTCCACTCAGTTTTAAATAGGAAGAACAATGCCGGTTAACATATCAATCAACCCCAACACCAATTTGAGTTCAGTTCACAGAGGGAAATCAATAACAGTCCCTAATCTAACAGTGAACAACAGAAAACATTTAATCAACATTGAATCTAAACTTCAAAATCAGTTTAAAAAGGAATGGATCAATATCAGTTTAAGGAAAGCAATAGAAATAAAATCTCAGGTATTGAAGAAAGAACTGGAATCGATTGACAGTTAATATTAAACCAGTTGTCGTAGGAAACTAACATTGGATCTTAGAATTAGTTTTAAAGGAAAGGAAATCAAATAGTTAATAACAAACCCAATTAATCAGTGAAACAAATCCTTGTCTCAGGTTTTGAATGACAGCCCAACTACTTCGAATCCCCATACTAACATCAACCCATTAGCTAACCATCAGTAGATAATACACTTGTGTAAGGATTTAAACATGGAATTAAATCATGAAATCAGATTAAATAGGAAATTGAAAGTTTAGGATTTGAAATATCAGGACAGTGAGTATCAGTCACATCGAAACAGTCCAACTCAATGTCCAAAATCCTATTCCAGATCATAAAACCTATTCTAATAAGTAAAATCGAACTAACAGGTATCAATACATATGCTCAGGAATTAAATGGCAATTAACTCATTGATTAAACAGTTAACAATGGAAATTAAACAAAGGAAATATGGATACATGAAACTATGTATCAGTCCTCATGGGAAATCCAAAATTGAATATCAAAACATGTTAATATTCTAAATTACATATTGGTAATTAATATACTATATGTGCACATGATGTACACCCTGTGTCGTGTCCCAAACCTGACATGAACGTGTCTAAAACTCGTACGAACCCAACAGTGTTCCGTGTACGCACAAAAGAGAACCCGTGCATGCACGAATACGTATCCGATACGACACGAGGACTCGTGCAACTTGGGGAACTTCGTGTCAGTGTCTGCCCCTAAGTGTGTGTCAATTTTCTCGTCTCCAAGTGGCGTATCCAGGGAGTTATAGCCCCCGAGTAGCAGGGGACTCCTGCTGCGTGCGGAAACCGCGTGTTCGCGTTTCCAATCCGACATGACACGACACAATAATCACCTCAGACAACCAGAAATCAATAAGCAAGACCAAATCCTACTTTTCTATTCAAACCAATACTGAAAATATGAACGAAATGCCCAGTGGCATTTCGTCGAACATTTAGGTATGCTCACTGGTATGTGTCAGATACGGACACGTAATGGACACAAAACCTAGCAAAACCTATACCAACAGTTAGAGGACACCTAGGGCTTCCTATCCATGCCTAGAAACTGAAATTTTATGGTAGGAATGAGAAGTTACCTAGGTGTGTCAAAATGCTGAAAAAGCTCCCAAGAGGGTTGTTCTTCTTGCTATCCAAACTTCACCAAATTGTTCCTCCACTGAAAATATTCACCATGGACAGAAAGTATACAGTGATTAGATCCTAATGCAAGAAGTTTGAAGGAAAAAGGAGTTAAAATGGAAAAGATATGGATTGGGGAAGATTGGAATTTACCTCTATTTCCAACTTGCTAATTTCCTAAAGGAGGCTAGCCCTAGATGGAAGAGGCATTAAATAGGGTGTGGGAACCTAGGTGGCTGGCCATAAATGCTAGGGTTAGGGTTTTGGGGTGATCAATGGCTATAAATCAATCTAACTAATTCAATGGTTCACAAGCCTAGGTTTCATACTAGTCAAGTTGTGACCTAGTTGTTCCATCTAGTCATGACTTAACCAAGGCTAACAAATTCTAATTAACACTAACTAACACTAACCATGGTTAGCTAAGACTAGCTATGACTAATCTAGGTTAGGTCAAATCTAGTCTAGGGCTAAACACACTACAAGGCAATGAATTAAATCATATTAAAATCACACCATCCCATTAATTATATTAAATTCCAAATAAATATATATTAAATTCAATTAATTCAAAATGACCAAAATACCCTCAAGCTAAAAATGATAAATGAAATACCCTAATCACATGGCTAGGCTCTAGTCAAACTATCTCTAGGGTTACACTAGCAAAACACCAAATCACAAGTCATGATTTTAAATAGTTTTAAAATAATTAAAAATCACCAAAAATTATATTCTTATTTAAATATTATAATTTAATAATTAAAATCATAAAATTTCAAAATTATCCTCATTTAAAAAACTGGGTGTTACAAGTCTACCCACTTTAGAAAAATTTCGTCCTCGAAATTTAAGATGGTAGTAATCCTTCTAGGTCAACATAGTCAAGGGTCAACCACTAGTCAATTTCTCAACATTCAAGTACTTGGTCATCAACTGGTCAACTCCTTAGGGTTTTACCTATGCTAGCTATCTAGGTGTTGGCAACTAGAGATTAGCAAAAAAAAACTCTATAATAGGCTAACTCTTAACTTCTCAATCCTATCAAGTCACTCATAACTAAATACCCATAATCTAAGCACACAAATCCCAATACCATATATACATAAGCTCAAGAACAATAACCCATTATATATATCCTAAGTATATCATCTATATATCCATACATATATAACTGATCATCAAGGGTTAAAGTAGACTAAACTTATAAGGAACTAAACAAATGCTCAGAATTTAGGCTAAGGATGAATGGTCTGAAATATTAATGTAGGCAAAAGAAAATAATGCTAAGGAGACTGAATTTATAAGAAAAGGACATGACATGTAGTGAAGGGTCTACACACTACCTATAAAGGTTGATCTATCATACCTGAACTCATCACAAGGAGAACTTAACTAAAATAGAAAACTGAACCAAATATAGGCTAAACAACATGTCTATAATCCTATACAACAATAGCCTATATATACCAACTAACCCATATCCTATATGCCACTATCATCTGCAATCTATCTATATATAGACCTCTCAGTCTTAGGTGAACTACAACTATACTCAAGGACAGGCTCTGGTCATGGGTGCCTTACTGGAAAGGACAAGGGAAAAATAATAATAACAATCATCAAGGTTGCAGAGCAGACTAACATCCTCTATGGAAACTGGTAGGTATTATAAATAACAGGAGAATCATCTACAATGGGTTACTATTCTAATACCAATACTAATTATCATCTCTAGGGTACAGCCATACTACAAGTCATCATATCATTACACTATGAAAGAACTACATATGAATAAGCTCTATAAAGCTAAATATCCCTACTCCTAAATTATTTGATGATGGAATACAATTTATAATAGAAGGGTACGATAGAGATGATATGTTTTAAAACCTTCTCAAGATACAGTCTGATAATCATATACGACTGTCCAAAATTATGTTACTCAGAGCCCTCGCCATGCCATTAAGCAAGGCTGCGATAAACGATAGATTTCATAACTGGGGCATGCACCTCTATAATCATGTCGTCTGGAATTCTCGCTATGCCGACTAGTAAGCTGCGAGAAATTCCAAATCTCATAACCAAGATACGTACATCTGAAGTTAGGTCTCTATGTTTTCGCTACGCCAGCTAATATGGCTGCGATAAACTACAAGTTTCATAATCAAGTAGACGTTTTACCATCCCTGTTATTCCCGTCAACATATGTTATCAGAAAATATCGTAACTCAGGCCATAAAATTCATCTCGATAGGAAAATCAAAATCAACAACGATCCATCAAAATCAAATTCAATAATCAAGGAGTGAGAGCGAACAAAACAAGGGAAAGAATTTCAATTTGAAGTTTAAATAAGATTCTCAAGGTCGTCCCAGGAATCTCTTAAGGAATCCTAAATGTGATTGTGTACCTTCAAAATATCCTAATCCTACTGCAGGCTGTAGTGATACTCTAGTTCGAATATCACTACATAAACTCGACCTGCATAGGCTACCAGTAAAAATGTGTCACGACCCGCACCCACTGTAAGGGTACGAGAACTTAACAACGCCCGGCCTACGCCGCAGTATCGACGGTAGAACGCTGTCCTAAGTCACAATATCTAACAACACATAAGGTACCTGTACAGTATATACACTCCGAATGGAGGTGACAAAGTAATATAGTCTCAATCACATCTAAGGTAGAATACGATAAGATAGATGGATATGTAAACCAGAAATCCACGCAAGAAGTACAACAGAGAGAGATAATGCTAAGTGTCTAAGATAAAACTCAACAACATCCAGAATATACAAGATCCCAATATACAACTCAAATCTCCAATAACATGAAATAAGAGAAACCTAAACTAAGAAACATCAGCCTCTACAGCTAGTGGATCCGACTGGAAGTCCGAGTCACAAGAGTCATCTATAGCTGTCCCATAGTAGGTGTCTACACAGGCCTCATCCTCATCCTCTGTAATATTTTCAACGGGTCCAGTCAGGACAGGAGCGAGCACAAAATATCTCACGCAGTTCATATCAAGTTAGGAAATATAAAGCATGCAATAGAGTAAGATACAGGAAACGCTGAAAGAAGAATGTATATGAAAAATAGCAGAGATTTGATAATAGGAAATATCTATATATGATAATAAGAACTGTAAGGAATATGTGATTTAGAGTACAATATGGTTATGTAAACGGTTTAGGACAATGCAATGGTAACTCCATTGTACGTGAGTGCACAATGGACATATACAATAGTTATACAATGTTGCATAATAGGATTTGATTACATAACCAATTCTACTCCCCCTCCCCAATCAATACACAAGGATCCACTCTAGTTACGTTATCTTATACAATAGTGTACAATCTTATACAATAGATGTACAATGTTATACAATAGTTGTACAATGGTCTATCCATGGAACTCATGTGATAATGAGTACAATATTCACAATGAGTATACAAGGATAAGGGTATTCAATAAATATAATATGTAAGTGAAGCGCACATCACAATATGTATTTAGTGAATACAAGGGGATAACATCTCAAAAGAAGATCCATATAGTACCAATCCGTGATAACAATCGTGTCAGTATCAAGTACAGTAATCTAGAGCAAGAATGTAAATCCAGAGAAGTATCAAACGGTCAGAGAATGTACTCGCCTGATATCCTGAGTATCTGAAGAGAAAATACTGTCCGTAGAATGGTGTACTGCCTGAGGAGAGGTGTCTGTCTCCTAATCAGAGCAACACAAGTCAAGATGTATACAGGGGATGACAATTGTAATCTACAATGCATCTGCATGCTGTCTAGGTCAAACTAGACTAAAGTCAACACTTGGTCAACTCTAGTCAACTACACTAGTCAACTTGGTCAACTAGGTCTCTCCTAACCCCAGCAAGTCTCACTAAGCTCAACTAGTCTATTCTAGCAAGCACACACCATTTCTAGACTATACAAGTCAACTATACCTTATATTGGCATTCAAGCCACACCCATAGGCAATGAGCCATAGGCTATAGGCTCATAGGCAATATCATGCCTATACCAACCCACACTTCTACAAATACACATATTAGTATATATATCTAAAATAATATAATATCCATATTATAATATATAGGCTACATAATTATATGCATCACACACACACACACACACACACACACACACATATATATATATATATATATATATATATATATATATATATATATATATATATATTTTTTTTTTATATATATATATATATATATATATATATATATATATACACATATGTATATATGCATATAGATAGACGATAGATAGAGGCATAAGTGATTGTGTACATGTGTGTATGTACATGTGAGCATGTGTGTGTGAGTGTATCATGGAATTTGTGAGTGTGATAGTGTCATGAGAGTGTGTATGTGTGAGTGTTATTAGTGAGAGGGAATGAAGTGGCATGGTGTCAAGTGAGTTGTGTAACAAAGTATCATTGTGTGTATGTGACATGGTATCATGGGAATCAAGTTGACAGCTTACATATGAAACTAGTGACAGTTCAAATAACAATCAAACCTAACAAGCTGTTCTCATATACCAACTAAACCTGTGTGTATGTGTGTACATTTAGAGAACAGTGAGTGTCACATGGAGATTGGATTACAGGAAGGAAAACATGGCAAATGGCATTCAAATTTCAGTTTAAGGAAGGAATGAAGAGTCCACTCAGTTTTAAATAGGAAGAACAATGGCAGTTAAGATATCAATTAACCCCAACACCAATTCGAGTTCAGTTTACGGAGGGAAATCAATAACAGACCCTAATCTAACAGTGAACAACACAAAACATTTAATCAACATTGAATCTAAACTTCAAAATCAGTTTAAAAAGGAATGGATCAATATCAGTTTAAGGAAAGCAATGGAAATAAAATCTCAGTTATTGAAGAAAGAACTGGAATCGATTGACAGTTAATATTAAACCAGTTGTCATAGGAAACTAACATTGAATCTTAGAATTAGTTTTAAAGGAAAGGAAATCAAATAGTTAATAACAAACCCAATTAATCAGTGAAACAAATCCTTGTCTCAGGTTTTGAATGACAGCCCAACTACTTCGAATCCCCATACTAACATCAACCCATTAGCTAACCATCGGTAGATAATACACTTGTGTAAGGATTTAAACATGGAATTAAAGCATGAAATCAGATTAAATAGGAAATTGAAAGTTTAGGATTGGAAATATCAGGACAGTGAGTATCAGTCACATCAAAACAGTCCAACTCAATGTCCAAAATCCTATTCCAGATCATAAAACCTATTCTAATAAGTAAAATCGAACTAACAGGTATCAATACATATGCTCAAGAATTAAATGGCAATTAACTCGTTGATTAAACTGTTAATAATGGAAATTAAACACAGGAAATGTGGATACATGAAACTATGTATCAGTCCTCATGGAAAATCCAAAATTGAATATCAAAACATGTTAATATGCTAAATTACAGATTGGTAATTAATATACTATATGTGCACGTGATGTACACCCTGTGTCGTGTCCCAAACCTGACACGAACGTGTCCAAAACTCGCACGAACCCAACATTGTTCTGTACACGCACAGAAAATAACCCGTGCACGCACGAATACGTATCCGATACGACAGGAGGACTCGTACAACTTGGGGAGCCTCATGTCAGTGTCTGCCCCTTAGTGTGTGTCAATTTTCTCGTGTCCAAGTGGCGTGTCCAGGGAGTTATAGCCCCCGAGTAGCAGGGGACTGCTGCTGCGTACGGAAACTGTGTGCTTGCGTGTCCGATCCGACACGACACGACACAATAATCACCTCAGACAACCAGAAATCAATAATCAACACCAAACCCTAATTTTCTATTCAAACCAATACTGAAAATATGAACGAAATGCCCACTGTGGCATTTCGTCGAACACTTAGGTATGCTCAATGGTACGTGTCCGATACGGACACATAATGGACACGAAACCTAGCAAAACCTATACCAATAGTTAGAGGACACCTAGGGCTTCCTATCCATGCCTAGAAATTGAAATTTTATGGTGGGAATGAGAAGTTACCTAGGTGTGTCAAAATGGTCAAAAAGCTCTAAAGAGGGTTGTTCTTCTTGCTATCCAAACTTTACCAAATTGTTCCTCCACTGAAAATATTCACCATGGACAGAAAGTATACAGTGATTAGATCCTAATGCAAGAGGTTTGAAGGAAAAAGGAGTTAAAATGGAAAAGATATGGATTGGGGAAGATTGGGATTTACCTCTTTTTCCAACTTGCTAATTTTCTAAAGGAGGCTAGCCCTAGATGGAAGAGGCATTAAATAGGGTGTGGGAACCTAGGTGGCTGGCCATAAATGCTATGGTTAGGGTTTTGGGGTGATCAATGGCTATAAATCAACCTAACTAATTCAATGGTTCACAAGCCTAGGTTTCACACTAGTCAAGTTGTGACCTAGTTGTTCCATCTAGTCATGACTTAACCAAGGCTAACAAATTCTAACTAACAGTAACTAACACTAACCATGGTTAGCTAAGACTAGCTATGACTAATCTAGGTTAGGTCAAATCTAGTCTAGGGCTAAACACACTACAAGGCAATGAATTAAATCATATTAAAATCACACCATCCCATTAATTATATTAAATTCTAAATAAATATATATTAAATTCAATTAATTCAAAATGACCAAAATACCCTCAAGCTAAAAATGATACATGAAATACCCTAATCACATGGCTAGGCTCTAGGTCAAACTATCTCTAGGGTTACACTAGCAAAATACCAAATCACAAGTCATGATTTTAAATAGTTTTAAAATGATTAAAAATTACCAAAAATTATATTATTATTTAAATATCATAATTTAATAATTAAAATCATAAAATTTCAAAATTACCCTCATTTAGAAAAGTGGGTGTTATAATGCAACTAATACGGCTTGCTACTATAAGTTCCAAATTGTCTTGGAAATTTGCAATCAGGATTCCTCAGTTCTTACTATGTGCGAGCAAGGCTAGTCTATCCAATAATCAATTGCGCCAATCATGAATTAGATTAGCCCCAATGGGACGCCCGTCATTAATATACAATAAATAATATAAGCAGATATTGTTCCCTGCCCGTGTGGCAAATTTGCAGTATCTGTGGGAACCAGTCGGCATGTCGGGGCACCAATTGCCCTGGGATGGCTGCCATGTAAGAACTCAGGAATCCATTCTCTTTCCATGCAATCATTATTTTATTTAACTTAATAGTCCATATGTTGATTGAAATCCCATGCCGTGGATCATGGTCATTCAGAATGAGTACTTTCGTATAAAGTACGATATGCACAACTCTATAATGATGCCCGTACGGTTAGGTTGTAGGTCTTACATAGCGTAATGCAACAATCAGACCTAGCCACGGAATAATCATGCCTTGACCAGAAGGTACACATGCTACTTTTGTAGAAAATAAATTAAAGTCTGCACGTGTCCATATGCCAATGTTTGGGGTCGGCTAGTCGATTGCAATAGTTCATGTTAATATGAATGTGTCTCATTCAATTTCAGTAAGACGACTAGCCAGTCTCTTTAGTTCCAACTAGGAACGCATGATCAATCATTCAGTCAAGACAACAATCAATGTCAATTCGTGCCAAGGCATGACAGTCACACTGGTATTTAATATGGTCGAGTCTATAACTCTCAGGGTTAAGTTTCAGTCATTCTGAACATCCATAAACCAATCGAGACACAGGGCACATACCACACAACAATATGTATTAAAATATTAACATATCATAATTTTATCGAGTTCATGTCAAAAGGCGTAAGGATATAATAGGGAAATGCCATGTACGTAAAAAGGAGTACGCTCAATAAATTACGCGAAAGGAAGTTTATGCGTGAGGAAAATTTACGCGTGAAGGGATAAAGCTTATGCGTAAAGGAATACGCTCAATAAAGGATAAAGTTGCACGTAAAACTCGTCTTACGCCAAGCCAGAATAGTACGCATAAAAATAGAGTTACGCATAAAAAGTGATGTTACACGTGGAACGCTGTTCGCGTAAAAAGTCAAGTTTATGCATGGATCTGGTATGCGTAAAAGAAGTACGCGTAATAAATGGAGTTTTTACGCATAAAACTTGTACGTGTAAAAAATAGGGTTACGCGTAAAAAGTTGTATGCGTAAAGGGTCAAGTTATGCGTAAAAACTCGTACGCGTAAAAGGAGTATAGTTTTACGCCTGAACGAATATGCGTACAGGAATAACGTTACGCGTAAAACTTGTACGCGTAAAGAACTACGCCAAGCCAAGGGGACTTGCGTAAACCGAATTCACGCTGACACGAATGGTCGTAGGCGTAGAGCTCGGTACTACACGGGCACGTAAAAACGTGGGGGTAAAGTCGATGCTTATGCGAGCACGTATAACTTGTGCGTAAAGAATCTCTAGAACTTCATTCCTATGAAACTTCAGTCTAAGCCCCAAATGGGATTCCCATGGGTCAGAATGGCGTATAACACAATCTCAACAATCTGGAACGAACAAACTTGGAAACAAGGAAGTTTGATAGATCAAAACCACTGAAATCCGAAAAATAGCAATTTCTAGATCTACTAAGAATGAGACTTCAAAATGCAAAATGCCAAGTTCTAAGTTATCTTAGAATTACGAGATGGAGGTAAATGAACCATAAAAGTGGGTTCTCGTGTGGAGCAAAATGTACTTGCCTATGGGTTGGTGGAGAAAGTTATGAGGAAGAAGAAGAGTAAAAGAGAAGGAGTAATGAAGAGAGAGAAAGGGGTGGGGCTTAAATGGGGGTAGTGGTAGGTTGGTTGGGTTCATGATGAACCACTCAACCCAAAAAAATAAACCAACTCATGCCGAACCCTAAAGCAAAGTAAAAACAGAAAGCAAATTACAGAAAAATAATTAACGTAAAATTAAAGGAATTTAAATACAGATCAATACATGATAAATATTTAAATAAATTCATTCAAGCAATACACGTATTAAAATACGTATTTTGGGAACGGGGAGTGACACGATGGGAGTTTCCAAGTCTCTTGTAGAGAAGTGACTTAAGCTTCTGATACAGAACAGACGACTATGCCATGGGAATGGAGATGGTGTGAACATATCACCATCTTGCGCCTCATGTGGACGCAGGTAAGTAGTTGCACCTATGAACAGTACAGGCGTTGGCTGCGAAGGGAAGGGTATGACACCCTTGGGCGTCTTGTGATTGGCATAGGAAGGTAGCTGCGCCTCTGGAGTGAAGACACTGGCTTCTGGAGTAAAAGAAGCGGAGGAGGCCTACCACCATCTTGTTTCTGAGGTTGGCGCAGTGAGGTGGCTGCGCATCTAGCTCGAAGGCTCTGGCTTCTCTAAAGTGTCGAGTTACTGATATGCTTCTGAGAGGCTGCACCCACAAGAATTTCAGAACATGCTTCGGTGGAGGTCAATCCTCCAGCATGTGTATCGAGAAGAAGGAAGGCTGCTCTTCGATGAAGACTGCATCCCTTGTAGATCCCTCTAGGCTTCTGTCGAATCTGTACTAGATCTTTTGTAGAAGAACATAACTAGTCCCTTATGTATGGTCCTGATGTGTCTGTACTAGACTTTGGTAGACATGACAATGAAGGGACGTCTCTCCATATCTTTTGTTTTGTTTTTTTAGCACTTAGCATTAGTCTTTTGCATCTTCTGCACTTTTGCAAAGGGACGACTTCAGCTAAGATTTTTCATGCTTCTACAATTCATAGCAAATTGCTTTGTACGGTGCCCAACCCTTCACCAAACTAATGATGAAAGGTGTTTCTTATGTCTGGACAGAAGAACGCTAGTGCTCATTCAACGACATCAAGAAGTACCTCACTAGTCCTCTAATACTGGTAGTACCGGTGTGGGGAGGCCCTTTCTGCTATACGTCCGAGCTGTGGATCATTCTCTTGGTGCTTTGCTAGCCCAGAGAAGCAATAAAGGCTACGAACAGGCAATCTACTATCTAAGTAGGACCATGATTGGTGCTGAGCATCGCTATAATCATGTTGAGAAGGAATATCTCGTTCTAGTCTTTGCCATTCAAAAGACACGACATTATGTGCTGGACAGATAATTCATGTCATCTTCCGAGTTAATCCCCTCAGACTTCTCATGACCAAGCCAGGGGTATTAAACTCGATGTTAGCCACATGGGCCATCCTTTTGATGCCTTATGACATGGTGTTCGTCCCACAAAAGGCTGTTAAAGGTCAAGCATTGGCCGACTTCTTGGCGACACATCCTGTACCGAAAATGTCAAAGCTCTACGATGGCATCCCTGATGAAGTCCTAGAGTCGAACACGATCACCGACAATCCTGTTTGGGGAATCTTCTTCGACGGAGCTTCAATAACATGACCCAAAGACGAGATTATTGTAGGGGTCGAAGTCGTTCTCGTCACACATGATGACCTAGTCATCCACTGTGCATATTCTCTCATGCAGTCATGCACCAATAATGTTGCTGAGTATAATGCTCTCATTATTGGGCTCCAGCTCGCTAAACAATTGGGGGTCAAATATATCGAGGCCTACGGCGACTCGAAGCTGATTATCAAGCAGGTTCGAGGAGAATATGAGGTCCGACATGAAGATCTGATCCCTTACCATCAGGCGGCAATCGATATCATTTTCACCTTTACAAGGTTCTTTATAGAACATGTACCTCGATTGCAAAACTTGGAGGTCGACACCCTCGTCGGTCTTGCCGCTTCTCTGGCAACTCCTCTCGGAACCCAGTACTCCGTCACAGTGATGGGTCGGGAGCTAGTCTGCCCAAAGAACAATCTACATACGTGTCTGAGCTACTCTGTATAGGTAGACACTAATGTTTATGTTCGGGACTATCGATTCTCATTTTCTCGTTCGTAGACTATGTAGTCTACGGAATCCTACCCGAAGACCCGAAGGAAGCCACTTCTATCAAGAGATGTTCAGTCTGGTTCTTCTATGACACAGCAACTAAAATTTTGTATCATCGTTCATACGATAGACTTTTCTTGCGCTGTCTATCCAAGACAGAAGCGTAAAAAGCACTCTGAGAGGCACACTATAGCACCTGTAGAGCTTATCAGTCTGGTCCTAAGTTACAGGATCGACTATGTCGTATGGGTTATTACTGGCCCACCATGGTGGCAGATGTCGTAGAACATGCTAAGAAGTTCCGGGTATGTCAGTTGTATGTTGACTTTATCTATCAACCTTCTGAGTTTCTACACCCCACTGTAGCCTCTTGGCCATTCGAAGCATGGAGAATGGATATCATCGGGCCGATCAGCCCTCCGTCCTCCAAAGGACACTGGTTCATCCTTGCCATCACCGACTATTTTTTCAAGTGGGTAGAAGCAGTGCCACTAGCTGAGGTAAAAACCTCGAACGTGATTAGCTTTGTTAAGTATCACGTCATTTACCATTTTAGAGTCCCTCGAAGGATTATCCGTGACAATGGCCCTCAATCCATAAGCCATGCATTCCATCAGTTCTATGACAAGAATCGGATATAGAATGTAGTGTCAACAGCTTACACTCCTGCAGCGAATGGAGTAGCCGAAGCATTCAATAAGACAATTATTAAGCTACTCAAGAAAGTTGTATCTTCTAATAAGTACGACTGAAACGAGAAGCTCGACAAGTGTCTATGGACTTATCATATGACCGTTCGGACACCTACTGGCAATATGCCATTTTTACTTGTCTACGGATGCGAGACGGCACTCCTTCTGGAAATCCAGATTTTGTCCCTACTGGTGGCTATAACCAACCGGCTGACAGTCGAAGACAATCAACACCGTCGGCTGCAGGAGCTGGAAGCATTGGACGAAAAGCGTCTACTCTGTAGTGACTGTATTGAGGGGCTCTTTAATAACTAGTTCCTCGTCGGTCTTCTCGACCGACGCTTATCAAGTCTCCTTGACCGAGCTGTCAATGGTGTCTTCAACAGGCTTATCAGCAGCCTAATTGGTCGCCATCTCAGTGGCCACCTCGACTGGAGCCTCAACAACCGGCTCGTCAGCAATATTCTCGACCTGCTCTTCCATGGTCTCCTCGGTCGTCTCTCCAAGGATCATATCATCCAACTCTTCGTTAGCCTGCTAGGCCACTTTTTGAATGCCCTCATTAATTAACTGCTCGATGGTCATCTTGACCGGCTCTTCAATAGGTCGGTCGGTCCCAAGAAATTCCTTCGGCATCCTCAGCTGGTCAGTCCATAGCGGATACGGATTCTGGAATCATGCCATTCGCCACCTTAAGACCGATCCCAGGTATCTCCACAGGCTCGTCCACAATTGGCTCCAGGAGAGCTTCTCGCTAAGGTGAAGTCGCTAGCAACGAGAAGCCCTGAGTCTCGTATACGAAAGAAGTGAGAGGAGAAAAATCTCCCGAATCAGCAACCTCTGTAACGCCCCAGAACCGGAATACTGAAGAGTGGGGGCATACATAGCCAGCTACGTATACTGAAATGGAATCTACCTCGCTATACGGTCACGGCTATCTAGATATGAGGGTTTACTACAAGCCAACAGTCTCTGAAGGTCAAGCCTATTGTCTCAATCTCAAGCAAGTAATATAGTTACAAGATGTTAGACCACCAAATACACAATAAAAGGCGTCCCAAATAATACATATTCAGCTGATCATGAAGCTAGTCGTACAAAATGCGAGGACTAGCAAGAGTTTAGTCATACATGATCAACCCTAGGATTTGTTAATCATGTTTACTACCCGTAGGCAGATAGTAAGTAAATATGCATCGAGCTAACAGGTGCTCGTCGGCTAAATGCCTCAAAAGAATAATTTTACAATGTAGTGAGCGAATCAAAATGGAAAACCCACTCGTGGCCCGGGTTCCGTCTAGTTGTCACCATTGGGCTACAGGTTCGGTAGATCCTCGAGAACTGCTCCAAAATTTGGTCACACAAAAACTAGCTGGGTCAAACCCCAGAAAGAGCAAGTGCCATAAAGGAGGCCACGAAATAAGAACGAAAGCCAGCATATCAGATCATAAGGAATAGAAGAAAAATACAAGTAATAAAGAGTACAATAGGATAATAAACGACTAGGGACGTGGAACCATTCCGGGAGCCAGGTTACAACCCTTTAAACCAAACAAGAATCGGGGTTGTACCCTTCGCCTGAATAGCACCTTGTCTCTACCCATTTATCGTTAAGATAAGTAAAACAAACATGTTCAGGAGAAACCAGGTACTGGGACTAGGCGAGACTTAGACAGGGCTGGACACCATCCATTCACAAGTAGCCAAGCAAATACTACGGCTTACTACTTAACTAACTAGGGTTATCATAAGCCTAATTACTTAACAAGATGCAAATGAGAATTTTCCAGTCCCAAGCCCTGCAGACTATCCAGTTATCCTTTCGCGGGTTGAGAGTATGGTTGGGTACATCGCCCGGGTGACAATATACCCTTAGGTGACTTAGAGGGTGCAACACCTGACAGTGTGCTGGAAATGTGCCCTACTCGTCGGCAGGCTACAAGTCCATTAAAGCGCCCAGATAACGAGATCGCCTGTGACTGAGAATTCTCTATGAACTATAGTTTGATCTAGTCATTAACCTAATCCATATTCAGTACGAATCCCTGACCATGGTAACCAGGAAGTTACGTCCTAAACATGATACAAGACAAGACAAGACAAGTGGATTGCACGAAGCAGCAAGAATGAACACCCACGGTGTCAGAGTTGGTTATATGAGTCAAGTTAGCCATCGCAACAATATCAAATTATCAAGTCAAGTTACAAGTCAGGAGTGTGCCGCCACGGGCCACAATCAAGTTATCCAGTTACAGAGATTAATTATGAATCACAGGTTATACGTTAAGAGCGCACCCCATCGGGTCACTACTAAGAAGATCAGAAAGTACTAGTATCATAAATCACAGAAATCACAAAAACCATACTAGTCATAAGCAAAACACCGAAAAACGTGCCAGGTCGTGTTGGGTCAAGACAGTCATGTTGTGTAGAACAAGATTTCAGAACTCCAATCAACAAAAGAGAAGCCAAGCCCAAGGAAAATAAAAACCAAACTACCATGGGCAAGTAGGTTGCGCCAGCCAACCTAAGGTCAAGGGCTCAAGCCACCCCTGGTCTGGTTGCGCCAGCAACCCAGGCAAGGTGGCGCCAAGAGTGGAGGGCTGCTGAGGGTGACAGCCCAAGTAGTAGGCGCCAGGCAAAATAGGGATTAGGTTGCGCTGGGGTTCCTGGGGGTCGGGTTGCGCCAACCATGGCCACGCCAAGAGGCGCTGGCCCAAGAAGCGCTGGGTGGACCAGGTCAAGTGGGGTCGAAGGGCGCCAAGCAAACCGAGCCAAGGTGCGCCGGGCAAGTGAGCGGCGACTGGCGTTGGCCAAGTTGTGCCGGCCATAGGCCGCGCCCGAGCCAAGCGCGCCAAGGGAGGGGAGGTGCTGGAGCTAAAGAGCACCAGCGAAGAAGGGGGTGCGGTTCGCCAAAGGGCGCCGACAGCGAGCGCGGGTCAGCCCAGCGCTAAAGAGCGCTGGCAGAGGAAGTTGGCACGGGTCAGCCCAGCGCTAAAGAGAGCTGGCCGAGGGGACTTGTGCGGTTCAGCCCAGCGCTAAAGAGCGCTGGCCGAGGGGACTGGCATGGTTCAGCCCAGCGCTAATGAGCGCTGGCCGAGGGGACTTGCGCGGTTCGCCAAAGGGCGCCAGCCACAGGTCATCTTCTCCAGCAAACTGAGAGAAGAACCCAAGAACACCAAAAACTCTAAACCTGACAACTTTCCCAAAACAAAACGAAATTTTGATTTTCAAAGTTCTATCTTGTGTAAAATTGAATTCTCTACAACATGGAAGAATCAAAACAAGCAAAATCAAAGTTTTATAGATCAAAAACCAAAAAATCCAAAAATGGTAAAACTTAGATAAAAAAAATGCAAACTCCAAATCTGTAATGCCCCAGTCCCAAAATACGTAGGACTAGGAACGTAATCAAGCCAGCTGTATCCATACGAAGTATATGAACCCTCGTATATATACATAAGCTGTAAAATGCAGTAACCAAGGTACTAAATCTCATCCACAAAGATAAATAATGATATAAAAGCAACTTTGAATTTGTCATGTATACAATCGTTAGACGAAGACAAATCCACAACCAAATATGAAAAAATATACAAGAAAAGAATTGAGCAAGCGAGAGCAAGTGACGAGCCCAAGAGCAATCATCACGGAGGAAGAAAGACATGGCCTTAGCTAGAGCACCTGCAAGAAATCACGAACACACACCTGGAGAAATCACCAGGTCCTCAGAGGGACGTAATAAGATACAGGAAGAACATGCCATATAATACTGAATATAAAATATGCCATAATCAAAGAAAGTGACAAGACACAATAAGGTAATCTAACCATACTAAAGTAATCATGCAGAAGAGAAACAATCCTTCGACGCATGAGCCCTGGCTGTAAATGGGATCGGCATAGTCCCCATATAGGGCACCAGGGGCCTACGTCCGTAACGTTCGAAGATCGTCAGAGGGCATCATGTACAAGGGGCTACGTCCATAACGCTTTGGAAAATGTCAGAGGGCACCTGGAGCCTGCGTCTCCGGCGGAGCGCATAGGTAATAAGGGAAGTGCATAGAAGCCCATACGTCAGGTAATGTTCTCCCCACCCAATGTACCTGTCAAGTCGCATCCACGACCATGTGCCTCTACTAACTGCTAAGTCTCCTAACACGCCTCTATTAGCAGTTAGCCTTAGCACATGCACATGGGGGATCAGCCCACACGCAAGAACCTCTACATGCTACTCATCTCACACATCCTCGTGGTACAACTGTGTCAAGGTATATGCGATACACTACAGACGGTAGTCCCTTAACTCGAGGTTCATGTGCAACCAAAGGATAGTAACAAAGTAAACTAATAATCACTGAGCATGTAGTAAAACAATAACTGTAATAGCTTGAAATAATGAACAGTGATATATAATAAAATGTAGACTGAATATAAACAATATAATGGCAAGGTTTCTTGCCTGGTGTGTCGCTTGGAGTGGTGCGATGATCAAGCAAGTCATGTTCTGTCCAATAGCCATGGTCATGGTGTAGAGGTCCAAATTCGCGAGGAAATAGGAAAGATGATCAGTCGCAATCAAGATATTTGAGAGAATTTGTGTAAAGAAATACTTATATTATTTTGTAAAAATATTTATAATACTTTGGAAAATATCTTTCATTAATTCAAAATATTTTAGATAAATCCATACTTGAAAATTGAGTTTTTAATTTAGAAACTACCATTTTATTAGTTAAAAAGAATTTTACGTAAATACTTGAAATTGGTTATATATATTAATTTTACTTGAGAAATACTTTTTACTAAATACTTTAATGAATCAAAAATCGTATTCAGTTATAAGTTTGTAAAAGTAGAATTTTTGGTAGACGTCTATGTTTTATTAGTCTAAAATATTTCAATGAATATATATAAATCAAGGAAAATATTTTAGGGAATATCGAATATTTGAAATTACCTATTATAACTCTATCATTTATTCTATACATGTAGTTGAAAATAATAATAATTCAAAATTTCTGAAAATAATAATTTAATAATAATATTATTATTATTATTATTATTTTAAATAACAGTAATATATAACAGTAACACTATTAATAATAATAATAATAATAATACTATTACTAATATCTCTCTGATATTTCCTAACAAAACCCATTCACTTATTTTCCAATCCCGACATGATAGAGCGAGAGAGTGGAGAAAGGAAGAGGGGAAGGGAGAAAACTCACCGGGGGCTCCGGCGTCGTGGCCGGCGGAGCTGGCGGCTGCCGGAGGAAGGACGGCCACGGCGGAGTCGGGCTAGTCGGCGGATCGCGGCGGATGAGCGCGGAGAAGAGGGAAGCTCGCGGCGGCGGCTTGCCATCGGCTGGCGGATGGCGGTGGCTGGCTGCGCCACCCGCTGCGGGAGGATGGGCGTGGTCGGCGCCGGGGCTGGATGGGTTGTTCGGGGGCTGGGCGTCGGACGACCCTGGCATGGTGACGCCCGTACGGTGGAAGGGAAGCGGCGGAGAGCGCTGCAGCGGAGGCTACTGGGGAGCTCCGGCCAGGCGGGCGACGAGGCTCGACGGTGGACGGTGGCGAACTTGGGGGCGCTGACCGTAGAAGGGGCTCGGAGGAGCTGGTCGGGATGGCGACGGCTGCAGGATTTAGATAAGAGGTTATCCCTCCTCTTTTGCTGCGGTGGTTTGATGGAGGCGGGTCGGGACGTAGCGGAGGGTTATGGAGGAGACGGCAGGGCAGTGGAGTTGATGGCTGGAAGGAGAAGTCGAGGGGTCGGGTGTTGATGGTGGTGGTCTTGTGTTGGTGTTGTCCCTGGCCGAGGATAGAAGTTTGGTCATGGCCGTTGGGAGCAGGTGACCGCGGTGTCGGCGATGGTGGTGGTTGTGTCGGGATGACTGGAAGGAGGCGCAACAATGTTGGGGTCGGATTCTGGAGGCTGGTGGTGATGATGGTGACTGTCGATGCAAATGGGGATGGATGGAGATGTGCTGGTGACGGAGACGGGTGGCGGTGATGGTTTGTATTAGGGTTAGGGTCGGGTCGTGGTGATGGCGTGTCCTGCGTGACGCGGATAATGAAGGGAGATGTGTAGATGTCCGGGGTTGTCGGACATGGAAAAATTATTGTAATTGTAATGAAAAATATAGTGGAGGGGATGAGGAACAGACACGATGTACAAGGCTTGGTTGTGGATGGAAAATTTCTGGAGGAGTACCTCTACTTTTATAGGAGGTGGGAATTCCCAGTTGGATAAGGATTGGGATGATTTAAATCCCAATTAGATAAATTTCCTATTAATTTAAATCGATTTAAATCCAAATCAATCTAGATAAACTTCTCTTTAAATTAAATGCCTTTTTAAAATAAAATCTTTTCCACATTTAAATTATAAAAATAACTCAAATATTCGATAAACAAAATCTTAAATGTCATTTCCATAAATATTAAAATATAATATTAATTAATTTCGAAAATTAAGGTAATTACTTAAATATTAAATTATAAAGTAGCTTTTTATAAATAACAAAAATATGTTACTATACAAATTTCAAATTTTGCAAATATCTAGAATATTTTATATAAACCAAAATTTTCCAAATCACTGCTTATTTTTAAATGACGAATAAAATAACCATTTTAAAAATACTTATCTTATTTATTTGAACATGCACTTTTCTATATAAAATAAATTTATAATAAAATATTTTCTAACATATGTACCTCGACACATATTCGCACTCGTCGAGAAATTACGAAACGCAAATCTCGCACGATACGTAAATACAACAATGCGAACTCGTATGTGAAGTACAAAATAATACAAAATAAAAAAATAATTGTAGTAGAATTTTAGGGGGTTTACATCCTACCTAACTTAAAAGAATTTTGTCCTCGAAATTTAGGAAAAATTAGGATAGGTAGGGCGAAGGGGATGGAACGAGTTTATTCGAATAGATTTACGAGATCTTCTTGGTACGAGAATGCAACAAAATATTCGACGATGGGGCGAGCGACAATTCAATGGCAATATGTCATTTGAGCGACTAGAACAGAAAATTTCGATGGTTTCAATTTAGATTACGATCATGCATATGACAACCAATCAATGACTAAGCTCGATCAACCCTAACATTAATCTAAAAAAAGGCAACCTCATAAGTAGGTAATAAATTCTTTAATCCTTTGATATCATCAATATTCATGAAATCTCTCTTATCATAAATTGTTCTTTCAAAAAAAATTTACTTTCGTACTACGTTCCCTTAAAAATTAACAAAACAATTTCGATTATAAATGTACTCTAACTTCCTCTATCTAGTCATAAAATTTCAATTAGTCTCAAATTCTGAATTCCATAATCTCCATTATACTAGCTTACTTATACACATCTTTCCAAGCCATACTTTCCTCTAAAATTAAAATTTCAAAATCTTCAACCAATTTGGCCCAAGTAAAAGTTAAAATCTAGTTTCTACAAATTTGTTTTTATTGGTCAATGTATAATGCATCCATAGATACTGAAATAAAAGTCCGTCTTCAATGTTCGATAAATCTCGAAACTAACAGTATACCTTCATAACTCAATCTTCTATCATCATAATTGAAAATTTCCTAAAATATTTATTAGTCTCTCTCGAAAATTTGAATTCAACAATCTTTTCTTCTTGATGGTAGAAATGAACTCATCTTGCTTCGTATTCATAATCTCCAAAATATAAAGGTTTCTTTCTTCAACAATTGGTTATCTTTGAAAAATATCATCATGACACTATATGTTATCGAAGGCATGCCAACATTGTCTTTATCAAAAAATTTGCCTCCATAATTTAATATATAACTTTGGTTCTTAAACCACCAACACTTTAGAAAAATTTTCACTCAATTACATAGTTACCTTAAAACAAAATTTGAAATTCGCGAAGTCTATTTATCCTCGAGTGTTTCATCATAACATAATATATCCTCCCTTATTTCATTGATTCAAATTTATCGCATATTTCTATTTATGTCCCATCTGTACCAACTTCATTATTTATCCATGCTGTGGGGTTCTCCAATCTAACTTCTACTAACCCAAGATTGTCATAATCAAATTTTATTTCGCATAATAGAATCATACAAGGAACAAGGTTGCATAAACTATGGTGGAATCATAGTGAAATATAAGTTAAGCAATTGGAAGGAAGAAAAGTAAGTGTTGCTAATATTGCATGAAGAGTAAAAGGTGTTATGGGTCTAAGTAAATCAAGATAATACAAAAATGACAAGAATTAGGCAGTCAAGATAAAACACAAGGTTAAGCATTTAACGGATTTAGTAGATCACAATCAGTATCGGGTCAAAAGACTTGAGTCAAGATTTGACCTCCAAATATATAGTCAAAAGTATATCGGTACCATGGTATAGGTTATAGTTGAGTCTTTATGGCCCGAAAGTCGTACCATAAAAATAGAGTACAAGGGGACGTGTTTTAGTGGGACATGATATACCTACATGAAGGTGAGCTCGTCTAGGTCATGCATGTGAAATTTGTTGGAAGGAAAAGTCTAGTGTTGTACTCCAAATATTGAAGTCACGATAGGGAACGCTAAATGATCAAAAATAGAAAGTGGATTTTCATAAGGTACTAATTAATGCACAAAATGAAGGTTAAAGCACAAATAAAGATAATTAGGAGTCTCGTAGTTCAAAGTAAAATAAGTTAGAGACACAGTTTCTAGAGGAAAGATAGTCTCATAGATAAGGGTATGGTCAAGGGAATGATTCTAATCGTTTCTAAGTTTAAAACAATTGGATGGTCACGAATAAAGATCTAGATTTGAGGGAAGGTCGAGTAAGTCAAAGATGTGTTCATCGGTTTGGTCGATGACTAACTATACTTGTGTATATGCAATATCATAATCATAGGTGGCATGGCATTATAATGTAGAAGACTTCTATCTCACTAGGGTGACCTTACTTGCTTCTTGGTCCTCTACCAATATATGATATAATCTAAAATTTCATGTTCCTCGAAATTTTCTTGATAAATTCCCAAGATACTCTACCAAAATTTTCAATCATCGTAGGCTATCAACTTAAATCACAATTTTTAAATCTCTAGTCAATCTCGAAACAACTCTTGTATATCACAACTTGAATAATAACCTCTCTCTTCTTTTATTTTTTCTAAATCTTAAACTCAATATTTAATAAGTTTATCCGTCGAAATTCATACTACAAAATGGAACGTTTAAATTACTCCCGAATTTAATCCTATATTCTTCAAATGTGTATATCTAGCTTCCAATAAGTCACAACTACTCTACAAAAGTGATTTTTTTTTACCAAAATTTAAAAATCCATAATCAAGGCTTTAAACTCAAAATCAAGATAACTTGATAAATAATAGATCATATGACGTAATTTTTATCCATCGTCCTCAAAGTTTGGTCAATCGTAAATCCTTCTTTGACATTTAAAAATTTAAGATCATTTCTCAAATCAAGTTTATATCCCTCCAAAGATGTATAGCTACAACTCGATAATCATAAATGTTCAAACACCTTCAAAAATTGAAATGCAAATACAAATTAATTTGTTTTCTCGATCTAGCTATCATCTTGTGTATACCACTTTGTAATATCAAAATAAAATTCCAACTATCTTTTGAAAGCGGTAATATGCTACTACCCAACTTGGAATTAACTAATCCTTAATACCATATTTCTAGGAAAATAAATGTCTCTATCACTCAAATAAAATCTCAATACATATTAATGGTCAATGCAATTCATCTAGCCATGTGTTTAACCTATGGGCATATGCTAGTGTAGTCATCTTACTAAACACGAAACTAAGAATTTACGGTAGAAGGTGGCAAGCAAGATGCAAATCAAGGAGGTCGAACGAGAGTTCAAAATTTGAGGTCAAGAAAGGATGTCAAGTTGGTGGATGAGGTTCTAAACTCTAATCCTATACTGCAGGCCCGTTCGGTACAGTCATGTAACCGAAACGGCAAACTTGACCTGCATGGGCTACCACAAAAATATGTAACGTTCCAGTCCCAAAATACGTAGGACTAGGAACGTAATCATGCCAGCTGTATACATACGAAGTATATGGACCCTCGTATATATACATAAGCTGTAAAATACAGTAACCAAGGTACTAAATCTCATCCACAAAGATAAATAATGATATAAAAGCAACTTTGAATTTGTCATGTATACAATCGTTGGGCGGAGACAAATCTACTACCAACTAAATTAAATATGGAAAAATATACAAGAAAAGAATTGAGCAAGCGAGAGCAAGTGACGAGCCCAAGAGCAATCATCACGGAGGAAGAAAGACATGGCCTTAGGTAGAGCACCTGCAAGAAATTACGAACACACACCTGGAGAAATTACCAGATCCTCAGAGAGATGTAACAAGATACAGGAAGAACATGCCATATAATACTGAATATAAAATATGCCACAATCAAAGAAAGTGACAAGACACAATAAGGTAATCTAACCATACTAAAGTGATCATGCAGATGAAAAATAATCCTTCGATGCATGAGCCCTGGCTGTAAATAGGATCGGCATAGTCCCCATATAGGGCACTAGGGGCCTACGTCCGTAACGTCTGAAGATCGTCAGAGGGCATCATGTGCAAGGGGCTACGTCCATAACGCTCTGGAAAACGTCAGAGGGCACCTGGAGCCTGCGTCTCCGGCGGAGCGCACAAGTAATATGGTAAGTACATAGAAGCCCATACGTCAGGTAATATTCTCCCCACCCAATGTACCTGTCAAGTCGCATCTACGACCATGTACCTCTACTAACTGCTAAGTCTCCTAACACGCCTCTATTAGCAGTTAGCCTTAACGCATGCGCATGGGGGATCAGCCCACATGCAAGAACCTCTATATGCTACTCATCTCACACATCCTCGTGGTACAACTGTGTCAAGGTATATGCGATACACTACAGACGGTAGTCCCTTAACTCCAGGTTCATGTACAACCAAAGGATAGTAACAAAGTAAACTAATAATTACTGAGCATGTAGTAAAACAATAACTGTAATAGCTGGAAATAATGAACAATGATATATAATAAAATACAGACTGAATATAAACAGTATAATGGCAAGGTATCTTGCCTGATGTATCTCCTGGAGTGGTGCGATGATCAACCAAGTCATGTTCTGTCCAATAGCCATGGTCATGGTGCAGAGGTCCAAATTCGCGAGGAAATATGAAAGATGATCAGTCGCAATCAAGATAGTTGAGAGAATTTGTGTAAAGAAATACTTATATTATTTTGTAAAAATATTTATAATACTTTAGAAAATATCTTTCATTAATTCAAAATATTTTAGATAAATCCATACTTGAAAATTGAGTTTTTAATTTAGAAACTACCATTTTATTAGTTAAAAATAATTTTACGTAAATACTTGAAATTAGTTATATATATTAATTTAACTTGAGAAATACTTTTTACTAAATACTTTAATAAATCAAAAATCGTATTCAGTTATAAGTTTGTAAAAGTAGAATTTTTGGTAGACATCTATGTTTTATTAGTCTAAAATATTTCAATGAATATATATAAATCTAGGAAAATATTTTAGGGAATATCGAATATTTGAAATTACCTATTATAACTCTATTATTTATTCTATACATGTTGTTGAAAATAATAATAATTCAAAATTTCTGAAAATAATAATTTAATAATAATGATAATAACAATAATAATAATATTATTATTATTTTAAATAACAGTAATATATAACAGTAACACTATTAATAATTATAATAATAATACTATTACTAATATATCTTTGATATTTCCTAACAAAACCCATTCACTCATTTCCCAATCCCGACATGAAAGAGAGAGAGTGGAGAAAGGAAGAGGGAAAGGGCAAAAACTCAACGGGGGCTCCGACGTCGTGGCCGGCGGAGTTGGCGGCTGCCGGCGGAAGGACGGCTACGGCGGAGTCGGGCTAGTCGGCGGATCGCGGCGGATGAGCACGGAGAAGAGAGAAGCTCGCGACGGCGGCTTGCCATCGGCTGGCGGATGGCGGTGGCTGGCTGCGCCACCCGCTGCGGGAGGATGGGCGTGGTCGGCGCCGATGCTGGATGGGTTGTTCGGGGGCTGGGCGTCGGACGACCCTGGCGTGGTGATGCCCGTACGGCGGAAGAGAAGTGGCGGAGAGCACCGCAGGGGAGGCTGCTGGAGAACTTGGGGGCGCTGACCGTAGGAGGGGCTCGGAGGAGCTGGTCGGTGTTATTCCCGGGGCTTGATTAAAGATGGTAAAACTGATGCAATCAAAATCTACGATGATACAAAGGACCAAATAGCTAGATTACAATATGAAGGAGAAAAATGGAGAAGAGAAGATCTCTCGTTCTTTCTTACAAATGTGCTGCAATTGGGACAGAACGAGTTACAAAATCTAGAGAAAGATGAGATGAAGAACAGTACTGGGTGTCAAAATACCGTTGCTCAAAGCAAGATTCACCCCACACGAATTGCTTCCAGGAACCAGCAAGTTTGAAGAACTTGTGGAACGTTCGAAGTCACCTCTTTTCTGACTCCTCGGATAGACTTACAATGGTGGCAGCAACTCCCTCTCTCTCTCTCTCTTTTTCTGACTTATAATTTTCATAATACCTCTCAAAGGAGGCCAGAAGAGAGTATAAATAGAGAGAGGGTGGAAACCCTAGCCGCCTCTTTAGTTATGGAAAGATTGAATCAAATCCCAAAAAGATAGCAACGACATTAATTCAAATCCCACAAAGATAGCAACAAAATTAATTCAAATCCCACAAAAAGTGGATCTAAATTAATCGCATTAAATCAGTCTTTCCATAACTGACTTGTAGTCTGCACAGTCAACGGGGCTCTCCATGTGGCAGCAGCAGCAGCAGCCAGGCCGCATGAGCCGTATGGCCGCATGAGCCGCATGGCCTCAAGGCCGTATGGACCGCATGAGCCGCATGGCCTCATGGCCGTATGGACCGCATGGCCTCATGGACCGCATGAATCGCATGAGCCGCATGGACCGTATGGACCGTATGTACCGCATGAGGCCGCATATGAGCTGCATGCCGCATAAGACCGCATGGCCGTATATGAGCCGCATGACTGCTGACGTGCTAAGTGTAAAGTGTGCCAACAAAATGCCATATTACGCCTCATGAGCCCGTGAGCCCGAGTCCGAGTCCGAGTTCGAGTCACTAAGCCCCTTTGGGGCTTAGCTCCAAATGGAATTAATCCAAGATAATGACAAAAGCATTAATGCTTAATCCTTGGAGCCTTATTCTTACCTCCTAGTAAAATCACCCACATAGTTCCCTCCTTAGGGTTACCACCCCATGTGCATCTCTCAACAACACAACCCAGTATATATGTTGAGATAACTCATGGTGCATTTCCGATGTGGGACTAAACTTTTACAAGGCATATTGAGAGCAAGCTCTCTCCATGTAAAGAAAGCACCAACAATCCCCCACATATCACAACATATATATGTGTCTAGGGTTGAGCGTTCCCTACAGTAACTGTCCGTTTTGCATTAGGATAGATGTCGCCGACGACTTGAATCTTCTCGTATGGGTTAAATAACAATATGATACAAGAATGGACTACGCCTTGAATTCTGTACCACAATTGTAATTCTTTCCACTCACAAAGTGTAGTTACGTGTGCTTCTGGCTGCACATTAAGGCCCTATGCCAGCCTGATTTTAGTGTATAATTTTGGGCGTCTACAAGTTTACCCTTAAGAGACGGCCTGATATCTTTTTTCATACACTATAGGTAAGTTCTTTATTAAAGAGACATGGCATGAAGCCTTGCGCTTCCTTGCGGTGCTACGCCGCTATGACATGGCCTGAAGCCGAGGCATTACCCCTACCTGGGAACCTCATCGTAGTGTCATACTACTGTAGCATGAGGTCTCAGCCTCTTTGTAGTGCCAATCTACTCAGCATGAAGCCTAAGGCTTCCTTGCGGTGGTACGCCGCAACGACATGGCTTGCAAGGCCGAGGCTTTACCCCTACCTGGGTACCTCATCGTAGTATCATACTACTGTAGCATGAGGTTTCAGCCTCTTTGTAGTGCCAATCTACTCAGCATGAAGCCTAAGGCTTCCTTGCGGTGGTACGCCGCAACGACATGGCTTACAAGGCCGAGGCTTTACCCCTACCTGGGTACCTCATCGTGGTATCGTGCCACTGTAACATGGGGCCATCCTCCCCTTTGTAGTGCTGTCTACAACTCTTTAATTATGTCATACAGCATTAGGCTACCTGCCTATTTGTGGTGCTACGCCGCTTGACTTGGCTTGCAAAGCCGAGGCATTACCCCAGACCTGGGAACCTCATGGTGGAGTCACCTCACTGTAGCATGGAGTTTCACTCCTTATAGTGCTGCTCTACCGTGCTTTCTGTAAAGCACACCAGGCATTCACTCTGCCTGAGAACTCATTAAGGCGTTTAAGCCAACCATCCACAGGATCTATTTTTTCTGCAGAAAATACATAGTAGACAACAGTGGTTATGGGTCCGTATCCCTTCCATGTTCCAGAGAACAAGTACCCACTGTTACCTGATAGTTTCCCAGTCAGTGATCCTCTTTTGAACCAAAAGTTAGATGCCTAGTAGATTTCTCTTTGAACTAATAGCATAAAACTTTATGGTAGGATTACAAAGACATACTATCATAATGCCTTCAAGCCCATTTTACAAGCTGTGTCATCGACCAACTGGCGCTTGAGGCCCTTTGTGAACGGATCTGCCAGGTTCTCCTGACTCCGAACATCAATCACTGTAATTATACCTCTTTTGATAAGATCGTTTACTACCCTGTGTTTCAACCGCATAGTCCTCTTCTTTCGGTTAAAGAGGTCATTTGATGCCACCGTCGCAGTCGTCTGGTTGTCACGGTATATCGGTATCGCCGATATCTGAGCTCCAACCACTGGAAGATCATACATGAGCTCCCGAAGCTATTCTACTTCTTCTGCTACAGTTTCAAGTGCATAGAATTCAGATTCCATGGAGGAACGAGAGAGTATAGTCTGCTTCTTCGACTTCCACGATATAGCAGCTCCATCCAAGGAAAAGACATATCCACCTGTGGATCTTTCGCTTTCCACCTCTGAACACCAGCTAGCATCACTGAAGCCTTCCACTACTGTCGGATACCCATTGTAGTTCAGTGCATATGTCTGAGTCTTCTTGAGATATCTCATCACCCACTTCACAGCTTTCCAGTGCTCAACCCTTGGGTTGCTTGTGAACCAACTCAGCATTCCCACGACAAAAGCTATGTCAGGCCTTGTGGCAGTAGTTGCGTACATTAAACTTCCGATAATGCTAGAATACTCCAGCTGCCTGATGCTTTCCCTCGAGTTTGGCTTCAGCTTCTGATCACACCTGTATGGCGTATCGATCCCTGGAAGATCCTTATATCCATAGCGTGTGAGCATCTTTTCAATGTAGTGAGATTGTGACAGCGCTACTCCTGTGTTTGTCCGGATGATCTTTATGCCCAAGATGACATCTGCATCCCCCAAGTCCTTCATACTGAACTTGGTTGAGAGGAACTTCTTTGTCTCCGTGACACATCCTATATCCGTCCCTAGGATTTAGCATGTCGTCCACGTACAGACAAATGATGACTCCTCTTCCTTCAGCGAACTTTGTGTAAACACATTTGTCCGTCTCGCTGACTCTGTAGTCGTTTGACCAAATAACTTTGTCAAACTTCTCATGATACATCTTGGGAGCTTGCTTCAAACCATACAATGATTTCACCAACTTGCAGACTTTGTCTTCAAGACCTTTGACGACAAATCCATCTGGCTATTGCATGTAAATCTCTTCGGTCAGCTCCCCATTCAGGAATGCTGTCTTTACATCCATCTGATGTATCACCAACTTATGTATAGCTGCTAGAGCGATTAACATCCTGATGATGGTCATCTGAGCTACTGGAGCGTACGTGTCAAAGTAGTCTATCCCCTATTTCTGAGAAAATCCCTTGGCTACCAGTCTGACCTTGAACTTATCAATAGTTCCATCTGCCTTCATCTTCTTCTTGAAGATCCATTTACATCCGATGGGCTTTTCTCCTTCAGGTAGATCTACAAACACCCATGTGTTATTGGAGGTGATAGAGTCAAACTCGTCATTCACCGCCTCCTTCCAGAAGATAGCATCTCTGGTCTTCATCGCCTCATCATAGGTAAGCAGATCTGCTTCCACATGATAGGTGACAAAGTCATCTCCGAAGTCTTTAGGTCTTCTCGCTCGCTTTGTTGACGGCTCTGCGAGTTCTGGTACAAGAGTTGTTTCATCAACAATAGCTTCTTCTTGGACTACTGGCCCATATGAGATTTCAGTCTCATTTGCACCTACATCATTTTCCAGAATGTCCGAAAGAATAATGTTTTTGTCTTTTACAAACTTGTCTTCAAAGTATTCAGCATCGCGAGATTCGATGATATGATTTGACTCAATATCAAGAAATCTCCGAGCATCACTCTTCTCGGCATACCCCAATAAGATCGCCTTCGTAGTCCTTGTCCCCAGCTTCTAAATCTTCAGAACTGGGAGCTTCACATACGCCAGATACCCCCACACTCGAATGACATTCAAGTTTGGTCAGACTTTGAACCAGAGTTCATGAGGAGTTACGACCGAAGTTGCATATGGCACTCTATTCAGAATAAAAGTGGCCGTTAATGCAGCTTCTCTCCAGTAGCATTTTGGAAGACCTGCAATAAGTAGCATTAAATTCATCATTTCTGTTAATGTTCGGTTCTTCATCTCTGCTACTCCGTTGGATTAAGGAGAATATGGAGCAGTAGTCTCGCATATGATTCCATGTTCTTTGCAGAACGATACGAAGTCATGAGACCTGTACTACCCACCTCAATCACTTCTCAACCTCTTGAGTTGTTGTCCAGTCTGCCGTTCAGCTTCGGCTCTGAACTCTCTGAACTTCTCGAAAGCTTCGCCTTTAGTCTTGAGCAAGTAGACGAACGCATATTTTGAGAAGTCGTCGATGAAGGTTATGAAATACTTTATCCTGGCCTTCGTGGAGAAATGTTTGAAGTCACAGATATCGGAGTGTACTAACTCCAGAAGATCTGTGCTTCGATTGACCCGATGAAAGGGTTTCCTTGTGATCTTCGTCTGAGCACATACTTCACACTTCTCCACCTTACCCCCACATTTGGAGATAAGTCCTAGACTAGACATTTTGTTAATTCTTTTACAATGAACATGTCCTAGTCTATTGTGCCACAACTCAAGAGAATAATCAGAAAATGCAACTGTATTAATGTCATCAAACTGATTGACAAGCTGAATTTTAAATATTCCTTCGGTTTGATAAGCCTCCCCGAAGTATGTTTCCTTCTTGGACATCACCATCTGACCAGCATTGATGTCCATCCTCAAGCCTGCGTTATAGAGCATGCTCCCAGAGATCAGGTTCTTGGCAATCACCGGAACATGCTTCACACCTTGAAGCGTCAGAGTGTTCCCAGAAGTAAGTTTCGGCTCCACAGTCCCGATCCCTAGAACTTCAGCTTGGGCCTGGTTCGCCATGACAACCTTCTCAGATATCGGCTGGTACGTGACGAACCATTCCTTGCCAGAACAAACATGGTAAGTCGTACCAATATCTATCCACCAGTCAGAGTCAACCCCCACAGTTGTGACCTGTGCGATCATAGCAACAATGTTAGAAACCAATGAAACCTTACTAGGCTCACCTTTCTCTAATTGTTTAGGCTTGGATCTGCATTCACTCTTGTAGTGGCCTTTCTTGCCACAATTGTAACAAGTCACGTGGGACTTAGTCTTCTGTTGCTTGAATGAAGGACCCTTCACTTTTAGATTAGTAAATTCCTTCTTCTTGGGATGAGAAGCCGCCTGCTTCCCCTTGGGGTCTCTCGTCTGCACTAGGTTGGCTTTAGCCAACTGTTTAGACAGAGTATCCACCTTCTGTTGGGAACGCATCTCGTCCTCAACATGGATCTCTTGAAGTAGATCTCCCAAGCTAATGTCTAGCTTCTTTCTGAGCATCCTTGCATAGAAGGTACTCCATCCAGCAGAAAGTTTTGAGACGATCCCTCCAACGACAAACTTGTTGGGAAGGGGCATCTCTTTGTCTTCCAGTTTCTGACGCAGCTTCAGAAATTCCTTCACCAGTGGCAACATGGACTTCTCATCCTCAAAGAGCAATTTGTGATATTTTTCAACCACAAACATCTTGCTCCTGTTCCTGTCTTCTTCATACAATTTTTCCTCAGACTCCCATATGTCTCTGGCAAATTCCTTCTTCGAGTAGGATTCTGCCAGGAAATCCTCCATAGCATTCAGAATGAGAAGCCTGCAGATGCTATTTTCCCTTCTCCATTTGGCCTGGAGTTTGGTAGCCGTATTGATTGCGACAGTAGACCCAGTGTCAGGAACAGAAGGTTCTTCCTCCAACAGTACATGATCAACGTCTTTGAGTTGAAGAGTTAGATAAACCTTCCTCTTCCAGACTTGATAATGCTCTCCATCAAACTTTTCCAACTTGCAGTAGTCCGATTGGACGAGCGAAGCATTAATGTTTTCCATCTATATCGATCTTGCTTTGAGATTGTTATTCCTGGGGCTTGATCAAAGATGGTAAAACTGATGCAATCAAGATCTACGATGATACAAAGGACCAAATAGCCAGATTACAATATGAAGGAGGAAAATAGAGAAGAGAAGATCTCTCGTTCTTCCTTGCAAACGTGTTACAATTGGGACAGAACGAGTTACAAAATCTAGAGAAAGATGAGATGAAGAACAGTGTTGGGGTCTCAAAACACCGTTGCTCAAAGCAAGATTCGCCCCACACGAATTGCTTCCAGGAACCAGCAAGTTTGAAGAACTTGTGGAACGCTCGAAGTCACCTCTGTTCTGACTCCTCGGATGGACTTGCAATGGCGGCAACAACTCCCCCTCTCTCTCTTTTTCTGACTTATAATTTTCGTAATACCACTCAAAAGAGGCCAGAAGAGAGTATAATAGAGAGAGGGTAGAAACCCTAGCCGCCTCTATAGTTATGGAAAGATTGAATCAAATCCCAAAAAGATAGCAACGAGATTAATTCGAATCCCACAAAGATAGCAATGAAATTAATTCAAATCCCACAAAAAGTGGATCTGAATTAATCGTATTGAATTAGTCTTTCCATAACTGACTTGTAGTCTGCACAGTCAGCGGAGCTCTCTATGCGGCAGCAGCAGCAGCAGCCTGGCCGCATAAGCCGCATGGCTGCATGGCCTCATGGCCGCATGGATCGCATGAGCCGTATGGCCACATGGACCGCATGAGCCACATGGCCTCATGGACCGCATGAACCGCATGAGCCGTATGGACCGCATAAGCCGCATGGACCACATGGACCGTATGTACCGCATGAGCCGCATGAGGCCGCATATGAGCCGCATGACGCGTAAGACCGCATGGCCGTATATGAGACGCATGACTGCTGACTTGCTAAGTGCAAAGTGTGCCAACAAAATGACACATTACGCCTCATGAGCCCATGAGCCCGAGTCCGAGTCCGAGTCGCTAAGCCCCTTTGGGGCTTAGCTCCAAATGGAATTAATCCAAGAGAATGACAAAAGCATTAATGCTTAATCCTTGGAGCCTTATTCTTACCTCCTAGTAAAATCACCCACATGGTTCCCTCCTTAGGGTCACCACCCCATGTGCATCTCTCAACAACACAACCAAGTATATATGTTGAGATAACTCATGGTGCATTTCCGATGTGGGACTAAACTTTTACAAGACATGTTGAGAGCAAGCTCTCTCCATGTAAAGAAAGCACCAACAGTCGGGACGGCGACGGCTGCGGGATTTAGGTAAGAGGCTATCCCTCCACTTTTGCTGCGGTAGTTTGATGGAGGCGGATCGGGACGTAGCGGAGGGTTTTTGAGGAGACGGCGGGGCGGTGGAGTTGATGGCTGGAAGGAGAAGACGAGGGGTCGGGTGTTGATGGTGGTGGTCTTTTGTTGGTGTTGTCCCTGGCCGAGGACAGAAGTTTGGTCATGGCAGTTGGGAGCGGGTGACCGCGGTGTCGGCGATGGTGGTGGTGGTGTCGGGATGACTAGAAGGAGGCGCGACAATGTTGGAGTCGGATTCTGGAGGCTGGTGGTGATGATGGTGACTGTCGATGCAAAAGGGCTGGATGGGGATGTGCTAGTGACGGAGACGGGTGGCGGTGATGGTTTGGATTAGGGTTAGGGTCGGGTCGTGGTGATGGCGTGTCCTGTGTGATGCGGATAATGAAGGGAGATGTGTAGATGTTCGGGGTTGTCGGACATGGAAAAATCATTGTAATTGTAATGGAAAATATAGTGGAGGGGATAAGGCACAGACACAATGCACAAGGCTTGGTTGCGGATGGAAAATTTTTGGAGGAGTACCTCTCCTTTTATAGGAGGTGGAAATTCCCAGTTGGATAAGGATTGGGATGATTTAAATCCCAATTAAATAAATTCCCTATTAATTTAAATCGATTTAAATCCAAATCAATCTAGATAAACTTCTCTTTAAATTAAATACCTATTTAAAATAAAATCTTTTCCACATTTAAATTATAAAAATAACTCAAATATTCGATAAACAAAATCTTAAATGTCATTTCCATAAATATTAAAATATTGTATTAATTAATTTCGAAAATCAAGGTAATTACTTAAATATTAAATCATAAAGTAGATTTTTATAAATAACAAAAATATGTTACTATACAAATTTCAAATTTCACAAATATCTAGAATATTTTATATAAACCAAATTTTTCCAAATTACTGCTTATTTTTAAATGACGAATATGTACCTCGACACAAATTTTGAACATGCACTTTCCTATATAAAATAAATTTATAATAAAATATTTTCTAACATATGTACCTCGACACATATTCGCACTCATCGAGAAATTACGAAACGCAAATCTCGTACGATACGTAAATACAACAATGCGAACTCGTATGCGAAGTACAAAATAATACAAAATAAAAAAAATAAATGTAGTAGAATTTTAGGGGGTTTACAAAATCACAAAATACCAAGTTCTAATGTGGTTCACCATGGCCTAATCTAGCTAATGGACAAATAAAATAGGGTTCCTATTTGGTGGCAAGGTGCACTTGCCTATGGAGGTTGGGTGTTGTATGGAGGATGGAAGAAGAAGATGGAGAAAATAAATAGAAGAGTAATGAGGAGAGAGAAAAGTTAGGTGGGGTTTAATGAGGGAGGGTGTATTGTGTTGAGGGTGGAGGTTAACTAAGGGTAGTCCAATGCAAACCAAACCAAATCCTTCTCCACAAAGAATAAAACCACGCCAGGTCAAAAACCCAACTCACGAGAAAACCAAAATCCGCAAGTTGAGCCAAAATATAATTACAGGCCAAAATTCGAGAAAACAAAATACAGGTCCGAAATACATATAAGCCTAATCAAAATACGTATTCCGAAATACGGGTGTTACAACTCTACCCACCTTAAAAGAATTCCGTCCTCGGAATTTAAATCAAGATGCTTAGAGATGTAAGAGCCAGCTATACTATCCACAAATAAGCTACACTAAGCAAACAATCAAACAATCATACATGCAAGCAAGGGATGGAAAGCATAAGGCATAAGGAAGACATTATACCTTATGAGTCAAACAAGTCGGGATATTACGATCGGATGTCATCCTCACGCTCCCACGTTGACTCACCTAGAGAGTGATGACCCCAAGCAACACGGACTAAGCTAATAGTCTTGTTCTTGAGTATCTTTTCTCTCTGGTCCAATATAGACACGGGCCTCTCCTTATACGAAAGGTTGGTACCAACAACCAATTCTGAATGGTCCAGGATATGGCTCGGGTCCGGGATATACCGGCGTAATTGGGACACATGGAATATATTATGCACCTCACTTAGCGACGACGGAAGAGCGAGACGATAGGATACATCTCCTACTCACTCCAGGATATCGAACGGTCCTATATACCTAGGACTAAGCTTTTTTCGTACGCCAAAGCGAATGACACCGCGGTTACGAGAGATCCTAAGGAATACATGGTCGCCGATAGCAAACTCTAAGGGACGCCGATGAGCATCGGCCCAATGGCGCTGGCGATCTTGGGCCACTCGAAGGCGATCTCTGACTTTCCTGGCCACCTCGACAGCCTGGGTAATTATCTCTGGGCCAAGCATCTGACTCTCTCCGATGTTGTCCCATGCTAGCGAGGTTCTGTACTTCCTGCCATATAAGGCCTCGAAAGGTGCCATCTGGATACTGGCCTGGTAACTATTATTGTAGGAGAATTCTACTAGGTGCAGGTGATCCTCCCATGAACCACCAAAGTCAAGGGTACAAGATCTCAATATATCTTCCAAGGTCCGAATTGTACGCTCTGACTGACCATCTGTCTGCGGATGGTAAGCTGAGCTAAATTGAAGGTGAGTCCCAAAACTTTCGTGAAGACTGCGCCAAAAGTGTGATGTGAATCTTGAATCCCTGCCTGAGGTGATACTGACCGGCACCCCATGAAGCCTGACGATCCGCCTGAGATACATTTCTGCCAACTGCGCCGTAGACTGCCCAACTCTGAACGGGAGAAAGTGAGCCACCTTCGTGAGCCGATCTATTATAACCCATACCACATCCTTGCCAGTCGGAGATCTTGGTAACCCAGTTATGAAATCCATGGTTATGTGTTCCCATTTCCATTCTGGGATCGGTAAGGGTTGAAGAAGTCCAGCTGGCCTCTGATGTTCAGCCTTAACTTATTGACAAACCAAACACCGAGAGACAAACCGGGCTATCTCCCTCTTCATGCCATTCCACCAAAAATGTTGACGAATGTCTCTATACATCTTCGTGCCACCGGGATGAATAGAATACTGTGAACTGTGAGCTTCTGCCATGACCACCTGTCTAATATCTCTACTGGGTACACAAAGACGAGTGCCGTATCGAAGTATACCATCTTCATGAATGCACAACTCTGGCCTTCTTCCTGCTTCACACTCTGTTCTGAGTTACTGAATCTTGGAATCCGTAGACTGCACCATCCGGATCCTCTCAACTATGCTAGACTGAACCTGTAGAATGGCCATCAATGCCAAGTTGGTAGGAAGAACCACTTCAATTCCTATCTTCTGAATATCTGCCAATAACTCTGGTTGCGCTGTTAGTAAGTAAACTCCGGCTCTCCTGCTCAACGCATCTGCTACAACGTTGGCCTTCCCTGGGTGATACTGCAAGTCCACATCATAGTCCACCAGTAGCTCGAGCCATCTTCTCTGCCGCATGTTAAGGTCCTTCTGGGTGAAAACATACTTCAGGCTCTTATGATCAGTAAATATCTCCACTCTGTCCCCGTAAAAGTAGTGCCGCCAAAGCTTAAGCGCAAACACTACTGCCGCCAGTTCCAAGTCATGGATCGGGTAATTCTTCTCATGATCACGAATTTGACGTGATGCATAAGCTATTACCTTCCCATGCTGCATCAAGACACACCCCAATCCTTTCTCTGAAGCGTCGTAATAAACTGTGAATCCTCCGGTCCCATCTGGAAGTGTGAGAATGGGACCCATTACCAAACCTCATTTCAACTTCTCAAATGATTCCTGGTACTCTGCTGTCCATACGAATGGCACATCCTTGCGGGTCAACTGGATCATCGGCGCCGAAATCCTTACAAAATCTGAAATGAATCGCCGGTAGTAGCCGGCCAATCCAAGGAAGTTGCGAGCCTCTGCCACTAAGCTAGGTACTGGCCATGTCTCGATAGCCACAATCTTCTAGTGATCCACTTCCACTCCTCCTCGGGTAATGATGTGACCCAAGTACGAATGCGATCGAGCCAGAACTCGTATTTACTGAACTTGGCGTACAACTGGTGCTCTCTAAGCATCTGAAGGACGATTCTGAGATGCTGCTCGTGCTCTGCTTCGCTCTTGCTGTAGACCAGGATGTCAACTAGGAACACGATTACGAACTGATCCAAGTAAGGCATGAAAATGCGATTCATGAGGTCCATAAATACGACTGGTGCATTGGTTGCTCCGAATGGCATAACAAGAAACTCCCAATGCCCATACCTTGATCTGAATGCTGTCTTTGGAATGTCCTGCTCTCTGACCCTGATATGGTGGTATCCTGATCGCAAGTCTATCTTCGAGAACACTGAAGCCCTCTTGAGTTGATCAAACAAGTCATCTATCCTCGGGAGAGGGTATCTGTTCTTCATTGTCATCGAGTTCAAGGTACGATAATCTACACATAGCCTGGACGTACCTTCCTTCTTCTTCACAAGAAGCATCGGGGCTACCCAAGGCGATCCACTTGCACGAATGAATCCCTTGGTCCTCAGTTCTTTAATCATCTTGTACAAAATCTCCAACTCTGAAGGCGCCATCCTGTAGACTCGCTCTGATACTGGTGCCGTCCCGGGGATCAAGTCTATAGTGAACTCGATCTCTCTTTCTAGCGGCATTCCTGGAAGTTCCTCTGGGAAGACATCTAAAAACTCTTCAACTATCCGGGGTAACTGTACTGCTGCTAATGCCATCCGCAATACTGGAGGAGATGGCTCCACTGTGCCTCTGGAAAATGAAAACTCTGGCTCGCCTGAAATACTAAAGACAACCATGCCAACATGGCAGTCTATCCTAGCATACTGGTTCCTCAACCAATCCATGCCTAAGACTACATCATAGTCTGCCATAGGAAACTCTATAAATCTAGCGGGGAACTCTCTACCGCTAACTACGATCCGACACGAGGAAAACACTCGATCTACTCCCACAAGACCATTACCAGTAAGTATATTGAGCCTCACTGATAATGACTCGGGCTCCAATCCTATCCGTGTTGCCAATCGTGCAGACATGAATGAATGCAATGCACCAGAATCAAATAATACCGATGCTGGAGAAGAGTTGACGAGAATAGTACCTGCCACTACCTTACCTGGTGCAACCTCTTCTTCCATAGTCATCATCATTGCCCGACCTTGTCCTCTGGCTGCGGGTCCCCTCTGCTGGAAACTACTCTGCCTGTTCTGCACTTGAGCCTGGGTGTACTGCTGCTGGTTCTGCTGTTGAAATACCTGGGCCTGAGGCAACAATGGCCTCGGGAACTGCTGTTGCTGCATGGGTGCTGGTCCCCTAACCGACGGACTGGTTAGGTTGGAAGAGGACGAACTACCTCTATTCGGGCAGGCTCCTATCTTGTGATCTACCGCTCCACAAGCCAGGCACAATTCCTGCACCCTGTGCTAATCTGCCACCACGTACCCTGGTTTCCTGCAATAAGAACATCCCATCACGAAAGTCTGCTTCTGCTTCTGCTGCTGTGGGTATGTCGGGGTTGAATTTTGAACTGACGTTACTGAGGTCGCCCGTCTCTGAGTTCCAATGGTCAAACCCCTTACTGCCGGGGCTGGAGCTGATGATTGGTGCATCTGATTGTGGGACCGTTTCCTACCTCCGGTCCTATCCACGATCCTCTGGGAGGTGTACTCGTGCCTCCTAGCTGCCCTTAATACTGCATCGAATGTCTGGTACTCGAACTGCTCAACTGCCAACAAGATCTCCAAATGCAGCCCCTGCTGGAACTGCTGGGCCCTATCAAACTCGGTTGCCACTAAGGTGGGGGCAAACCTACTGAGTCTAGAAAACTCAGATGCATAACCGTCGACCGTCCTGCCTCCTTGCTTTAAGTTGGTAAACCTCGTCTGCAGGTCGTACCGAGCTACAGCATCAAAATACTTCGTCTGGAATCTTTCTCTAAATAATGCCTAAGTAACCGGCGCCGGTAATACCACGGCCTGCGCCGTCCACCAACTGCGAGCTAAGTCCAGCAACTGTAGACGTACCACCGCCACTTTCTCATTCTCATGTGCCCTAGCTGCTTCCAGAACCACCTCGGTATCCTGAAGCCAAGCGTCCGCGGGAATCGTATCTTCGCTGCCGTCGAAGAATGGAGGGTTCAAGCGCTTGAAGCTGTTCGCCGCCTGGTTCCCTTGCTGACCACCTATGTTCAAAGTATCTTGAACTGTCTGGTGCAGGGCGTCGCCCCGACATTCCTGGGATGCCAGTAGTGACCTGATGAGACCCACCAAAGTGCCATTATCAGGCTCTGCAGGCTGGACGGTCTGAACTGGTGGCTCTCCTCCAGCAGGCATGACTCTGGAGGCTACTCCTGAATGTTGGGCTCGATCTCCCGGTTGCTACTGGTCCGCGGGAGGTGCTCCGCCTTGCTGATCGACAGGTCCAGGAACAATGTCGCTGAAGAAGACGACATAGGAAACAATAAGGAAGGACTAGGATAGAACAAGGATGCAAACATGTGATCACGTCAAGAGTCCAGAGAATTCGAAGATACGTATAGAGATCAAAGGCGAATACTCATTGAGACATCTATTTGGTAAACCCACACATTCTTGAATGCCAAGACCTGCATGGGCCACCACATAAACCATGCAACGCCCCAGAACCATAATACTGAAGAGCGGGGGCGTATATCGCCAGCTACGTATATTAAAATGGAATCCACCTCGCTATACGGTCACGGCTGTCTAGATATGAGGGTTTACTACAAGCCAACAGTCTCTGAAGGTCAAGCCTATCGTCTCAATCTCAAGCAAGTAATATAGTTACAAGATGTTAGACCACCAAATACACAATAAAAGGCGTCCCAAATATTACATATTCAGCTGATCATGAAGCTAGTCGTAAAAAATACGAGGACTAGCAAGAGTTTAGTTATACATGATCAACCCTAAGATTTGTTAATCATGTTTACCACCCGTAGGCGGACAGTAAGTAAATATGCATCGAGCTAACAGGTGCTCGTCGGCTAAACGCCTCAAAAGAATAATTTTACAATGTAGTGAGCGAATCAAAATGGAAAACCCACTCGTGGCCCAGGTTCCGTCTAGTTGTCACCATTGGGCTAGAGGTTCAGTAGATCCTCGAAAACTGCTCCGAAATCTGGTCGCACAAAAACCAGCTGGGTCAAATCCCAAAAAGAGCAAGTGCCACAAAGGAGGCTACGAAATAAATACGAAAGCCAGCATATCAGATCATGAGGAATAGAAGAAAAGTACAAGTAATAAAGAGTACATCAGGACAATAAACGACTAGGGACGTGGATCCATTCCGGGTGCCAGGTTACAACCCTTTAAACCAAACAAGGACCGGGGCTGTACCATTTTCCTGAATAGCACCTTGTCTCTACCCATTTATCGTTAAGATAAGTAAAACAAACATGTTCAGGAGAAACCAGGTACTGGGACTAGACGAGACTTAGACAGGGCTGGACACCATCCATTCACAAGCGGCCAAGCAAATACTACGGCTTACTACTTAACTAACTAGGGTTATCATAAGCCTAATTACTTAACAAGATGCAAATAAGAATTTTCCAGTCCCAAGCCCTGCAGACTATCCAGTTATCCTTCCGCGGGTTGAGAGTATGGTTGGGTACATCGTCGGCAGGCTACAAGTCCATTAAAGCGCCCAGATAATGAGATCGCCTGTGACTGGGAATTCTCCATGAACTATAGTTTGATCTAGTCATTAACCTAATCCATATTCAGTACGAATCCCTGACCGTGGTAACCAGGGAATCACGTCCTAGACATGATACAAGATAAGACAAGACAAGTGGATTGCACGAAGCAGCAAGAATGAACACCCACGGTGTCAGAGTTGGTTATATGAGTCAAGTTAGCCATCGCAACAGCATCAAATTATCAAGTAAAGTTACAAGTCAGGAGTGCGCAGCTACGGGCCACTATCAAGTTATCCAGTTACAGAGATTTATTATGAATCACAAGTTACAAGTTAAGAGCGCACCCCATCGGGTCACTACTAAGAAGATCAGAAAGTACTAGGATCATAAATCACAGAAATCACGAAAACCGTACTAGTCATAAGCAAAACACCAAAAACCATGCCAGATCGTGTTGGGTCAAGACAGTCATGTTGTGTGGAACAAGATCTCAGAACTCCAATCAACAAAAGAGAAGCCAAGCCCAAGGAAAATAAAAACCAAACCACCATAGGCAAGTAGGTTGCGCCAGCCAACCTAAGGTCAAGGGCTCAAGCTACCCCTGGTCAGGTTGCGCCAGCAACCCAGAACAGGTGGCGCCAAGAGTGGAGGGGTGCTGAGGGTGACAGCCCAAGTAGTGGGCGCCAGGCAAAATGGGGATTAGGTTGTGCTGGGGTTCCTAGGGTCGGGTTGTGCTAGCCACGGCCACGCCAAGAGGCGCTGGCCCAAGAAGCGCTGGGTGGACCAGGTCAAGTGGGGTCGAAGGGCACCAAGCAAACCAAGCCAAGGTGCGCCGGGCAAGTGAGCGATAACTGGTGCTGGCCAAGTTGCGTCGGCCACAGGCCGCGCCAGAGCCAAGCGCGCCAAGGGAGGGGAGGCGTAGGAGCTAAAGAGCGCTAGCGAAGAAGCGGGTAAGGTTCGCCAAAGGGCTCCGGCAGCGAGCGCGGGTCAGCCCAGCGCTAAAGAGTGCTGGCCGAGGAAGTTGGCACGGGTCAGCCCAGCGCTAAAGAGCGCTGGCCGAGGGAACTGGTGCGGTTCAGCCCAGCTCTAAAGAGCGCTGGCCGAGGGGACTGGCGCGGTTCAGCCCAGCGCTAAAGAGCGCTAGCCGAGGGGACTGGCGCGGTTCGCCAAAGGGCGCCGGCCACAGGTCATCTTCTCCAGCAAGCTGAGAGGATAACCCAAGAACACCAAAAACTCCAAACCTTACAACTTAGCCAAAATAAAACAAAATTTAGATTTTCAAAGTTCTATCTTGTGTAAAATTGAATTCTCTACAACATGGAAGCATCAAAACAAGCAAAATCAAAGTTTAATTGATCCAAAACCAAGAAATCTGAAAATGGGTAAAACTTAGATCTAAAAAAATGCAAACTCCAAATCACAAAATGCCAAGTTCTAATGTGGTTCACCATGGCCTAATCTAGCTAATGGACAAATAAAATAGGGTTCCTATTTGGTAGCAAGGTGCACTTGCCTATGGAGGTTGGGTGTTGTGTGGAGGAAGGAAGAAGAAGATGGAAAAAATAAATGGAAGAGTAATGAGGAGAGAGAAAAGTTAGGTGGGGTTTAATGAGGGAGGGTGTGTTGTGTTGAGGGTGGAGGTTAACTAAGGGTAGTCCAATGCAAACCAAACCAAATCCTTCTCCACAAAGAATAAAATCACGCCAGGTCAAAACCCAACTTACGACAAAACCAAAATCCGCAAGTCGAGCCAAAATACAATTACAGGCCAAAATTCGAAAAAATAAAATACAGGCCCGAAATACATATAAGCCTAATCAAAATACGTATTCTGAAATATGGGCGTTACAGCCTCAGCAGTTGAGGTCGTCGGGTTCTCATCCGGAACACTAACCTCTTCGGTCCTTGCAATCGTGGGCGTTCTAAGATTTGAAGGACCCACGACGGAGGCAATCCTTTTTTCCTTCTTGAAGAAGGGCCTTCGGCGAGCGAAGGGACGGTGACTCTAACCACTGGACGCAGGGGCTCCCTCTGGGCACCTCCGGGACAGGTTCCTCAAGAAGTTCTCTAAGTATCTCTGACCAGCTAGACTCCTTCTTCTTTACCTATACAAGGAAAACAACGATAAGCGGAAGGTCCAGGATAATAACTCGAATGAAAATGACTGAAGTGTACTTGTGATGAGGGTTCAATAGACGGAATGCTCTGTCGCGGTAAAGACCGTCGTGAGGGTCTGCATCGCCGGGTATAGCCTTTTTGGTTCTCTTGATAGGAGGAGAACTCATCCCCGAAGGAGCCTGACATTTCAACGGGTTACTTAGGGGCGCTTCCTCCTTCCTTCTCTTTCGGGACGAACTACAACTGTCCGAGGATCTATCATCCGATGACGCGAGCTCTTGACAGCACGTAAGGAATGACTGAAGTGCCTCAAATTTTGTCCCCTCAATCAAACTCCGTTCTCGATCGTAGTCCGATGAGAAGTTATTAGCAATGATGTAAAACTTTACGGTGGAGTATAAGATATGAGTCTCTCCTTGTATCATGGGAATAGTGAACTTCGTTCTAGTGCACCCAGCATTGTAATATCACCATGCATGGGTGCCGTCCAGCAGACTTCCTTCATAACCAAGGCAAGAGCTTGGCTTGTCCATCATCATCCAGCTATATCCGAATTGTCGCACAAACCGACTCGGCAAATAGGGTTCCAGATACACCCAGTTCTGATTCCGGTACACAAACTGTGAAGGATGGATTGACTGTAGCCAATGGAAGGCACCGAGGGTCAGATCACTATCTACTTTGCCTTGGTCTATTAACACATCATCTGTAAGGTAACCCTTGTTCGAAGGCAAAACCCTGTTGAAACCATAGTCGTCCAAGCGGCTTAACATCCATCTATAAATGGAGATGCCTTGGTGGAGCCATTTTGCCCGGTGATAGTTATGCAGCGTCATATCCCCTTCCTCATAACCATAAACGGTGTTGGAAACTATCAAACCGGGGCGGTACAAAGCCAACCAGGCCATCAAGTAATGATATAGGAGCTCAACCCGAGGAAATTCATGGTCTCCCCCACGATACCATATTACCTTCCCCGAAAGCTCCCGCAGGCCTCACAAGATATTATCTACCATAGCCGGAAGCAAAGCGAGCGAATGTTTAAAGGCCAGTTTCGTAGCCGACAGAATGAGTTCCCGATTGATCCGTCCCACGGATCCAGAGCCTCCAGGAACTACAACTTTTCGTAGCCATAATAACAGAAAAGCAGTCAGTGTTATTTTTGGGCTCAGAGCAGTCAAGTTCTGACAAAAGTAGTTGTGAACGATAGAGGTTGGTTTTTCCTCTGCATCTACTGCGAGAGTGAACACCCCCGCTTTGTCCATCAGTGCTTCTACCTCGTTAGTAGTATATGCCCTGTGTATGGTAAAGTGGACTGTTCACTGCCATCATTTCAGGATATTTGTTCTCCAGTACCAAAAACTCCTCTTTGCTAGGAGTATGTTCCTTGTATGGTTCTTCGCCCTAGGGCAGCTTCGAGATGGCGTACATCTCATGAAGAGCCAACCCCGTCTTTTTGTACAGAGTATAGAAGGTCCCGGTGTGATGATTATATATCTCCAGCAAAATCGTGAACAATGGCTGATTGGTATCTATACCATATTCAGTAGCCCTGATGGCACGACGCAAGCCCATACTTTGCAGATTTTCTTTAAATCTGCCTAATACCTGCTGGGTTAGTTCGTGCCATTCAGTCCTAGGATGGATCCAACCTTCGACCTGGAAGGCTCTTTACGGATATGTGCATCTCGTCGCCAAAAGCCGATTGGCGAAAAGAGAAGCCCAAAATAGATATATATCCGTGGTAAAATTACTGAGCAGACGACCAGGGAGCAACACGCACAAAGTGTACAAAGGACCATCGTGTGAACTATTAAAAGTATCCCCTTTCTTAGAATGCTTATCCAATTGGAAATGGCCTGTCATTAAACCTTCTTGCTCCGGGTTCAGTTTCCACTTCATATGACGTTTTTTGGTGGAGCAAAAGAAAAGCAAGAGCGAAAGGTGTCGATTAATTGACAGAACATACAAAAAGGCACCATCATTTTTGAAGTACCAATTCTTGTTTATCTCCAAGAGAACGGTCTCTTGCACAATCAACTGATCACCAAAAAAGAACCGAGGTTTTAGCATCTCAACGGCATCGAAAAGAAGAGACAACTTGCCTCGATCCATCATACGACAAAAGTATACAGGCTGTTGATCTCGTATCATAGCTAGTCACTCTTTCGATTGACCTTGAGCGATCAACTTCTTGGCAGGATTAACGAGTACCTCATCGACATTTATGCTTAGGTCGCAGACCGCTGAAACGAAAAGGATATCCCCAAGAAGTGGCATAGATACAAAAACTGTGTATGAACAAAATGTGTGAGGAAAATATAAGTATTATTTGCAAAAAGTGCTCAGATACTGTCTAGTGCCGCTGCGCCTCAATGAGACAATATTCGTGCAGTCACTGCGCAAGCATCGGAGGGGCACTACAAAAATTGTACTGTGTATCAACAAGCGAGCGTCCGCATAGGCAATTCGTAAATTACACTGCACGCAGACACTGATAGTGACTCTGCGCATTAGCAAAAACCTCAGCACATCTTATAGTCATTACTTCGTAAATGTAATGACAATGCATATCGGTTGATAGAGCTTTAGCACATCTTCGGGACAGCAATCTGAGGAATGGTGCCTATACGCATTAGCGGAAAGATCCTTAGCACATCTTCGAGACGCTACTCCGAAGAGTGAATGCTCATGTGCATCAGAAAATGTGGGTATCGATGTTAATCGAACACCTACTTAAGACATGCGGTCACACATCTCCATGTACTTCAGCGCCAATGACTGGAGCATTGTCGACGCCGACAGCCTTCGCGGCTGCCTGTTTCCCTCTGGCCCGTTTTGTGCTCGTCGCAGCCCCTCTGGCCTGTCTCGTGCTTGTCATAGCCCCTCTAGTCTTTCTCGTATTCGCTATAGCCCCTCTGGGAACTTTTGGGGCTCTTGATCTCTTGGGAGCCATATCGGGAAAATTAGGGTTTGGAGGAAGAAGACTCTGGAAAGAAAAGCTTCTTCGGAAAGAGAATACAAACGGCAGAAAGGTTCTCTTTCTCCGAGCAAAACTCTATTATAGAGCAAAGCCATGTCAGGAGATTAAAAACAAAACCCTTCATATTCGAAAAGACTCTTCGAATATCATAGAAATTAAAATCGAGATCATCATGATCGTTTCCTAAGAACGAGGAGTTATCATTAGCTTTAAATGAAACGATGGCTCAAGGCATTTAATGCTGAAGGGTAGACGTGACTGCAGCCTGTCAGTAAGAGTGTGTGCATTTTTTAAAGCCACATGTCATTTCATGCTTATGTTCAAAGTGTTCAGAACTTGTTCAAGTTCGAAAACTTTGAAGAGGGTATTATAGAAGCGTGAAAGTACAGCATCTACAAAAGCGCAGGTGACATCTATACTACAAAGAAGCGCAAAAAATACCAAAGTTGCTGCGCTCATCACCTAGAATCACAAGAGAATCAGTACATAAAAAGAAGTCCTTTATTAAAGATCATGTCTACAAAGATCTATTAGAGATTCTTCATGACTACATATAAAGACTAAACACCTAAAGTCTACAAATGTGCAATCTTTAGAAGTGCAGTGGCCAAAAGCGCAGCAGCGTCAGAGCGAATCACTGCCTGGTTCGGGCAAGCCACTTCCTAGTCAGACGCGGAGGAACTCCAATATGGCTAATGAAGCAGCTATTGGCTCGAACAAGAACGTAGCTCCTACTCGCAACACTACTTGTGTCTCTTCCAGCATAACAGGGCACACCACTGCTATTGAGCAGGACAGAACACAACCTGTGGCACTTCGGAATGGCAATAAATCCAAACCCGATAGCTTAAACCTTGAGGACCTACAAGTTGTTGTTCAGTTCGAACTTGTTTGTCGAAGCATGAAAAATATGGAGTGCATGCAGATCATCACTCCATACAGCCAAGCAAAATTAAGCCGCAGAAGTAGTGTTCCTGGAGACCCCATGCGGCCAAAAAAATTAAGCCGCAGAAGCAGTGTTCATGGAGACCCCTTACGGCCAAGCAAAATTAAGCTGCAGAAGCAGTATTCATGAAGACCCTATGCGGCCAAGCGCCGCAGAAGCAGTGCCCCTGGAGACCTCATGCGGCTAAGACAACTTGAGCGGCAGAAGCGAGGCTTACGAAGGCCCCATACGGCTAAGCGGATTCGAGCCACAGAGGGTATATTCTTATAGATCCCATGCGGCCAAGTGAAGCCTAGCCGTAGAAACAAGGTTCTCAAAGATCTCATGTGGCCAAACGGAGCCGAGCTGCAGAAGCAAGGCCCATAAAGCCACTATGCGGCCAAAATGAATCAAACTCTACTTTGTGGAGGGGACATGCGGCAATTTGACCAAGTCTCAACCACCCAGATTCACTACAACAAAATCTCAACAACCCCCACCAGCTGGCACCCCAAGATCGAGTCTTTGTGTGTAGTAACAGACACGTGGCCGCGTGGCCCTTTATGCGGCCCAAAATCTGCTTTTGCAGGAATCACTATAAATAGCAGCATACCACACCCGTGCTAAAGGTTGGCAATCAATGGCTGGCAAATTTCTTCAAGAGCAAAGACTGTGTCCGATAGTCCAAGGAGAAAGGCAGAGTTGCTACACTTTCCCGAGCCTCCATCGTCACCTCCTAGAATCAAAAACTAAACAATTATACTTAGACTATTTCCTAGGATTTCTTTCCAGGCTTTCTTTTGTACAATCGAGTGTGCAATCAAGTTCAATTCCTCTGTAATTTTTGTTCTTGATATTTAATAGAAAACACGATGGCGACTCTGCTGGGGACTTTCTTCTCCTCTATTGAGAAGTTGGTGACGCAATCTGACGCATCCAAGCTCGGCTCTACGCAGCAAATGCTTATGGTCCGTATTGACCAACAAGCATTCGAAGAAATGCTCTCTGAAGGGAGCGCCAGCCTATCACAGAAGCGAGCCAACTCAAAGAGAACCCGCAGGACGACGAAGCACAAAACTGTTGTCCCTCACCAGGTTCTCAAAAAAGCTCCTTCTGCGGCCCAAGACGGTAATCAAAGCTCTCCTGCGACCTTGCTTCCGACTGCAAAGAACTCCACCGTCTCCAAATCTAGCAAAGGAAAATACTACGATGCTGAACTTTTGGGGGCACAAGGGAAATCCATGTGGACAAGGAAGAGGCCGTATAAGAGAAATGGGCAGTTTGCCTATGCGGCAGCCAACTCTGGCTGCAGGCAGATGGCCCATGCGGCAGCCAACTCTAACCGTAGGTAGATGGCCCATGCGGCAGCCAATCCTGCCCGCAGATAGGCTGCCTCATGACGCCCTGTCAGAAGCTCTGTATTCGACCGTCTCTCATACGGGCCTGACCCCATGCGGTCCATTGAGAATATAGAATATTCCAATCTAGACTCTTCTTAGTATGCTTTTTTGAGTACTAAGTCGAAGAAGTTTATGGCAGTACGGACCCAACAAGTCCAGTCAACTCTCGAAGCAGCTGACCATCAGCGGGTACCGTTAACTGTTATACGGGCTCCTGATGAAAAGTTGTACAAAACCACCCGTGTCCAGTCCCCTAGGGCTAACGGACAGGGTGGGTCTCAAAAGTCTCCCTCCAACGATCGAGAGCAATTTACTCGCCTCGGATCAGGGAGCAAACATGATACCTACGCACCCGTGTGCTCGGGATACCCGAGTCCACTAATTGGATGCAAAGGTAGATCAATTTGCTATCGACTTGCGAGAGATGATTTCTTACAAACGCAAGGAGAAAGAAGCATCATTGGCATGTGATGAGCCCTTTTCGGGATATTAGTACACCGAAGTCATCATCAACTGTTGCTGCGACAAGTCGGCAGCATCTGAAGATCGACAGTCTATTATCCAACGGCTGCATCAGCCAGTACCTGTCCGACAACTACTTGAGAAACAGGTGCAAATTCTGGGAGTCGAGGAATTTCCTTTCGTCTCCTGTAATTCAACTCGAAAGGTTCCTTCCAGCAAGGAAGAAAAGAAGACAGGCTCTTCCAGTCTGGCAATCTCAGCCAGCACTGCAAGGAAACTCTCATCTGAAGGGTTGCCTCCGACAAACACAGGGGGTGTCTACCAAGGCACTTTATCCAGAAAGAAGCTTCCAACACCCGGGGGTACATCCTCGACCTCCCTGGGGGTAGATGAAGTCGGGGTAGCAGTCCCCTCAATGTGTGCGATAACCTGGTGTTCCAAGAGCATACACAGAGGATAGCGATCTACTAGAATTTTGCAACAAATTTTTATGTCCCCGAGGATGACCGCCTTCGCCAAGATGATACAGCTTCCTGCATAGGGGGTGGCACCCCTTCTGAATCAAAGGAGGAAGACATTCCGACATTCCCCGATAATTACTCGGTATGAGGATACGATACGGAGAGCACCTCTTCTACGGTCCCTTCCATGTCTACCCACGTACGGACAGTCTTTACGGCCGACGATGATCATGAAGGACCTACTGATCGACAACGTCTAGAAGTACTTGAAGCCATGCTCATGTCCTTGGTCAATTCAGTAGACAAAAGCAAAGATGCCTTGCCGACTCAAGCAGCAAGAATGCCTGGATAAACAAGCTTGAGACTCGCAGTCAATGCGGACTCCAACACGACTGCTCCTCCATTGGATGACAATCCTCTAGGAGCATTCGCTCCTTCAGCGGCAGACGAAGCCAGGGAGGCAAGGAGGAAAGTCCAGGAGCTTCGAGCAAAGTTCAATACCCGAGACTCCTCCAAGGACCTCAGAATACGGCAGTCGTATCCAGTTAAGTTGAAAGATGTTCCTTTTTTGCCACGGTACAAACCATTTTATATCGATTCGTATGACGGGAAGACCTCTGCTAGTCGATACATGACTCATTTTGAGGTCACAACCGACCACTTGCCACATAGCAATGCCATCCTTACACGATTATTTATCGGAGCATAGGAGGGGATCGCGTTGGACTGGTACCGCAACCGTCCGGACAACTATATCCATTCCTTTGAAGGCTTCAAACACATGTTCCTGGAAAGATTCTATGAAGTAGGGCATGATGTGACAATGTTATCTCTTATGGATGTCGTTCAGGAAGAGAAGGAGCTAACGAAGAACTATATCGAACGATTTCGCCAAATCGCGATGAGATTGCCCAAAGGCATCCCGAAAGATCCTTGATTGAAATCTACCAGAAGAAGTTGCTCCCCGCAATCAGCCTCTGGATGGGCGATGATCAGTTCAGGGATTGGACGACCTTCATCATAAGCGCCACCAATACGGAGACAATGTTAAAGAAGGCTCGCCAGCTAGGATTACGCATCCCAGATAGAGAGGACAAAGGCAAACGTCCTGGTACCACCCCCAATAACAACAATAGTGGCGGTACCTCCAATAATCGGGACAATAAAGGTAAATAGGCCATGGTCGCTAGTACGACCGAAAAGCCTGAAGAAAAGCAGGCAGTAGCTCAGTGGCCCAAGGTGAATTACTCATTCGAAGATAGTCATGTCAAGCTTATCTTCGATATACTCTTGCAAGGGGACAGGATCCAACTCCCTCCACTAAGGTGCAAGCCTCGAGCGGCGGAGATGAAAGACCAAAAATATTGATACTTCTTCTGCTATGTTCATCATTCCACTCAGGATTGCTTCAAATTAAAGCGGTACATCCAGAGTCTTATCGACTCCAAAGCTCTATTGCTAGATTTTGAAGAGGTTATTGTGGCTGCGAACAAGGTTTCAGTTCAGTTCGGTGACTTTCCCCCAATAAATACTCAAGACGGGGTAATACATGTCCCCCGGGCAATAATAAAGGTTGCTAATCTTCCACTCGTCCGGGACCAGACGACTGGCTTGGTATCTCTCACCACGTCACGTGGAGAGGTTATGTGGGTGCACCCAGACTTAGTGACCGAAGTTATCCAGGCGGTGTCATCTTCAACCAACAAGAAGAAGGACAGGAAGTCCAGATCTTGCCATACTGGTTCAGCTGAAGCTGAGGAGGCGACGGCCGTTGTTACCCGATCTGGGGCACAAGTCCAGTCTACTCTGGGTAATTCAGTTAAAGATCCTCAGACGGCAACGCTGCCTGCTATTGATGTTCCGGGGCCATCTCAGCCTCCACCGACGGACAGGTCCAAGCCGAAGGAAATCCGCTTCGACTGGCCGCTCCGTAATGCACCTCAGGGACTGGAGAGACCTTACAACTTTGACATATTATCACAATTGGATAATATGCCGACAAAGTTGTCGTTATATGAGCTCCTAAGTCTCTCCAAGGATCTTCGTATCGTATTGAGCGAAGCGCTCCAGAATGCTGACACCTACTTAGCCCAGGTCAAGCCTACAGGGGAAGACTCGTCGACAGATCTCTATGGAAGCAATTGTGCAAACGCGATGCCCAACATCATATTCACCCCACAGGACATGTTGATCAAGACCAACTTACATGATTGCCCTTGTACTACACTAGATACATAAACGACATCAAGGTGGATCGGATGCACATTGATCCTGGCTCGTCAATAAGTATTATCCCTAAAAGCTTGCTTCAAGTCCTCGACATCCCTATGCACCGGTTAGCGGCGACCAACAATACTATTAGCAGTTTTAACTCTGGAAGAAGCTTTCTCCTAGGAAAGATCCGATTGAAATGTCAGATCGACGACCTGAAGATAGAGGTTACCTACTACATCATAGACGCAGATACGTCCTACAATATCCTCTTGGGGCGTTCATCGATACATGACTATATGATCGTGCCATCCACACTCCACTAGTGCTTCAAGTATGTCAGTAAGCACGGCTTCGTGAAGTCGAAATTTGCCGACATCGATCCCTTCAAAGGGGTTGAGTCTTATTACTCTTCGGAGGCTTGTCTATATAAAGAATCCAAAAAGCACATAACTGACAAACTGGAGGCTATAACACGATCAGAGGAACCTTTGAAAATCCATATCCAGGCCCGTAATCCGGGCAAAGCCACACCCCTTGTAAAACCCCTAAATTTCTACTATATTTTTATCGATTTTGATACTGATTTAAATTTTTTTTTGTATTGTACGTCGCGTAGTCGTATTGTACGTTGTGCACAAAAGGCGTATTTCGTATATTGCTCGACGAATGTGAATATGTACGAGCGTACATATTTTTAGAAAAATATTTTTTTTCTATTTTATAGTTTCAAAATAATATATAGTAATTACTTTTATTTACTTAAATTTGTGAAAAACGTAGCATCAAAATTTCAAAAATAATTTTTTAATTTTATAAAAAGTTTTTATTTTATTTTAACTTAAGAAATGATATTCTCCTTTTTAAAATAATGTTGTATCATATGCGAAGTACGTGAAATTTAATTATATTTTTATTTTTCGAAAGCTAATTGTATTTATTTATTTTAACAAGTATTTTAAATAATTGAATAATTGTTTGGATTTTCAAAATTTTATATATTATTATTTTTAGAAAAGATATTTTGAAATTATTGTGGTAATTTAAACTTTGATTAGATTTTAATTAATTTAAATAAGTTTAATTTAAAGATTGGAGTCATTTATATTTAATTGGATTTAAATTGATTTATATTTGGATTTGAAATTATTGAATTTGATTTAAATTATGAATTATCTATGGAGATATAAAATCCCCACAATCCTATACAAATGGAGATTCGTACATCCTATAAATAGGCAGGTACTCTACCATATAATTATTCCACAAATTATTCCAGATCCACAACCAACGGTACATCGTGTCCGTGTTCTTCTTCCCATCCATTATTTTTCTATTGCAATTACAACAATCCCCGTCGTATTCGATACCCCGAATACAATAACAACCACAGAAATCGAAACCTGTCCCAGTTCTGTCTGTACCGCCTACGCCTACGCCGTGGATGCCAACCACCATCAGGCCTTGTCTCCACCTCTGCCCCGTCAGCATCGATCCCAGCGACCGAACCACCCCTGCAATTACCCCGCTCACTACCAGAATCCCCCGACCACCCCTGTGTGCCACGCCTCCTTGCCATGACAGCGGCAAACCGCTACTGCCATAACACCACCAAAGCCGTAACACTCCTTCCCCGACTCTACAACAGAACACTGCCACCATTACCGTTCCCGATGCCACCACCGTCTCCAGCATTCCACAACACCACCACCGCTACCATCCTAAAAATAACCCCCAACAAAGAAAAAGGGAAAGAAAAAACCTGAACCCTTACCTCCATCGTCGCCGTCGAAACCTTCGTCGCTGTCCCACGAACCCGATCGACCTCGGCGCTCGGACCTGAACCCACCGCCAACTCCGGTGAGACTCCTCTTCATACCTCCTTCGCCGCTACCACTGTCGACTCATCACCGGCGCCATCGTATGGCGTGCTACGGCCGCCCTGGTCGCCTCCGACTTTTGGTGGTCGCCACCGCGGTAAGTCCCCGCCCGACCTCAACGCCGGAGTCCCAGATTCGACCACGAGCCAGCGTCGCCCCCTTCTTCATGCCAGATCCGGCTCGGTGAGTCTCCCAGTGCACCGGAGCCCGACATTTACAGAACCAGCTTGGGTGAGCGTCCCTCCGTCGTGCTCTTTCTCCCCGTGCTGTCCGATCGTCCAACGGATGCTCCCCGTGGGCGACACCCAGCCGCGCTCCATGTTTGGTTGCCGCCAGCGCGCTGGCCGACCGTACCTCTCCGACTTGGATCCGCTCTCCCTCCGTGCCGTACACCTCCCCGTGGCCGGAGCACGCCCTTCCACCGCCAGGCCGAGCGCCGCGCCGGAATCCCCGGTGAGCCTTCTCACTCTTCCGCTCCTCGCAACCTTTCCATCACTCTCTCTCTGACTATAAATTTGGGGAAAGAATAGTGTAGTAGTTAATAAACTATTATTAATATTAATATTATTTTTATTATTATTATTATTATTATTATCATTATTATTGTTATTATTATTAATAGTATTATTACATATAAGTATATTTTGTTAAAAGGTTTATTAAATACAATTATTATTATCTTTAATATTGTGTTGCATTAAACAAATAAATATTTAATAAAATTTTAATTTTGGTAACGAAAGTATATTGGTGCTTGACTATGTATATAATTTCAAAAGTGATTCAGAGCGTAAACGTTTTACTATTATTTCCAAATTTATTTTATAGTTTTGTCCTAAACTAATTTTTATTAGAATTATCAAGTATTTATCTAAAATAATATTGTTTGAAATATTTACCTACAAATAATTTGATCCATAAAATATAGTTTTCATTATTATAAATAAGTTATAAATATTTAGCAACAAATACTTTTACTAATAAAAATATATTATGACGTGCTATTTCGTCTAAGACTTTTTATATAATACAGTTTTAGCAACAAAATGATTCTTTATTTTCGAAAGTTACAGTTTTTCCTTTGACATGAATAACTTCTTAATATTTCTGAATAATTACTTCAATATTTCTCATATATAAAATATAGTTTGATCTAAAAGCATGTTTTTACGAACTTAGAGTTTTTTTTTACCTAAAACGATTCTTGATTTTTAGCGTTATACTAATAAAAATTTAGTCTCCAAAATATTATGAAATAAATTCTAAAACTAGTGTAAGTAATTATTTACTCCAAATTCTCTTTTATTATCAAATCTTGACCACGATTGATCCCATGTTCCTATTTCTTTGCGAATCGGATCTTGTGTGCAACGACTATGGCTGTTGGACTATTGAGACATATCAGAGAACACCGCATCACACCAGGCATCACCAGGCAAGACACCTTGCCTTTACTGTTTAATTTCTTGCTCAATATCATGCATGCTTTTTTTATGTTGTTCTTTCAAAATTATATATATATGCAAATTATTATATTTTATGCAATTGGCTTAGAGTTAAGGGACCACCGAATGTTTAGTGCATCTCATAAACTGTCACGATGTGCCACAAATTGTGTGTGAGTTGTGAGTCGCATATAGATGCGGACTTGTGTGCTGACTGATCATTGGCGCGTACAGGCCGTGCATTAGGATATAACTGTTAATAGGTTATGTAGAAGACTTGGCAGTTATTAAGGATTAAACAGTATCGTGGAGTCGACACATGTATAGTATCATGGGGAGGGGGGAGACAGTTATTAGCGTAGGGGCTACATGTTCAGTACCCACATAGATTTGGGCCGATAGTGTCTCGTATGAGCGCTACTTACTGTCCCGGGGCCGATAGTTCTCGTATGAGAGCTACTTTCTGCCCATGGTTGATAGTGTCTCTTATGAGCGCTACCTACTACCACTCTCTCTCCATCTATGCTGAACACCTAAGCTCCTGCGTAGAACGTTGTCTTCTCAAAATGTATATCACATAGAATGGTTAGGAACCTTTACGCATGTATATTTTCTATTTAGCAATTACTATTCAGTTTATGGCATGATATTATGTGTCTTGTTACGTCCCTCTGAGGACCTGGTTTTTCCCCAGGTGTGTGTGTTCATGTTTTCTGCAGGTGTTCTAGCCAAGGCCGTGATCTTCCCCATTTCTTGAAGATGATTGCTCTTGGTTCGTTTTTATCATTTTGTCGATCGCTTTCTTGTACATTTATATCATAGAGATAGTTGGTAGTGGACTTTGTCTCCGTCCAACAATTGTACCATAACTATTCAAGTTGATTCTATCTTTATTCTTATTATATTTGTGGATGAGATTTAGCATGTCTTGGTTCTCTATATTTTACAGCTTATGTATTTATACGAGGATTCCATATATTGGAGTATTCTTCGTATATCTACAGCTGGCATGATACGTATCTAGTCCCAAGTATTTTGGGACTGGGGCATTACATATTTTTGTGGTGGCCCATGCAGGTCAAGTTTGTCGCTTCGGCTACGTAATTGTACCGATGTGGGCCTGTAATATAGGATTAGATTCTAGAATCTCATCCACCTATTTGACATCCTTTCTTGACTTCAAATTTTGAACTCTCGTTCGACCTCCTTGATTTGCATTCTGCTTGAATTCCTCCTACCATAAATTCTTATCTTTCGTGCTTAGTGACAGATAGAAAGATGACTACACTACTATATACTTATTGGTCAACCATATGGATAGAAGGGTTACATTGGCAATTGGAATAGATTTAAGACTCTAATGGAATTAAAAAAGGCATTTTAAAAAAAAGTATTATTTACTTATTAGTAATTTGTAAAATAGGATATCTAAGGAAGTTGTAATCTTGAGATTTCTAAGTAGTGATCATAAGAGGATTGATAGAATTTTAATTTTTATGCTGCAGAAAAATAGTTGGAATCTATACACAATTGATTTAAGAAATTGTTTTGATTTTCGAATTTTGATATTTATGATCAATTGGATTATAGCTATACGTCTTTGAGCAAATATAAAACTGATTCAATTTCAAGTTGTGATATTTATGATTTATTGAGTTATAGTTATACGCCTTTGAACAGTTATAAATTTGGTTTTAAAAATGATCTTGGATTTTAAATGTAGTAGTAGAAATTATTCTCGTGCAACTTACGATTAGTATGTTTCTTAAATTTCAAATTTTAAGTGGAAGCAGCAAAATTTTTTTTTTATTTTTTGGGTTCAAAATATTTTGGAAGATATAAAATTAATTTTTGAGGAAGATTTTCAAATTTTAAATTGTGGCATGTGATTTATGATTTACAAATCTATTTAGATTTTGAGTAAAAATGTTTTGATTGAGATTATCAATAAAATGGCAAAAAAAAAATTCATGTTGTCGGATTAGGGTTGATAAGTGCATTAAGATATTGAACTTCAATTTTGAGATTGTTTTTCTTGCTAAGAGTCTTTCTGTAGTTATTTGAAAAATTTTGGGTTTTAAAATTTTTATTGATTATGAGATTTTTATGGATTCGTGAATTATGAACTCTTAATTTCAATAGTTGTATTTGAACGTTAAGTTTTAGAAAAAGTTAGTAGTAACATGGTAAAAGTTTACTTTGAGATTATTAAAGGAAATGAAATGGTTAGCCATAATCTAATTGGGCAGCTTAAAGTAAATACAATTTTGGTGGTTTATTTTTTTTAAATTTATATTAAGAGACTTTTTGAGGAAACTCCAGTTAAATTTTTTTACCACTAAGATAACTCTAATGAGTTAGGAGAATTCCATACTAATTGCCATATCCCTCGCGACCATGATAGTAGTGCACATACAAGTGTTGTTAGTCATCTCCAAGATCATATGGTTATATTCCAATCTTGACTCCCTCGACATTCCCTCAAATCTAGATTTTTTCGTGACTTTCTAACCATTTGAAACTTGAGAAATAATTGGATTGTTCCTTGATCATACCCCATCAAGTGGCTGTCATATCTCTAGAAATGGTATTCCTAACTTATTTTGCCTTGATCTACTAGAATCTGAATTATCATTATTTCATTCGTTAACTTGGTCATTTACTTTGTGCGTTAATCATTATTTCATGAATTCCCACTTCCTATTTAAATTCTTTTGTGTCCCTTACCGTGGCTTGAATATTTGGAGTACAACACTAGACTTTTTCAGCCAACAAATTTTATATACAAGACATAGACGAGCCCACCTTCATGTAGGTATATCACGTGCCACTAAAACACGTCTCCTTGTACTCTAATTTCATGTTACGACTTTCAGGTCAAAAAGACTGGACTCTAATCCCTACCGTGAAACCAATATACTTTTTAACTATAGATGAGACTCGACCTCGACTCAATTCTTTCGACCCGATATATGATTTTGTTCTACTCAATTCCTTACATGCTTAACCTTGCATTTTATCTTGATTGCTAGACCTATCACACCATTAGTTTAATTCTTGTAAGTTGGGTAGAATATCTCACTACCTAACAAACCCTTTTTCCTAATGAACCATATTGATAAGTTCATTTGGACTATAACACTTAGAGGACCCTAACTTATCTAGTCAAGCCGACTGCATGGGCCCAAATTTTGGACGGAACTTAGATTTTATAAGATCATGGACTATTTGATTTCTTTCATCATTACCTTTACTTATTATTTTATCTACCTATGATGCTGAAATAGCTTAGCTTTGCAAGCTTATTCTTTATCAAGCTTGATCATGACATATGTTTAATGTGGGCGCCCACTAATACATTGTCTAATCAGAACCAACGTATTATGGTCTGATCAACCATAGTGCACTTGGTTCGCTTTTTGTATATTGCTCAACGTGGATAGAGACATAGCTAAACCTGGCCCTAGAGTCTCATCCGCGACTGCCTTGATAATCCCTTTAAAAATTTTTGGTCATCTTTGAACCACGTATTCGTATTTGATAATGTTGTCATTGAACTCCTTATATCGCTTTCACCTTCACCGATGTTGGAAGGACGAAGGCACTTGTACTTGAATTTCCTCCAGCTATCCTACCAATTATGACCATCACCACTCAATGTTGCTATGTCTTCATCCTAAACTCCTCGTCCTCATTCCCGGCACTATATTTTCTACCATGACCTCTAAATCGCTTAAGTCAAAATTCGCTCTCTTAAATCGTGCCCTCAACCTACCCTCAAAAGCTATCTTTTAGGTCTCTCATTTTGATACCGTATTGCATGTTATCATGACTAACTTTAACCTTAACCTTTTAATTGTTGTTTTAAAATCGTGACCCTCATTCATTACCCATGACCATACCGTATTATTTTCTATGAATTATATCACGATTTCTTACGACATGATATTGTGAAAACGTTGCCGTTGTTTGTTTCCCATCGATATCCCTTGTCTTCTTGCCCCTACCAATTCTTAGTTTCGAGGACGAAATTCTTTTAAGTTGGATAGAAAGTAAAACCCCTAAATTTCTACTATATTTTTATCGATTTTGATACTGATTTAAATTTTTTTTGTATTGTACGACGCGTAGTCGTATTGTACATTGTGCACAAAAGGCGTATTTCGCATATTGCTCGACGAATGTGAATATGTGCGAGCGTACATATTTTGAGAAAAATATTTTTTTCTATTTTATAGTTTCAAAATAATATATAGTAATTACTTTTATTTACTTAAATTTGTGAAAAACGTCGCATCAAAATTTCAAAAATAATTTATTAATTTTATAAAAAGTTTTTATTTTATTTTAACTTAAGAAATGATATTCTCCTTTTTAAAATAATGTTCTATCATATACAAAGTACGTGAAATTTAATTAGCGTATATTTTTATTTTTTGAAAGCTAATTGTATTTATTTATTTTAACAAGTATTTTAAATAATTGAATAATTGTTTGGATTTTCGAAATTTTATTTATTATTATTTTTAGAAAAGATATTTTGGAATTATTGTGGTAATTTAAACTTTGATTAGATTTTAATTAATTTAAATAAGTTTAATTTAAAGATTAGAATCATTTATATTTAATTGGATTTAAATTGATTTATATTTGAATTTGAAATTATTGAATTTGATTTAAATTACGAATTATCTATGGAGATATAAAATCCCCACAATCCTATACAAATGGGGATTCCCACATCCTATAAATAGGCAGGTACTCCTCCATATAATTATTCTACCAATTATTCCAGATCCACAACCAACGGTGCATCGTGTCCATGTTCTTCTTCCCATCCATTATTTTTCTATTGCAGTTACAACAATCTCCGTCGTATCCGATACCCCGGATACAATGACAACCACAAAAATCGAAACCCTGTCCCAGTTCTGTCTGTACCGCCTACGCCTACACCGTGGATGCCAACAACCATCAGGCCCTGTCTCCACCTCCACCCCGTCAGCACCGATCCCAGCCACCGGACCACCCCAGCAATTACCCCGCTCACCATAAGAATCCCCCGGCCACCCCTGTGCGCCACGCCTCCTTGCCGTGACAGCGAAAAACCGCTACTGCCATAACACCACCACAGCCGTAACCCTCCTTCCTCGATTCTACAACAGAACACTGCCACCATTACCATTCCCGATGCCACCGCCGTCACCGACATTCCAAAACACCACCACCACCACCATCCCAATAATAACCCCCAACAAAGAGAAAGGGAAAGAGAAAACCCAAACCCTTACCTCCATCGTCGCCGTCGAAACCTCCGCCGCTGTCCCACGAACCCGATCGACCTCGGCGCTCGGACCTAAACCCACCGCCAACTCCGATGAGACTCCCCTTCATACCTCCTTCGTCGCTAACACTGTCGACTCATTACCGGCGCCATCGTCTGGCGTGCTGCGGCCGCCCTGGTCGCCTCCGACTTTTGGTGGTCGCCACCACGGTAAGTCCCCGCCCGGCCTCAACGCCGGAGTCCCAGATTCGACCACGAGCCAGCGCCGCCCCCTTCTTCACGCCAAATCCGGCTCGGTGAGTCTCCCAGCGCTCCGGAGCCCGACATTCGCGGAACCAGCTTGGGTGAGCGTCCCTCCGTCGTGCTCTTTCTTCCCGTGTTGTCCGATCGGCCATCGGATGCTCCCCGTGGGTGGCACCCGACCGCGCCCCACGTTTGGTCGCCACCAGCGCGCTGGCCGACCGTACCTCTCCGACTTGGATCCGCTCTCCCTCCGTGCCGTACACCTCCCCGTGGCCGGAGCACGCCCTTCCGCCGCCAGGCCGAACGCCGCGCCGAAATCCCCGGTGAGCCTTCTCACTCTTCCGCTCCTCGCAACCTTTCCATCACTCTCTCTCTGACTATAAATTTGGGGGAAGAATAGTGGAGTAGTTAATACACTATTATTAATATTAATATTATTTTTATTATTATTATTATCATTAATATTGTTATTATTATTATTAATAGTATTATTACATATAAGTATATTTTGTTAAAAGGTTTATTAAATACAATTATTATTATCTTTAATATTGTGTTGCATTAAACAAACAAATTTTTAATTTTGGTAACAAAAGTATATTGGTGCTTGACTGTGTATATAATTTCAAAAGTGATTCAGAGCGTAAACATTTTACTATTATTTCCAAATCTTTTTATAGTTTTGTCCTAAACTGATTTTTATTAGAATTATCAAGTATTTATCTAAAATAATTTTGTTTGAAATATTTACCTTCAAATAATTTGATCCATAAAATATAGTTTTCATTATTATAAATAAGTTATAAATATTTAGCAACAAATACTTTTACTAATAAAAATATATTATGACGTGCTATTTCGTCTAAGACTTTTTATATAATACAGTTTTAGCAACAAAATGATTCTTTATTTTCGAAAGTTACAGTTTTTCCTTTGCCATAACTAACTTCTTAATATTTCTGAATAATTACTTCAATATTTCTCATATATAAAATATAGTTTGATCTAAAAAGCATGTTTTTACGAACTTAGAGTTTTTTTTTGCCTAAAACGATTCTTGATTTTTAGCGTTATACTAATAAAAATTTAGACTCCAAAATATTATGAAATAAATTCTAAAACTAGTTTAAGTAATTATTTACTCCAAATTCTCTTCTATTATCAAATCTTGCATGACTGATCCCACATTCCTATTTCTTTGCGAATCGGATCTTGTGTGCAACGACTATGGCTGTTGGACTATTGAGACATATCAGAGAACACCGTATCACACCAGGCATCACCATGCAAGACACCTTGCCTTTACTGTTTTATTTTTTGCTCAATATCATGCATGCTTTTTCTTTATGTTGTTCTTTCAAAATTATATATATATGCAAATTATTATATTTTATGCAATTGGCTTAGAGTTAAGGGACCACCGAATATTTAGTGCATCTCATAAACTGTCACGATGTGCCATAGATTGTGTGTGAGTTGTGACTCGCATATAGATGCGGACTTGCGTGCTGACTGATCATTGGTGCATACAGGCCGTGCGTTAAGATATAACTGTTAATAGATTATGTAGAAGACTTGGCAGTTATTAAGGATTAAACAGTGTCGTGGAGTCGACACATGTATAGTATCATGGGGAGGGGGAGACTGTTATTAGCGTAGGGGCTACATGTTTAGTACACACATAGATTTGGGCCGATAGTGTCTCGTATGAGCGCTACTTACTGCCCCAGGGCCGATAGTTCTTGTATGAGAGCTACTTTCTTCCCATGGTAGATAGTGTCTCTTATGAGCGCTATCTACTACCACTCTCTCTCCATCTATGTTGAACACCTAAGCTCCTGCGTAGAACGTTGTCTTCTCAAAATGTATATCACATAGAATGGTTAGAAACCTTTACGCATGTATATTTTCTATTGAGCACTTACTATTCAGTTTATGGCATGATATTATGTATCTTGTTACGTCCCTCTGAGGACCTGGTTTTTCCCCAGGTGTGTGTTCATGTTTTCTGCAGGTGTTCTAGCCAAGGACGTGATCTTTCCTATTCCTCGAAGATGATTGCTCTTGGTTCATTTTTATCATTTTGTCGATCGCTTTCTTGTATATTTATATCATAGAGATAGTTGGTAGTGGATTTTGTTTCCGCCCAATAATTATACCATAACTATTCAAGTTGATTCTATTTTTATTCTTATTATATTTGTGGATGAGATTTAGCATGTCTTGGTTCTCTATATTTTACAGCTTATGTATTTATACGAGGATTCCATGCATTGGAGTATTCTTCGTATATCTACACCTGGCATGATACGTATCTTGTCCCAAGTATTTTGGGACTGGGGCATTACACCCCTTGTCGCAACTTTGCATAAAGAGGTGCCCGGTTCTCCCGCTCCAGCTGCGTAGTTGGAACCGATGGTCATCCGACTCCCAAGATCCAGCCAAGAGCCAAAATCCGTCGTAGGGCCGATGGTGATCCGATTGCCAAAATCCAATCAAAGGCGATCGGAAGATGCGAGGCCCTTTGTGGAGCCGATGGTGATCCGATTGCCAAGATCCTGTCAAAAGCAATCGAAAGAGACAAAATCCTCTATCGAACCGATGGTTATCCGTCTCCCCAAGACGAGCCGGCAACCAAGTGTTGATCCGAGGCCCTCAGGCAAGCCAGTGCCACAAGCAGAACCCTTGGTGGTCAAGCTGCCCAAGATAGCGTACCAACCTCCAGTAATGTTGGGGGTAGCTGAAGAGGACGCAGGACTCGCTAAATATCTGGTTGCACAGGTGGATAGTCCCTTTCCTGATGATGTAATCTCTATAGATAAAATTCCCTATTTCATCAATAAGAGGCTGCCGTTGAACTATCCAGAGTGTAATAAGCTTAATCTGATGTATGCTGTGGGGCACGGTCTGGACATTAACCTGCACACACAGGTGACAATCCTCCATACCGAAAACCGACTTACTTCCATTAGAGAAGCCTACTTCTTAGTCACAGGCAGAAGAGAAGGGGATGACACGATCATCTTCGGCCAAAAAGAAGGTCCTCAACCTTTCGTGCCACAAGAGTTAGATCTCGAACCCGACGCTGGAAGATTACCGCTCTACCTGTATAGTCCTCAAGCCAAGTACTTTATACAAAAGCAGGGGTACGACATGGAGGCTACCCTAGGTGTCAATTATGGCAACGGCCGGCGAGCGCCTCTCCAGATGTCAGCCTCGGCCGAAAAATCTCGAGATTATTACAGCAGGTGCAGACACAGTCTCGGTTATGTTACACCAGCAACAACGCCCGAGAGCCTGATGAGGAATGCGAGTGGCATTCTCACTCATTCGAATCGCATACATACGATTCTGATGATAGCATTAGAGATATATTCAGGCAGACCTTATCTGTCAACATGGCATCTGCTGACATTGAAGAGGACGATGAAGATCTACTTGAACCTCTTGAATTGGAGCAAGCTGATCTCGGTAACGAATCCTCTTCAAGTTGATCTCAGCAACAAAAGGACCCTCCTACTGAAGACAAAGTCATGCAAGTTGATCTCGGTAACGAATCATCTTCAAAGCCAATCTTCGTCAGTAAAAGCCTAGCGGACGACGAGCGGGAGTCGTTGTTGCAACTCGTGAGGAAGTATATCGATGTTTTTGTTTGGATCTATGAAGATATGCCAGGGCTAAACCACGAGATCTCGCTTCATAAGTTTAATATTCACCCAGACGCAAAACCAGTCAAGCAACAGCAACGGCAGTTCCGTCCAGACATCATGAACTCCATCTAAGCAGAAGTAAACAAGCTTATATCTAGCGGTTTCATCCGCGAGGAGTAGCACCCAGACTGGGTAGCTAATATAGTACCAGTCGTCCAGAAGAACAAAAAGATCCAAATTTGCATCGACTTACGTAATCTGAATACGGCATGTCCTAAAGATGAATTTTTTCGTCCCATCACCAACATAATGATCGATAATACGTGTGGCTTCGAGCGCATGCCCTTCATAGATGGCTTTTCAGGATACAACCAAATCAAAATGTCTCCTAATGATGAGAATCATACGTCATTTCAAACACCGATCAGCGTGTATTGTTACACAGTTATGCCCTTCAGCCTAAAAATGTTGGTGCTACATATCAATGAGCTATGAGCGTCATCTTCAGAGATCACTTGTGCAAGACGGTAGAGTTTTACGTTGAAGATATCGCTGTTAAAAGCCGCTCCAAGGATGATCTCTTACACGATTTGAGGATAATGTTCGACCTCATACGAGCGCACAATCTGAAGATGAATCACACTAAGTCATTCCCGGAGCATTCATGTAGACCCCGATAAGACAAAAGCAATCCTGGAGATGAGTCCACCGAGGAACCTTCGTGAACTCTGCGGCCTTCAGGGAAGACTAGCCTACATCAGGAGGTTCATATCTAACCTCTCAGGGCGATGTCAACCCTTCACACAACTCATGAAGAAAGGCATCTCTTTCGTATGGAATAAGGAATGTCAACGCGCCTTTGAGGACATTAAAGAATACCTGTCGAATTCGCCGATTCTGGTAGCCCCGGTCGTCGGAAAGCCCTTTCTGCTCTATGTACGGGCAATGGAACACTCCCTCGGCACTTTGCTAGCACAGAATAATGATGCAGGGCAGAACAAGCCATCTATTATCTCAGTCGGATGATAGTGGGGCCGGAGCATAGGTACGCCACCGTGGAGAAGGAATGTCTTGCCTTGGTGTTCGTCATTCAAAAAATACGACACTATGTGTCAGGACAAACCATCCATATTGTCTTACGAGTTAATCCCCTCAGGGTTCTCATGACCAAGCCAGGCGTACTCCGTTCTCGTCTAGACACCAGTACGATACTGTTATCCCCTTATGACATAGTTTTCGTTCCGCAGAAGGCTGTCAAAGGTCAAGCCTTGGCCTATTTCTTAGCAGCCCATCCAGGCTCAGAAATAGCCAAAATCTATGAAGAAATCCCAGACGAAGTCGTTAACTCAAACATGACTTTACATGATGATGTTTGGCGAATGTTCTTCGACGGTGCTTCAAAAATAGGGCCCCAAGGTGATATCGTCGCCGAAGTCGGGATAGTATTAATTTCTCTCTCTGGATTAGTGGTCAACCGGGCATACTCTCTCACAGAATCATGTTCAAACAATGTTGCCAAATATAATGCTTTGGTCATCGGGCTCCGACTCGTAAAAGAAGTAGGAGTCGAATAACTAGAAGCATATGATGACTCGCAGTTGATTGTTAATCAAATCTGAGGCCCATACGAGGTTCGTAACGTGAACCTAATTTTCTATCATCAGACAGTAATTGCCATCATTGCAACCTTGGAGGGGTTCTTTATAGAGCATGTTCCTAGGCTCCAGAATATCGAAGCCGACGCCCTAACAGGCCTCGCCGCTTCTTTGGTGGTTCCGAATCTTGTTCATCATCTAGTCGACGTGATAGGCCATGAGTTGGTCTGTCCCAAAAACAACGTTCAACTAGATACGAGTTACTCCACCCAGATAGCCAATGACGTGCAAGACCGGAGACTCTCGTTCATCGACTTTGTGGTCTACGAAATCCTGTCTGAGAATATAAAAGAAGCAACTTCAATCAGAAGGCGTTCTCTCAAATTCTTTTATGACGCAGAAACAAAAATGTTATATCGACGATCTTACGACGGGCTACTGTTAAGATTTTTATCAAATGTAGAAGCCAAGGAATCCCTACGCGAGGCTCACGATGGCGTTGGTGGGGCTCACCAACCTGGTCCGAAGTTGCAGGACCATCTCCGTCAAATGGGCTACTACTGGCCTACGATGGTAGCAAACGCGATCGATTATGCAAAGAAGTGTAAGGCTTGTCAGATCCATGCAGACTTCATACATCTGCCATCCAAAATCTTGTACCCAACAGTGGCCTCTTGGACATTTGAAGCATGGGAAATGGACATTATTGGCCCAATCACCCCACCGTCGTCTAGGGACACCGGTTTATACTTGCAATCACCGACTACTTCTCTAAGTGGGCAGATGTTGTTCTGTTGGCAGAGGTAAAGATATCAATTATGGTCAGTTTTATAAAACATCTCGTAATCTACCATTTTAGACTGCCCCGGAAGATCATTCATGACAATGGTTCGCAGTTCGCAAGTCATGCCTTCTATCGATTCTATGACAAGAATCGAATCCAGAATATGGATTCAACGGCCTACAACCCATCGGCTAATGGTCTGGCTGAAGCTTTTAACAAGACCATAATCAAGCTTCTCAAAAAGTTTGTGTCTTCAAACAAACGCGATTGGAATAAAAAGCTAGGCGAATGCTTATGGGCGTACCGTATTACAATTCGGACGGCTACAGGACATACACCGTTCTCTCTGGTGTACAGAAGCGAGGCAGTTCTTCCATTGGAGACTCAAATCCTCTCACTTCGTGTGGCCCTTACTTACCAGTTGACGTCGGACGATAACTACCACCGACGGCTACTAGAATTGGAAGCCTTAGACGAGAAACATTTGCAAGCTCAACAAAGGATCGAGCTCTATCAAGAACGCATCTCTCGGGCCTTCAATAAGAAAGCCAAGCAGAGGACATTCCAAATAGACGATCTCGTCTTGGCCGTTCGTAGACCGATGGTTATGACTCACAAAACTGTCGATAAATTCTAGCCCAAATGGGAGGGTCCATTCATCATCGAGACCGTATTCTCCAACGGTACATATCGGCTCGCGAAACAGAATGAAGACTTGATCATGATGCCCATAAATGGTAAGTTCCTAAAGAAATACTATGTCTAAGGACATGCTGGTACTTTCTCAAACCATACTTTCTCAAACCACCAAATCTCCCAGACTATCGAGTTACGTACACCAAGTACCTCTAAGCTCACACTCTATTAGCTCCGAGTGGATTCACATCGCATCTCCCTGAATGGCGAGTCATGTATGCCGATACCTCTGAACTTCCACTATAATGCTTTATCTCACCGGAGTCTGCCAGGCTTACTGCCATCTCTGAGCAAACTTCATGGTCCTGATTATCGTATGTCACGTCCATATTACCTCTGATACCGATAGTCTCTTAACTTAACACATGTACCCAACCTGGGATAAAAGACATGGTGTTAAGATCGCAGAACCTATCACGTCCATATTACCTCTGTTAGGTTTTGTCTCAAAATCTATTACTCGTACCACCAGTGCACAGAAGAGTAATAGGTCCACCAAAAATTTTATGATTATCGTGTATCACGTTCATATTACCTCTGATACCGATAGTCTCTTAACTTAACACTTGTACCCAATCTGGGATAAAAGATACAGTATTAAGGCAACAGAACCTACCACGTCCATATTACCTATGTTAGGTTTTGGTTTCAAATCTATTACCCATACCACCAGTGTGCACAAGGGAAATAGGTCCACAGAAGTTATCCTAATCTATTACTCGCACCATCGTTGCACAAAAAGGTAATAGGTCCATAAAATGTTATTCAAATCTATTGCTCGCATCTCTAGATGCACAAAAGGGCAATAGGTCCATAAAAAGTCCCCAGTGGGATGTCCTCTATCAATGCTGTATTAGGCACTCTAATACAAGCACCACAGATGCCACAAATAAAGGATGAAGTGAATATATTCTTTTATTCAAAATCAGTTACATTCATAAGAGTACATCTCCAGCAAAAAAAAAAGAGGAGGATGAGCTGAAAGGAAAATCTACTACTCATCAGCAATACATAATTTGGTGAGTATGTCTTCCAGCTGTGATGTTGAGCGCTCGATTTTTATTTTGGCTCGGCGTTCAGCTTCTTGGGTCAGCATTTTAGCATCCTCAAGGTATGCATGGGCCTTCCAGTTGTCCTCCACCTTCTTCAGTGCACCCTCTAAAGCGGCAGAAACTCGTATGACCTCATCAGTCTCCTCGCAGACCCTCTCTCTCTCTCTCAACGGGTGGCTTGGAGCTCAGTCTCCAAAGATGCCAGCTTGGCTTGGAGTTGGAGGATCTGCTCGTTAGTTTCAGCCATAGCACGAACGATGGTCTCCTCGCGAGCTAGGCAAAACTCTTCCTTTCGGCTCAACTTGTCGTACTTAAGAGATAATTTTTGGAGGTCTTTCTCCAAGGTAGGCTTGGTAGTCTCCAGTACAGCTTACACCTTTTCTACGGCTGCTATGAGAAATGCACGCTCTGTTCCACTGCAGCGTGCACGTCAACCTGCCATAGTTGTTACAATTGGGCTAAGCGCCGATCAACCTCTACCAGTTTGTCCTCTAAAAGAGTGGCCATCCCTTCTCCACCCGGGACGTCTTTAGCAATTCAATTTGACCGCAAGCATAATGACAAGCTACGGTAAATGACGTTCCTCTCCTTAAAGCAGCTTCAACCTCCCGTTTCAAATGGCGATAAAAGCTCTCAACTATGTCCTTGGACGACTCATCTAAGTTCTCCAAAGAAGACGACGTCAAAAGGATAGCAGCTAGGGAAGCTAAGGGCGTCTCGGAAGGAGGCGCAGCGGAGCCTGACGACCCTGTTAGCAGGGAAACAAACTCCAAGCGACAAGATTCCCGTACGACGGCAATCTCTTCTTCTGCGATTCGAAGAAGCTGAAAACTGGACAGAGCAGAAAGTTCAACTTTCGGGGAAGAGGCAGCTTCAATCGATCCTGCATCCACCGAAGAGGCTGAAGGAGTCGAGACTCCGATACTCAATATGGCGGAGGGCCCCTCGACTCGAGCTAGAAGAAGAGAGGGGACACTTCTTGATTGTACCAGGTTAGTACCTGGATCCTCCTCTATTCCTTCCTCCGCGGCCACATCTACCGTTGGAAGTGGAGAGGCAGGCCCTACAGGTCCAGAACAACCGACAATCAGCTTGACCCGAAGAAGATGGAGTTGAAGCAAAAAAACCTCCTCATTGCTAAGAATGTGACATAGCTTGCCAGAGATTGAAGGCAAAAATGCGAGCTCAGTCGGAGTAGTCTCAGCTCCTTCCGCCGCCTCCACATCCCCTATAAAGTCAGCGGCAACGCTCGAACCACCCACGTCTACCTCCTCGGCCCCTGTTGATTCAGGCAGAGGCATAATTATATCGGCACAACTCCAGGGTCAGATCCCAAAGAAGGAACCGCATGGGCAGCATCTAGTGACAGAAGGTTTGCTTCCTCTGATGCCTACAAAGAAGAGCCTTCAGATAATGTTCCGAGAACAACATTGGGGCTTGTCGTGAAAGAACTTACCCCTATGTTGATTCCGGTGTCACTATTCATTTCTTCGACGGCAGGCCCACGGAACCTAGCCGTAACACGCTTCTGGGAATGAGGCCTATCAGTGACAGGTGGTTCAGGCCTGTTTCGTTTATGTGGAGGGGTCGGTACAGGGGAAGGCATGCGCATCGACAAAAGACTTACAGGGGCTAGAGATCTTCAGAGTTATCCTCCTCCTGCTCCGTGCTGTCAGAGTCATAGTCGAAAGCTTTCCCCTTCCCCTTCCACGTCCTCTTGTGAGAGTCCCTCGGTCGCTTCTCCAATTTTGTACCAATAATAAAACTGGTACGTGGATCAAATTTGTTGGGAGTCGCATTTACGGACACATGACGAAGGGCCGTCATATATGCGATATGCCCCGAAGTCCCGGCGTCAGGCAGGATGAAGCTGGCCTGGGTGTGGGTCACCGAATAATAGTGCCAGGCCCGAATACCATACAGGGTACTCCCCTCAAAAGCCAGGTAGGGATTAGGGTTATTCAAATACAATTGACTATACCCAAATTACCGAGAGTATCGGCTAGGTAATTATGGCTCCAAGTATACAGTGTTGCGGTTGTGGTACACCAGATGTGAGGGGCGGATAGTCTGCTACCAGCAAAACAGCTTTTCGGATAGGGCCTGGGGCGCAGCAGCGCTATCAAGGTGAACACGTCCCATCTCTTCTCCAGTAAAAGACGGGACCGACACAAAAAAGGAGTATCTGTCCACCCGCGCAAGAGGGGCTCGACAGTCAGAAAAAGTGGTACAGTTCTAGGGCATGTCGCAATAGTGATCGATGAAGGCATTATCACTTGTCGCATTACCTTCCGGGCCAGGTCGCATCAGGGTGGGGCAATGTATCAGAAGCCACCCTATTAAATAATGGTACGGTTGCTCAATTCTGTTGAAGGGTTTCGTAAGTTCACGAGCGATAACTTTTAACGTGAAAATATGAAGACCCCGATGGATGCTGCATACCATAGCTGGAAGCAGAGCCAACTTGTCTCCAAAGACCAGCTTTACTGCCGGAAGGATCAGGTTGCGGCTGATCCTCTCAATCGAACCAGAGCCCTCCGAGATGATGCAAACCCTCAGCCATATCATCAGGTATCTGGCCATGATAGCCTTAGCAGACAGAGGCTGGATATCATGATATAAATAGTTAAAAGTGTCTCTCAGACTCCCGAACCTGCCACCAGCAGCCCGGGCCCCCTTAGTGCTTCGTACCTGAGCACCCACTTATTCCGGAGACTGGGGTCTCCTAACGGCAATCCGACCGTAGGTGCTAAGGTTAAAAAGATAACCAATCCAAGCCTTGGTATGAGGAAGGTTTTCTTTTGAACTGTCGTCCTTCTTCTTAGATATTTGTTGACAGGTGCTATGGTGACATAACACTTCCTGGTATATGGTAAGGAATCCGAGGAACAGCCGCTCCAATTCCTCAAACTCTTCGTTTGTTGGGGTACACTCCTCAGAAGCTTCATCTCCCCAGAATAAATTGGACACATCATGCATCTCGTGAAGAGCAAGCCTCATCGCTCCCCTGGGAGTAAAGAAGGTCCCAGTCCGACAGTTGTATATCTCGAGCAATGCCATAAACAACTTCGGGTTCATAAATAAACCATAGTAGGAGCCCCTAACGGCATAATAGAGGCCGATCCGTCGTAGGGTGCCCTCATACTCTGCCAAGATCCAAGAGGTCAGATTGACCTATGGAGGGGAATGATGCTGCCAGTTCAATAACGACAATCTTCCAGCAGGGTATGACCCTTTGTGAGCAATCCGATTCAAAAAAGTGTCAGCCTCAGAGAATCGTATGTTGGGCTTCAGTTCGTTGATGAGACTGCCAGGAGCCAGCCTAAGGACGGAGTAGCTCATTGTTTCCTTTACTGCAACTACTGACCGCGTGGGATTATTAAAACGGATATGGCCCACGAAGACTCCATGTTGATCCAGAGTTAGAGAACCCGGCATCTTCCTCTCAAGAGGCACCATATTGAAACCTGATAGGGGAAGTGGCGCTCCATTAGGGGTATGTGAGTCGCTTCCCCCTAAAAATAGAAGTCCCAGCTCTCAGATGGCTCTATGATGCTCGGGTCTAAAATAATCAGGGCATCCCCGAATAGAAATATAGGTTTCAGATGAAGGCCATTCAGTTGTCCAGAGTTCATCATGCTAAGTAAAAAAAGAAAGATTGGCTTCTGATCTCCCTCAGTCCATCTTCAGTTTGACTTCGGGTGATTTGAATCGACACATCTTGGACTATATGGTCAAATCTAGCACCCTAGGCAGACTGAGCATGTCCTACCAGAACCTCCCCCAAAGGAGCCATAGGTAAGGTCAATACAAAGGTCAAAGAAAGAAGACATTCAGAAGAAAACAGAAGTAAATGGGCTTTTAAACAATATATAGAAGTCTATGCGGCTCAGTTACGAAGGGAACGTATGCGGCTCAAATTAAGTAACACATGCGGCCTAGGCAAGCAGAACTTATGCGGCCCAGATATGGGAGGATTCATGCGGCTCGGTCATATACGGCCCAGATATAGATAGGGTACAAGCCGCATGTACTCTGATACTCATGCGGCTAAGTCCATGCGGCCCTGTCACACAGAGCACATGAGGCACATGCCCCATGAAGGCCAACGTGCACTAAAGGCATTAAAACCATGGCACAGTGGTGAAATGTGGTCAGACCCGCGCATAAAACATGCGACATGGCTGTTTAAATTCGAGTGATCTTTCTCCCGCCTTACCCTTGATCGAAGGTTGTACGTCTGGGTGGAAGGAAGGTGACTTTTCAGAAGGAGCCCCTTCCCTTTGTCGGTGGCGCTAGCGGCTCTAGAAGCTTTGGCAGCCATGGCTAGTCGAAGAAGAAAATACAGCAAAGAGAGAGAAAACCGAAAGGGAATAGAAGATAGTCTCTCTATCATATAGCCTGTATTTATAGGCTAAAACAAATGGGTGCCGCTTCGATTATCGTACCATTAAAAGATAATGATGGCCACTTTAGATTTTATCCTTAGTAGCCGTCATCATTATCTCGAAAAAAGAGGACCAAATCTAAAAAGTAAATTCGAGCATTAAATGTAGCAGTGACAGCTGGACAGCCTAGACGAAATCTTCCTGCGACTCGAAGCTTCCCTGCGGCTTGAAACTTTCCTGCGGCTTGACATTTCTTCTCCATGCTTCTTATTCAAAGTATTCCAAATTTGCAATTTAAAAACTTTAAAGGGGGTCTTGTAGAAGCATGGAAAAGATGGAGTGTATGCGGATCATCACTCCATGCCAAGCAAAATTAAGCCATAGAAGCAGTGTTCCTGGAGACCCCATACGGCCAAACAAAATTAAGCCGCAAAAGCAGTGTTCATGGAAACCCCATGCGGCCAAGCAAAATTAAGCCGCAAAAGCAGTGTTCATGGAGACCCCATGCAGCCAAGCGAAACTAAGCCGCAGAAGCAGTGCCCCTGGAGACCTCATACGACTAAGACAATTCGAGCCGCAGAAGCGAGGCTCTCGAAGGCCCCATGTGACTAAGGGGATTCGAGTCGCAGAGGGTAGATTCTCATAGATCCCATGCGGCCAAGTGAAGCCTAGCCGCAGAAACAAGGTTCTCAAAGATCTCATGCGGCCAAGCGAAGTCGAGCCGCAGAAGCAAGGCACATAAAGCCACTATACGGCCAAAATAAATCAGACTCTACTTTATGGAGGGGACACGTGGCAATTTGACCAAGTCTCAACCACCCAGATTCGCTACAACAAAATCTCAACAACCCCCACCAGCTGGCACCCCAAGATCGAGTCTTTGTGTGCTGTTACAGACACATGGCCGCGTGCCCTTTATGCGGCCCAAAATCTACTGTTGCAGGAATCACTGTAAATAGCAGGGTACCACACCTGTGCTAAAGGTTGGCAATCAAAGGCTGGCAAATTTCTTTAAGAGCAAACACTGTGTCCGATAGTCCAAGGAGTAAGGCAGAGTTGCTACACTTTTTTGAGCCTCCATCGTCACCCCCCAGAATCAAAAACTAAATAATTGTACTTAGATTATTTCCTAGGATTTCTTTCTAGGCTTTTTTTTATACAAGAGAGTTTGGAATCAAGTTCTATTCCTCTGTAATTTTTGTTCTTGATATTTAATGGCAAACATCGTTATGCCAAACGCTCAAGTGTATCACAAAATTTACTAGTAGTTCTTCTTCAAAGACACAACTTTTTTGAACGAAGAGATCTACAACCAACAGTCGACTTATGCAAGGCCCATGGCCGTCCAAAGCAAAGTCAGGGTCGAGCATGACAAGAAAGTGACAAGAAACTGTGAGCAAAGTATTAACCGATAGCTTACCTTTATATATGGGCTGTGTGGTCCAACCCACATGCCACGTGGCGGTCAGTTAATGGACTCCGGAGTAATAGGATGAACCTAGGACACGGTACAATGAATCTTATTTAACAAATTCATTTGACTAAGCCTTGTTATCGCTTCTAGAGCCCCCAAACAGCGGTAATTAAAGAGGATGTTGACTCAGCAAGTCAAGGATGGTCAGTTAATATTTTGAGGACAAAATAACTTCGACAGAACTCGCTCCTTCGGTTCAAACCAGAAGCGCAGCCCATTCGGTTCAACCCAGAAGCACAGCCCCTTGAGTTTACCCTAGAAGCGCAGCTCCTTCAAATCTAATCTAAAAGTGTAGCCCATTTAACGGCTCATTTATTTGACACTTCATTGCCTCGACACAGTCTCCTCATCGCCCAAAAGCACAGTGACTTTGTTGCCTCGGCACAGTCTCCTTGTCACCCAAAAGCACAGTGACTTCGTTGCCTCAGCACAGTCTCCTTGTTGCCCAAAAGCGTAGTAACTTTGTTGCCTTAGCACAGTCTCCCTATTGCCCTTAAGCACACTGACTTCGTTGCCTCAACATAGTCTCCGCGTCGCCCAAAAGCGTAGTGACTTCATTGCCTCAGCATAGTCTTCTCGTCGCCCAAAAATGCAGTAACATTGAAACCTTACCAGAAGCGCAGCTCGTATGGACGCGCAGTTCTATGAGGTGGCATTGTTCCATATGGCTACACTGACATCAATATCTTTTCAGATATGATCCAATCGGTTGGTTTAAACTGCCACTCCTAATATAAGAACGGAGTTTGGTTCTATTGATAGAAGCAATATCTGATCGGTTTGTTTAAACCGTCAGTACTAAGATAGGAATATAGTTTAATTCTGTTGACATGGGCAATGTCTAATTGGTTTATTTAAGCCGTTGCCCCTAAGATAGGGAAAAAATCTGACACTTTGGATAGGAGCATGTAGAAGTTACAAACCAAGGGGCACCACTCATTAAAGTGTGCCATCATCAAGTGGCGCTAAATCATTAGGTTGTGCCAGATTATTAGGTTGTACCTGTAATTGGTTGTGCCGGTATCAGGTTGCGCTAAGCTAGGGTGCACGAGCTCCACGTGGCAAGCATCCTTGAGAAGCTGTAACGGTTGCCATCATTACTGACAGCTCGTCAGTCGAAGAAAATACATTCGAATCTCGTACAACGCGATGCTCGAGAAGATTTTGTCAGCATGTAATTAATACTGACAGCTGGCCCGTACAAGTTGTCAAGTGGCGTACGAATTAATCAAAATTGTACAAAAGACTTAGTCAAAGGTGCCAGTTGTTGAGTTGCGCCCGTGCGCAACCTGGCTAGTTGGCGCCACCTATTCAACTTTTATTCAGAAGCTGCATGATATGGCGCACATGCCACTAATCTCGAAAAACGTATCTTATACACTGCTCATGACCATGCATTTCACTCAAATGATGCCACGCGTCCCTAGCAGTTCAAGTAACCGTTCACACAACTGGATAGAAGTGCACGCAACTCAGAAAACTGTTATTTCAAAACTTTATAAATAGAGTTTTAAATCAGTTCTAAAGCATCACTAATGATCATAATCTACTGAAAAAGTGCTGTTGCATCTTCCAGAGGCTCGTGGCTTCGATATCACATCGTCCAAGGGATAAATTGATCATCTTCTGATCAGATTCCTATAGTTGTACTTTTCTAGAAATTAATTGTACTCTTCTATTTTCTTTCTTTCTTTCTTAGTTTGTAGAAATCAAAATTTTGTTTTTGCAAACAAAATGGTGACTCTGCTAGGGATGACTTTCTCCTTTGACGAGAAAGTGACAACTCAATGTGATACCACGTCGATCGACAAGACGCAAAAGACTTTGGTCGTCCAAGTCGATCAAACCATTTACGTGGCAATGATCAGTACTGGGGGTACCAGGCGTACCATTGTTGCTGCTAAGAGCAAAGTACGTACTAGGTGGACTCCCAAGTCTTCTCTGCCATCCAAGGCTCCTGCGCAACTTGTGTAGACAATTTTTCGGCCAACCATGGCTCATATGCAACTTGCACAGACAGTTTTTCGGCCAACCATGGCTCATATACAATTTATACAGACAGCTTCTCAGCCATCCATGGCTCCTGCACAACTTGTGCAGATTTTTTCTCTGCCAACCAGAGTTTCTGTGCAACCTGCACCTACAGCTTCTTCGACTCTGAACAAAGGGAAACACCTTTTGGCTACTCCCTCATCTTCTCAAGTTCTCAACTCGAGGAAAAACATATCTAGCGAGAGTGCTAGATAGAACAAAGGGAAGCGCCCTTTGGCCTTTCATCAACCTGTGCAACCTGCGCCTGTGACCTTTCAGCCACAAAATAGAAGGAAACGCTCTTTAGCTACTCTTTTTTCAAATTTAAACTTGGCAAGGAATACACATATTATAGCCTCGTCACAGAATAAAGGAAAGCATCATTTGGCTCCTTCCTCATCTTTTTCAGTCCTTAACTCGGTAGAAAGTATCTCTGGTGGCGCCTATCCGCCAGTCAGTGTAAAATCTCTTTTGGACGGGAACTCTACTCCTCTGAACAGAGACAATCAAATCTCTGCTAAGAAAGTGAGTTTTGTTCAAACTGAACTTTCTGTTGCTCAGTTGCGCTAGGGCAAGCACATGAGAATAGGTTGCTCAACACAAAAAGAAATTCTGCCAAATCCAAAAATACAACTACGGATCTTCCAACCCGACGCATCTCACGATCCAAGTAGGGTAAGCTGCTAGTATCTCAGACGGATACACAAGTAGCAGATCTATCTGACCTGCGCACCTATCTAAATAGGCGCCAGTCAACACCTACTTCTACAAAATACAAACCGCCTGTGCCAGTGGCTAACTTGCACCAGAAATAGACTTCTGAAATTAAGAACCCCTTTACCTATGCTAATCGACTCAGCACCTCCTTGTACACTCAAAGAATGGGACATCTCAAGAATAGGAATCATGTTCCTAACATCATTAAAGAGTATGTTCCTTCGACCTTTTCTTATCCTGATGTTGTAACGGATCTTCGTAAAATTCTTAAACAGAAGCAGAAGATCACAAATCCGTCTCATCCAATGTAGCCCCAAGAACATCTCTGAAACCATCACCATGAGGTAATTATCAAATGTTGTTGTTAATCAGCTAAACGGTCTATCTTCGACCGTCTGAATTACTCTCAGGTTCCTCAACCGATGATACTGGATGAAGATGAATTGTTGTATGTCTCTGTCAACATGACGTCTCAAAGTACTAGGGGTGGAAAGCTCCCGAGACGCAATGCATCCCACAATCCCAGTCAACAATACTTGGATCGGATTTATGAATTCGACGAAGGAGTATACCAATATACCAGATCAAGAAGCTGAGACACAATCGGTCAAAGGAATCTTTATTCCGACCAAGAAACAATCGGTCAAAGGAATCTTTCTTCCGACCAAGAAACAATCGGTCAAAAGAATCTTCCTTTCGACCAAGAAACAATCGATCAAAGGAATCTTCCTTCCAACCAAGAGACAATCGGTCAAAGGAATCTTTCTGATTCCAACCAAGATTTCTTCAGTCAGATGGACATCCTTATCACTTATTTTGGGGGTAGTTCCTTATATGACTTTGATGCTGATAGTAAAAGTTATGAACGGACCATCTTTTTAACTAGTTCATCTTCAATAGCCAAAGAAGTGACTGTTTATGTCAATACAGAAGATCAAGATGCTTCCAGTTCTAACAGTCAAGAGCAGAGAGTTGCTACTTTGGATGCTAATTTGAAGAGAATGGTTGAGATGATGACAAACATGCATGCTGTAATTATGACACATCATACGGTTCCACTGATCGTAAATCTAATTCTGACCCAATAAGCTGTAACAACATCAGCTCCCGTCAACATTGGTATAGGGTACAGTCTCCTCATACCGCTGCCATACCTGTATAGGCTATTCCAAGTCAATCTGGTGCTGGAGGTGGTACTTATCATGCAGTACCTCCTCCTAATATATCAAATCAATCCACTGCTCCACAATCATCGGGAGATACCAATGAGGCAGTAAAACTCTTACGTACTCAATTTGACGCTTTCAAACAGAAAGCGGCTTACAAAAACTTGGGATCAAGCAGCCTTATCCTATAGAGTGGAAGGAAGTCCAATTTTCTCCCAAATACAAATCCCCTACTATTATGCTGTTTGATGGCGGCACATCTCCAAGTCAGTACCTCAATCACCTTGAGGTAATGACTGATCAACTACAGCCAAATAAAGCTCTACTTACTAGGGTGTTCGTCAGATGTTTAGCAGGTGCAGCTTACGACTGTTACCGTAATTTATCGGATGGTTGTAAAACCACTTTCTCTAGATTCAAACAAATATTCCTGGAAGCGGACGACCATCTTTTGTTGCGTGGAGCCAAGCTTGGCTGCATCCGATTGCGTCACCAACTCCTCAGCCGTGGAGAAGTTAGTCTCCAGCAGAGTCGCCATCGTGTTTGCCATTGATTATAAAAGTATAGAACAATTATAGGAGGACTGAACTTAGACTCACAATACAAACTCGCTTGTAGAAAGAAAGCCTAGGGACAAAAACCTAGGTACAGCAATCTAAGTACAATTGTTTATTTTAGATTCTGGGGGATGACGATAGAGGCTCGGGAAGGCGACGGCAGCCCTGCCTTACTCCTTGGACGATCGGTATGCAGCCTTGGCTCCTTGTGAAAAGATGGTTGGCGTTGACGAAGAAGTGCCCTTTTTGCTCCTCTGCTGCTCTCCTGGCTTCTCTCTCTCTCTCTGTGTATTCTCTCTCTGACTCTGTATATTTTATTCTTTTTTGTTGCCGGTCCTTTTTTGTAGAGAAATGATGCTGGCTATTTATAAGAGTGGGGTATGATCATTAGGATTTGCTAATGATCATTTGTTTAGAATGTCGGCGCTCCTTCAATCTATCTGAACCCTTGATCCTGATTACAATGAATCTAGGCCATTAATGCGGATAGCACAGAATCTTGTGAATAATTAATGTTAACTGCTTTAAATCTTCATGACGGATTATACCAATGTTCGATTGCTCGCCACGTGTCCCATTGGCTTTATAATAAATGATATACCTTGATCTCGGTAATTATGAGGATGACGTCAAATATATTTGTTGAGATTCGATTAAATATTTGATTGATCCGATGCCACGTGTTTTAATTATGGGTCCTGCAAGAGCCGTATAGGATAGGCAACACTTGAACCGCAGGGAGATAATCTTCGTGAGCCGCATAGGATAATGCTTTATTGAGCCGCAGGGGATGAACTCTCAATGAGCCGCATATGCATAGTCTCTGCGAGCCGCATAAGACAGCGTTGTGTTGAGCCGCAGGGACTGGGCTCTCGGTGGGCCGCATATGGCTGATTTTTGCTGGTCATATAGGGTGACTTCTCAATGAACCGCTTGAAGCTGTTCTCTATTGAAGCCGCATGAGACTTGCTACGTGGCAATCTGGGACTTCTGACGGATCGGGTCAGAGATTTTCTTCTTTTCCCGAAGAGTCTGTCATTATGACAGAGTCATCATTGCGTCTTTATGTCAGAGCTGTCATTTGTCAAAGCAGCCGTCGGGGCATTAAATGCGGCCGAATGTAGAGAGGAACTGTTGAAGGCCACGTGGCTTCTTTCTGGACCGCATGGAACTATCCGAGCCGCATGAGTCTCTTCGAGCTTTTGAGCCGCATGTTGTATCTGGGCCGCATGAAGCTCCCAGGAATTTTGAGCCGCATGAAGCTTCCTGAGTTCTGTGCCGCATGAAGAATGTTTCATGACTGAGCCGTATGAAGGACGTCTCATGATCGAGCCGCATGAGAGATGTCTCATAACCGAGCCACATGAAGGACGTCTCATGACCGAGCCGCATGAGGAATGTCTCATGACCGAGCCGTATGAAGGACGTCTCATGACTCGCATGAGGAATGTCTCGATCAACCTGTGCACTCGCTTTGTGGGCCCGGGTATCCCGAGTATACGAGTGCGTAGGTATCATATTTGCTCCCCGATGTGGGCCTAGTGAAAATACTTGCCCTCAATCTTTGTTGGGGGACTCTTGAAAACCACTCTGTCCGTTTGCTGCCGGGGGCTGGACACGGACAGTTCTGTACAACTTTCCATCAGAGGCCCGCTTAGCGGGACTCTCTTGATGGTCAGAGGTTGGGACAGCTGACTGAGCTCGATGAGCCTGCGCTGCCCTGGACTTCTTTGACTTAGCACCCGAAGGTGCGTAATAGGAAGAGTCCAAGTTTGGAGGGAAGGAAGAGAAGTCGGTGCCCTTTTCAAAGGAGGTAAGGGGGCTCTATTTATAGAATGGAGTGAGCCCTTTCTTCTTCTCCTTTCCGATGTGGGACTAAAAGAAATATTTTCCATGATTCTACAGGACCCCCTTCAAAGTTTCCAAATTGCAAATTTGGAACACTTTGAATAAGAAGCATGGAAAGTATATTTGTTTAGGTGTAGCAATCCAATCAGAGGTAGCATGGACGTGATAGGTTTGGGTACTTCCGTTGGAGATTTTATGTGGACTTATCATCCTTGGCGTATCTTGGTTTTAGGTACGGATAATAAGTTGAGAGAGGGAACCATCGTATTTACTCAGAGGTGGTATGGACGTGGTAAATATAAGGTTGATGGTAGAGCTTTCCTACTCAGAGGTGATATGGACATGGTAGGAGTGAACTCGAATGAGGATACATAGAACAACTCAGAGGTGCTATCAACGTGGAAGTTCTATGCATTGGGTGAAAGAATGCTGTGGAACAGCTGGGCTCCGAAAACATGTGATGATTAGGAAAGATGTGGATGTACTAGGGGACTTAGTACGGCATTTGTGGTCAGCAGAGGACATTTGTGGGCCTATTATCCTTGGCGTACCCTGGTTTAGGATACGGATAATAAGACGAGAGAAAACCAACATACTTACTCAGAGGTAATGAGGACATGGCAAGTATGGGGGTTCTACCGCGGAATCTTCCTACTCAGAGGTAATGAGGACATGGCAGGAGTGGACTCAACGGAGGGTATTTGTGGTCAACAGAGGACATTTCTGGACTTATTACCCTTGGCGTACCCTGATTCAGAGTATGGATAATAAGGCGAGAGAGAACCAACATACTTACTCAGAGGTAATGAGGACATGGTAAGTACGGAGGTTTTACCGTGGAGTCTTCCTACTCAGAGGTAATGAGGACATGGCAGGAGTGGACTCAACGGACGATATTTATGGACATATTATCCTTGGCATACTCCGGATGTGGGTACAGATAATAGGTTGAAAGAGAATCGACATACTTACTCAGAGGTAATGAGGACATGGTAAGCATGAAGGTTTCTTTGACGGAGCCTTCCCACTCAGAGGTAATGAGGACATGGCAGGAGTGGGCTCAATGAAGAGGGGTACATAGAATGACTCAGAGGTAATGAGGACATGGAAGTTCTTATGTAGAGGGGTGATTTGTTTTTGGCAGAATCGAGACGACTCAGAGGTAACATCGACATGGTCATTTTTTGGGAATTTGTGGATCTGTTACCCTTTTTGTGCACTGGGAGTACGGGTAGTGGATCATAAGGAAGGATCTCTTTCGGGAAGAAAGTTCAGAGGTACGGTTATACATGACTTTCTTCCAAAAGAGTGACCGGGATGTAAGTTCAGGGGTACCAGCGGGTACATAACTCGACAATCCATATATTTTGGAATCAAAGTGTAAGTTTAGAGGTACCAGCGGGTACATGACTTGGTAATTTGAGATGTTTTATAGAAGAAAGAGGTGAATTCGACGGTACCAGCGGGTACATGACTCGAAGATCTGGAATATTGTGGATATGAGTTCAGCGGTACCAGCGGGTACATGACTCGATGATACGGAGTATTGTGAAAGTGAGTTCAGCGGTACGGAAGGGTACATAACTCGGCAATCTGGGATGTTATGGAGGCAGAATATGAGTTCAGCGATACCGGAAGGCAAATAACTCGACAATCTGGGAAATTTGGAGGCAAAATGTGTGTTCAGTGGTACCGGAAGGCACATAACTCGACAATCTGGAAAATTTGGAGGCAAAATATGAGTCAGTGGTACCAGAGGGTACATAACTCACCAATTTGGGAAATTTGGGGGCGGAATGTGAGTTCAGCGGTACCAGAGGGTACATAACTCAATCATCGGGGAATTTTTTTTTTTTGAGGATGTTGTTTCGGACGTAATACTTCTTCAGGAAGTTGCCGTTGATGGGCAACATGAGCAAATCTCAGTGTGAGCAGCCACATACTTAGCCAGCTCTGACTCTTCTTCGGCCAGCTCCTGTGTAACTGCAGATTGAGAGGATGACTTGGCTAGCTTGATCATCAGGGGCTCTGTTGGTGGAGCCGAGCGTGGAGTTGTTGGCAAACTAGCGACCCCCAGTTTGGCACTTGATGCTGGGCGGGGAGTCGCAGGCTCGCTAGAAGCCCCAGACTTTGCATCGGAATGACGACTCTTCTTGGGAAGACGTATCGTCATTGGCTTGTCAGGGGGATTGAGCTTCTCGGTTTGTGGCTGGCCGACTCTTGGCAGTCTGATTGTCAGTGGCTCCGTTGTAGGTCTCGGCACTTGGCTGGATCTAGGAAACCGGATTATCATCTGCTCCTCTAGCGCCGAGAGGCTGATCGCGTCCTTCCGTAGAGTGGCGATGAGGGGTGCAGACTTGCCCGGTTTGCGAGCTTGGAGGTGGATCGTCAGGGGTCCTTCTGATCCCGTGGCTGTCTCAGTATGAGCTTGTGTGTCTCCTTCATCCAGGTGCCTCTTCGACTTTTTGTATAAACAGGAGTCCGAGTAGTAAGATTCGACCCCTTTGAAGGGATCGATGTCAGCAAACTCTGTCTTCACGAAGTCGTGTTTGTCGACATATTTGAAGCACTGGTGTAGCGTGGAAGGCACGATCATATAATCGTGTATCCATGGGCGCCCCAAGAGGATGTTGTAAGAAGTGTCTGCATCTATGACGTAGCAGGTGACCTCGGATTGGAGATCGCCAATCTGACACTTCAGACGAATCTTCCCGATAGGGTAGCTCCTGCCCGAATTGAAACCGCTGATGGCGGTGCTTATAGGTGTTAGGCAATACATTGGGATGCGGAGATGATGTAGCAGACCTTTCGGGATGATGCTTATGGAAGAGCCAGGATCAATGTGCATCCGATCCACCTTCACGTTGCCGATGTATCCCGTGTAGTATAGCGGGCGATCATGTAGGTTGGTTTTGATGAGCATGTCCTGCGGAGTGAAGACGATGTTGGGCATTGCTCCCGTGCAGGCACTATCTTGGAGATCCATGGGTGAGTCCTCTCCAGTGAGGTTAGATTGAGCGAGATAGGCATTGGCATTTTGGAGTGCTTCACTCAATGCAATATGAACGTCTTTGGAGAGCCTCAGGAGTTCATATAATGACAATTTGGCCAGAGTGTTAGCCAATTGTGCTAAGATGTCAAAGTTGTAGGGCCTCTCTAGCCCTTGGGCTGCATCCTTTCAGAGAGATTTGTCGAAGCGAGTCTCCTTCGGCCTAGGCTTGTCGGTCGTCGAAGGCTGAGCCGGTCCCAGAGCATCAGTTGCAGTGGGTTGATGATTTTCAGCTGGACTATCAACCACAGGTTGGGATTGCGTTCCGGACCGCGTGACGACGGCTGTAGTTTCCTCGTTGTCTGCTAAAACTGTGCGGCAGGTCTTAATTTTTCCATTCTTTTTGTTGGTGGAAGATGGTGTGGGCTGAGTTACTTCTGACACCAAGTCTGGATGGACCCACATGACCTCTCCTCGTGAGGTGGTGAGAGGTACTAGACCAGCAGCTTGTTCTCGGGGCGGAGGAAGATTGGTAATCTCCATTGTCGCGAGAGGGACGGGGATTACCCCGTCTTGAGTCTCCGTCGGAGGGAAGTTACCGAACTGTACGAACACCATATTAGCTGCTACGGTTACCTCTTCGAAGTCGATGGCCAGAGCGTTTGAATCGATGAGGCGTTGGATGTACCGTTTTAATTGGTAGCAATCATGTGTAGCATGGTGTACATAACGGTGGTAATGGCAGAACTTCGGGTTCTCCAGATCAGCTGGCCGAGGCTCCCGCCTTGGTGGAGGAAGCTGAATTCTACCTCCTTGTATGAGCATGTCTAAGATAGGCTTGACGTGGCCATCTTCGAAAGAGTAAGTGATTTGAGGCCATTGCTTGTCTGCTGGCTGTGGCTCGGGCTTCTGGGCCGTGTCGGCCACCATAGCCTATTTTTCCTTGCTGTCCCGATTGTTGGAGGGATTACCCCCATTATCGTTGTTGAGACGCTTGCCGTTGTTTTCCCCTTCTGAGATGTGCAACCCCAGTTGGCGGGCCTTCTTCAGTCGTTCTTCAGCGCTTGTGGCGCTGATGATGAACGCCTTCCAATCTTTGAATTGACTCTCGTACATCCAGAGACTGATCGTTGGAAGCAGTCTCTTTTGGCAGATTTCAATCAAAAAAGAATCCGGATTTCCGGAAGGCAGCTTCATGGCGGTCTGGCGGAACCTCTCAATGTAGTTCCTCGTTAACCCCTTCTTCCCTTGGACAACGTCCATGAGAGTGGACATAGTGACGTCTTGTCCTACTTCATAGAACCGTTCCCAGAACATGCGCTTGAAGCCGGCGAAGGAATGGATGCAGTTGTCCGGTAGATTGCGGTTCCAATCGAAGGTGACTCCTTCTAATGCTCCAATGAATAACCGTATGAGGATCGTATCTTCATGGGGCAGATGGTCGGTGGTGACCTCAAAGTAAGTGATGTATCGACTTGCTGAGGTTTTGCCATCATACGGGCTGATGTTGAACGGCTTATATCTTGGTGGGAATGGAACATCCCTCCACTCAGCAGGGTATGGTTGCCGTATTCTGAGATCTTGAGCATTTTCTCGGGCATGAAATATGACACGGAGCTCCTGGACCTCTCTTCTTACTTCTCGGGTCTCATCTGTCGCGGCGGGGGTTGTTATTTCGGGAGGATTATTGCCCTGGTTCGGTGCTGCTGAGTTCGAATCTACATTGACCGCGGGGCCCGTGTTTGTTTGACCAGGCGCTCCTCCTTGTAGAGTGGGCAGGGCCGCTTTAATCTCGTCTACAGACTTGACCAAAGCAAGTAATATGGCTTCGAGACTGTCGATGCGCTGGCGATCGCTGGAACCACCTTGATCGTTGTCCGCCATGAATACCGCTCTTATGTGAGGAGTGACGGAAGGAACGGTGGAGGATGTGCCCTCTGAGTCGTACCCATGTACCGAGAAGTCATCGGGATAGGTGGGAATGTTCTCTTCGGGCTCGAACTCGGAGGGAATGGTATCTCCAGCTTCAGAGCTTGCCTTGTCTTGAGAGTTACGGATGTCCTCGGGGGCATCAGCGTCCGTTGCTCCTGATGGAAGAGTTATTTGTGCGGACTCGGTTCCTTGGAACATCGGATTGTTGCGGATGTTCGGAGGAGTGCTACCCCCAGCTCCTTCAACCTCCAGCGATGTGGATGATGAATTTCCCATCGAGGTAAATTTTGTCTTTGAACGGGTGTGTTGGAATACACCAGTGGAGGACAACCGTTTAGACGACAGTTTCTTAGTTGTAGTGGTTGATATCTTCGGACTGGAGATGCTCATTTTCTTCCTTCTCTCTTCGACGGGGACTTTTTGAGCAGAATTGCAGGAGACAACAGGAGGTGCCTCATCTTCTGAGTTTGGGTGCTGTAGCCTTTGGAAGACGGATGGCCGCGCTTCTGTCATTGCCGTGTTGTTGCAGCAGCAATTGACGATGATTCGGGTACAGCGATGTCTAAGCGAGGACTCTTTGCACACCGACACTCCTTCTCTTTCCTTGCGTTTGTGGAGGATCGTCTTCCGCAGGTCAGAGGAATCACTCTGTCTGTTCGCCGCGGGGGGCTGGACTTGAACAGTTGTATGCAACTTTCCATCCGAGGCCCGTGTGATAGTCAACGGGACGCTCCGATAGTCAGAGGCTAGAACAGCTGACTGGGCTCGATGAGCCCGCGCTGCCCTAGACTTCCTTCTTTTAGCACTTGTGGGTGCGTAATAGGAGGAGTCCAAGTTGAATGCCACAGAGTCTGGCTTATCATACAGAGAATCATCAGGGTCGGGACCGTATTGGAGACGGTCGAAGACCGATCGAGAGAAGCGTGGAACGGACACTATGCTGCCAGAGTTGGGTACCGTGCAGGCTGTCTGCATGCGGTCATCTTCTGCTGTCGGATGAGTTGTCTTTGGGCGGCTAGGAGTCACGACCGTGCAGGCTGGCCGCATGCGGTTGGCAATAGTGGCCGCATGGGTTTTCTGCAAGCGACTGCCTCCTGTAGCCTCATGTGTTTCATCCATGTGATTGGCGACTGTAGCTGCATAAACTATGCAGCTGCCAGATGTGACCGTATGATTCTTCTTCATGCGGCCAGCGACTGTGGCCGCATGGGCTTTGTCCATGCGGCTAGCGGATGTGGTCGCATGAGCCTTTTTCACTCGGCTAGCACCCCTATACGGCTCAGTTCGCGTAGAGTTCCTCTTTGCCTCTGCAAGTCCAGCATCATAGTGTTTTTTTCTGCCGGACTTGGAGACAGCAGAGTTGTCTACGGTCTGAAGTGGGGCCACAGAAGAGTCCTTCTCACCATCTTGAGCAACAGAGGGTATACCGTCGGGGGCTTGGGGAGGAGCAAATGATTTTGGCCTCCCCTCTCTGCGAGCCTTTGTCGTGCAGGTGCGCTTCTGGACCGGGCCAGCGCTTCCTTCGGATAGCATCTCTTCAAACGCTTGTCGGTCGAAGCGGACGACCATCTTTTATTGCGTGGAGCCAAGCTTGGCTGCATCCGATTGCGTCACCAACTCCTCAGCCGTGGAGAAGTTAGTCCCCAGCAGAGTCGCCATCGTGTTTGCCATTGATTGTAAAAGTACAAAACAATTATCGGAGGTCTGAACTTTGACTCACAATACAAACTCGCTTGTACAAAGAAAGCCTAGGAACGAAAACCTAGGTACAGCAATCTAAGTACAATTATTTATTTTAGATTCTGGGGGGTGACTATAGAGGCTCGAGAAGGCGACGGCAGCCCTGCCTTACTCCTTGGACGATCGGTATGCAGCCTTGGATCCTTGTGAAAAGATGGTTGGCGTTGACGAAGAAGTGCTCTTTTTGCTCCTCTGTTGCTCTCCTGGCTTCTCTGTCTCTCTCTGTGTATTCTCTCTCTGACTCTGTATATTTTATTCTTTTTTGTTGTCGGTCCTTTTTTGCAGAGAAATGATGCTGGCTATTTATAAGAGTGGGGTATGATCATTAGGGTTTGCTAATGATCATTTGTTTGGAATGTCGGCGCTCCTTCAATCTATCTGAACCCCTGATCCTGATTACAATGAATCTAGGCCATTAATGCGGATAGCACCGAATCTTGTGAGCAATTAATGTTAACTGCTTTAAATCTTCATGACGGATTATACCAATGTCCGATTGCTCGCCACGTGTCCCATTGGCTTTATGATAAATGATATGCCTTGATCTCGGTAATTATGAGGATGATGTCAAATATATTTGTTGAGATTCGGTTAAATCTTTGATTGATCCGATGCCACGTGTTTTAATTATGGGTCCTGCCAGAGCCGCATAGGATAGGCAACACTTGAATCGCAGGGAGATAATCTTCGTGAGCCGCATAGGACAATGCTTTATTGAGCCGCAGGGGATGAACTCTCAATGAGCCGTATATGTATAGTCTCTGCGAGCCGCATAAGACAGCGTTGTGTTGAGCCGCAGGGACTGGGCTCTCGGTGGGCCGCATATGGCTGATTTCTGCTGGTCATATAGGGTGACTTCTCAATGAACTGCATGAAGCTGTTCTTTATTGAAGCCGCATGAGACTTGCCACGTGGCAATCTAGGACTTCTAACGGATCGGGTCAGAGATTTTCTTCTTTTCCCGAAGAGTCTGTCATTATGACAGAGTCATCATTGCGTCTTTATGTCAGAGCTGTCATTTGTCAAAGCAGCCGTCGGGGCATTAAATGCGGCCGAATGTAGAGAGGAACTGTTGAAGGCCACGTGGCTTCTTTCTGGGCCGCATGGAACTATCCGAGCCGCATGAGACTCTTCGAGCTTTTGAGCCGCATGTTGTATCTGGGCCGCATGAAGCTCCCAGGAATTTTGAGCCGCATGAAGCTTCCTGAGTTCTGTGCCGCATGAAGAATGTTTCATGACCGAGTCGTATGAAGGACGTCTCATGACCGAGCCGCATAAGAAATGTCCCATGACCGAGCCGCATGAGAGACGTCTCATAGCCGAGCCACATGAAGGACGTCTCATGACCGAGCCGCATGAGGAATGTCTCATGACCGAGCCGCATGAAGGACGTCTCATGACTCGCATGAGGAATGTCTCGATCAACCTGTGCACTCGCTTTGTGGGCCCGGGTATCCCGAGTATACGAGTGCGTAGGTATCATATTTGCTCCCCGATGTGGGCCTAGTAAAAACACTTGCCCTCGATCTTTGTTGGGGGACTCTTGAGAACCACTCTGTCCGTTTGCTGCCGGGGGCTGGATACGGACAGTTCTGTACAACTTTCCATCAGAGGCCCGCTTAGCGGGATGCTCTTAATGGTCAGAGGTTGGGACAGCTGACTGAGCTCGATGAGCCCACGCTACCCTGGACTTCTTTGACTTAGCACCCGAAGGTACGTAATAGGAAGAGTCCAAGTTTGGAGGGAGGGAAGAGAAGTCGGTCCTCTTTTCAAAGGAGGTAAGGGGGCTCTATTTATAGAATGGAGTGAGCCCTTTCTTCTTCTCCTTTCCGATGTGGGACTAAAAAAAATATTTTCCATGCTTCTACACCATGCATTTCACTCAAATGATGCCACGCGTCCCCAGCAGTTCAAGTAACCGTTCACACAACTGGATAGAAGTGCGCGCAACTCAGAAAACTGTTATTTCAAAACTTTATAAATAGAGTTTTAAATCAGTTCTAAAGCATCACTAATGATCATAATCTACTGAAAAAGTGTTGTTGCATCTTCCAGAGGCTCGTGGCTTCGATATCACATCGTCCAAGGGAAAATTGATCGTCTTCTGATCAGATTCCTATAGTTGTACTTTCCCAGAAATCAATTGTACTCTTCTATTTTCTTTCTTTCTTTCTTAGTTTGTAGAAATCAAAATTTTGTTTTTGCAAACAAAATGGTGACTCTGCTAGGGATGACTTTCTCCTTTGACGAGAAAGTGAAAACTCAATGTGATACCACGTCGATCGACAAGACACAAAAGACTTTGGTCGTCCAAGTCGATCAAACCATTTACGAGGCAATGATCAGTGCTGGGGGTACCAGGCATACCACTATTGCTGATAAGAGCAAAGTGCGTACTAGGTGGACTCCCAAGTCTTCTCTGCCATCCAAGGCTCCTGCGCAACTTGTGCAGACAATTTTTCGGCCAACCATGGCTCATATGCAACTTGCGCAGACAGTTTTTCGGCCAACCATGACTTATATACAATTTGTACAGACAGCTTCTCAGCCAACCATGGCTCCTGTACAACTTGTGCAGATTCTTTCTTTGCCAACCAGAGTTCCTGTGCAACCTGCACCTACAGCTTCTTCGACTCTGAACAAAGAGAAACACCTTTTGGCTACTCCCTCATCTTCTCAAGTTCTGAACTCGAGGAAAAACATATCTAGCGAGAGTGTTAGATAGAACAAAAGGAAGCGCCCTTTGGCCTTTCCTCAACCTGTGCAACCTGCGCCTGTGACCTTTCAGCCACAAAATAGAAGGAAACGCTCTTTAGCTACTCCTTTTTCAAATTTGAACATGGCAAGGAATACACATATTCTAGCCTCGTCACAGAATAAAGGAAAGCATCATTTGGCTCCTCCCTCATCTTTTTCAGACCTTAACTCGGTAGAAAGTATCTCTGGTGGCGCCTATCCGCCAGTCAGTGTAAAATCTCTTTTGGGCGGGAACTCTACTCCTCTAAACAGAGACAATCAAATCTCTGCTAAGAAAGTGAGTTTTGTTCAAACTGAACTTTCTGTTGCTCAGTTGCGCAAGGGCAAGCACATGAGAATAGGTTGCTCAACACAAAAAGAAATTCTGCCAAATCCAAAAATGCAACTACGGATCTTCCAACCCGACGCATCTCAAGATCCAAGTAGGGTAAGCTGCTAGTATCTCAGACGGATACACAAGTAGCAGATCTATCTGACCTACGCACCTATCTAAATGGGCGCCAGTCAACACCTACTTCAACAAAATGCAAACGGCCTGTGCCAGTGGCTAACTTGCGCCAGAAATAGACTTCTGAAATTAAGAACCCCTTTACCTATGCTAATTGACTCAGCACCTCCTTGTACACTCAAGGAATGGGACATCTCAAAAATAGGAATCATGTTCCTAACATCATTAAAGAGTATGTTCCTTCGACCTTTTCTTATCCTGATGTTGTAACCGATCTCCGTGAAATTCTTAAACAGAAGCGGAAGATCACAAATCCGTCTCATCCAATGTAGCCCCAAGAACATCACTGAAACCATCACCATGAGGTAATTATCAAATGTTGTTGTTAATCAGCTAAACGGTCTGTCTTCGACCGTCTGAATTACTCTCAGGTTCCTCAACCGATGATACTGGATGAAGATGAATTGTTGTATGTCTCTGTCAACATGACGTCTCAAAGTACTAGGGGTGGAAAGCTTTCGAGACGCAATGCATCCCATAATCCCAGTCAATAATACTTGGATCGGATTTATGAATTCGACGAAGGAGTATACCAATATACCAGATCAAGAAGCTGAGACACAATCGGTCAAAGGAATCTTCATTCCGACCAAGAAACAATCGGTCAAAGGAATCTTTCTTCCGACCAAGAAACAATCGGTCAAAAGAATCTTCCTTTCGACCAAGAAACAATCGGTCAAAGGAATCTTCCTTCCAACCAAGAGACAATCGGTCAAAGGAATCTTTCTGAATCCAACCAAGATTCCTTCAGTCAGAAGGACATCCTTATCACTTATTCTGGGGGGTAGTTCCTTATATGACTTTGATGCTGATAGTGAAAGTTATGAACGGACCATCTTTTTTACTAGTTCGTCTTCAATAGCTAAAGAAGTGACTGTTTATGTCATTACAGAAGATCAAGATGCTTCCAGTTCTAACAGTCAAGAGCAGAGAGTTGCTACTTTGGATGCTAATTTGAAGAGCATGGTTGAGATGATGACAAACATGCATGCTGTAATTATGACACATCATACGGTTTCACCGATCGCAAATCTAATTCTGACCCAATAAGCTGTAACGACATCAGCTTTCGTCAATATTGGTATAGTGTACAGTCTCCTCATACCGCTTTCATACCTGTATAGGCTATTCCAAGTCAATCTGGTGCTGGGGGTGGTACTTATCATGCAGTACCTCCTCCTAACATATCAAATCAATCTACTGCTCCACAATCATCGGAAGATACCAATGAGGCAGTAAAACTTTTATGTACTCAATTTGACGCATTCAAACAGAAAGCGGTTTACAAAAACTTGGGATCAAGCAGCCTTATCCTATAGAGTGGAAAGAAGTCCAATTTTCTCCTAAATACAAATCCCCTACTATTATGCTGTTTGATGGCGGCACATCTCCAAGTCAGTCCCTCAATCACCTTGAGGTAACGACTGATCAACTACAGCCAAATAAAGCTCTACTTACTAGGGTGTTCGTCAGATATTTAGTAGGTACAGCTTACGACTGTTACCGCAATTTACCGGATGGTTGTAAAACCACTTTCTCTAGATTCAAACAAATATTCCTGGAACAATTTTATGAAGGAACAAACGACATGACTATGTATGCTATCATTAAAATTAAACAGTGACACAATGAAACAACTGAATGGTTCATTAAACGGTTTTGCCCTGAGGTACTCAAAATGCCTCTCAGAACTCCAGATGCTTTGACTATAGACACTTGCAAGTCAAACCTATTGTCTATAATCAGCATATGGACTGGATCAACCCAGTTCCAGGATTGGCATTCATTCATAGGGAATGGTAAAGCGGCAGAAGAAAGTCCTGACAAGTTCAAGTAATTAGGTATTCAGATGCCTAATCTTAACAAAGATGAACATGCTACACCAAATAACGGTGGCCGTCAGAACAACCGCAAGGGTAAAAAATATTGGCTATCAATGTCAAAGGCAAAGAAACTCTAGCCATTAACATAGGTCAATCAACACCTACTCCAACGACACCACCACAGAGAGTGTTTGCCATTGATTGTAAAAAGTAAAGAACAGTTTTATGGGAGGACTGAACTTTAGACTTACAATACAAACTCGCTTGTACAAAGAAAGCCTAGGGACGAAAACCTAGGTACAGCAGTCTAAGTACAATTGTTTATTTTAGATTTTGGGGGGTAACGATAGAGGCTCGGGAAGGCGACGGCAGCCCTGCCTTACTCCTTGGACGATCGGTATGCAGCCTTGGCTCCTTATGAAAATATGGTTGGCGTTGACGAAGAAATGCTCTTTTTGCTCCTCTGTTGCTCTTCTAGCTTCTCTCTCTCTGTGTATTTTTTTCTCTGATTATTGGGGGGGTCTCTCTCTCTGTATATCTCCTCTCTGACCGTGTATATCTTTTGTAAGGGAATGGCACCCTGCTATTTATAATAGTGGGGAGGCATCATTAGGGTTTGGCTGATTACCCATTCTCAAAGTGGCGGCGGCCTGATGCTTAATCAATCTAGACCATTCATTCTAGGCGTGAAGGATCTGGGCCATAAAATGGGGGTAGCACTGAATCTTTCGAATAATTAATGTTGATTGCTTTAAATCTTCATAATTGATTGTGTAGCTTGGATCTTCCACCACGTGTCCCATTGGTTTGACTAGGAATGATATGACCTGATCCCATTAATTATGAGGATATGGTCATTGGGATCTGGTAAATCTTTGCATCTCATAATCATCTTTACTGCCAGTTGTCATCGAATCTCTGCCACGTGTCTTGATGATGGACTATGCCAAAGCCGCATGACATCCATGAACCGCATGAGATAGCGTCTCGAAGAACCGCATAGGTATAGCATTTGCGAGCCACATGAGATGGTTCCTTGGTGAACCGTATAAGAGTAGTAACTGCGAGCCGCATGGGATGGCTTTTGGTGAGCCGCAGAAAGACGATCCTTGCCAACCGCATGAAGCTGTGCTTCACTGGAGCCGCATGGGAGTAGCCACGTGTCAATCTCGAATCGCATCAAAGATTTTCTCCTATTCCTCAAGAGTCTGTTATTATGGCAGGGTCATTATGATACTTTATGTCAAAGCCATCAGCTGTCAAATCATGGCAGAGCATTAAATAGGCAGACTGCTCGATGGCCAGCTGTTGTGAAGGGGTCTTCGGGGGTACATGTGGCATTGAGCCGCATATCTTTATGAGCCGCATGTACTTTTGAACCATATACGGCTGGTGGACTCTTTAAACCGCATGACTATCTCTATGTACGCCGCATGGACTCTCCTGTCCGAGCCGCATGAGACTAAGAGTCTCTTTGAACCGCATGGGACTGCTCCTATATATGCCGCATGGGGTTCTCCTGCTCTGAGCCGCATAGATCATCATTCTGATATTTTCCATGCTTCTACAAGACCCCCTTCAAAGTTTTCAAATTACAAAATTGAAATACTTTGAATAAGAAGCATAGCCTTTGTTGACCGTATAAATGGTACAGCCGCATGGATTTATCTGGCTGTATGAGCTATGAGACCGCATAAGCTTTTTGCCACGTGTCTTTGCCACGTGTGCAAATCTTCTGTATTAAATGCCCTTGATTCGCCACCTCTTTGGGGGAGGATCCCAAGGGTCAGTTTTGTTTTGACCGAAGCGGTTTATTCTTTTAGGCGACGCGTAGATTGAGGCGTCTGTTTTGTTTTTCTTTTCGGGCCTCCTTCGCCTATAAGTAGGAGTAAGTTTATTCTTTGAGGGTTTCTTTACCTTCTCTCTTTTGCTTGAACTCTTTGTTACAGACTTCCTCTTCGTCCTCTCCTCTCAGCGATCGGTAACGGCTCCCAAGAAGACTGCTGCTGCTACGGGCAAGAAGGCCGCGTCATCTTCTGCGGCTGCGAAGGACAAGAAGGATGCGTCTTCGTCGACTATGGCGGCGAACGTGGCGGCTCCTCCGATGGCTAACGTGCCTGTCTTTCACTCCGACGTTCACCCGCCTATTGCTGGTAGGGCCATCAATATGAACTGCCATGGCTACGCCGCATATTTTATGCGCAAGCCTATATTCCCAAGCATGCTGTGTGTCCGACTCATATTCGGATCGCATGGGATATGACCCAGGCCTGAGCCGCATAAAAGTTGTTTGCATAACTACTTCATCCTCAGGGCCGTATGAGCTCTTTCTAACCGAGCCGCATAGGCATATTCCGATTTGAACCGCATAAGATTATTTGAACTGGACCGCATAAGCTCATCCTCGCAAGGCCGCATAAGATTTTTCGAGCCGAATAAGCTTATTCGAGTCGGACCATATTAGCATATGCTCCTTTCGAACCGCATAAGCTCATCCGCACTGAGCCGCATGAGTTCCTTTCGAGCGAAACCGCATAAGCTCATTTCGAACTGGACCGCATGGGCTCTTTCAAACTGAGCCGCATAAGCTCATTTGAACTGATCTGTATGAACCTTTTTAAACCGAGCCGCATGCGGCTATGCTGAGCCGCATAAGCATCATGTAGTTTTGTGTTTCAGCTATCTTTTTGACTTGTTTCTTTTTGCTTTTTTCTTCAGTGAATCTGCCAGTAAATCCTGCGGGGGATCTTATAGTGGGTTTAAATCAATTCGCCCTGGGCGTGCGTCTTGACGACTTAATTAAGCATGTGTTGAATCAGTTCCCTACTGATGATCCTTCGGAGAGGTTGAAGGCCATTGAGAATCAGACCCTCCATTACCTCCGTTCCATGATGAATACTGGGAAGCTGGATAGAAAATACCTGAAGACTTTGTTCCTTTTTGGAGATGCTTTAATCATCAAGAGTCCCCGAGTTTTAGAGATTTTTGAGAACTGGGATTTTTCTTTGGATGGGGTGGCAATCCATATTCCTCTCATGGAACGTCATTATCCTTTGTCATGGTTCAACATGGTGTTGCTGGACAGGAAGATGGTGTGTAACTTAACTCCTACTCAATCAGGGTTGTTGATGGGCAACATCCATTATAATCCGAACATGCGGTCAGCATATGCGGGTAAGGATTCCGTCCTCCGGTATATGATGGGTCTGGCCCCGGGCTCTTTCATGAATGTATACGGTCCCAACTTCACACTTACTCAAGCTGATACTTTCCTGAATCAGCTTGTTCGCAAGAAGTCTTATCCCATTGGTAGGCTGGCACTGCCGAACTGGATAAACCCCACCTCTACTTGGGCCCAGTTGACTACTTGGGTTTTGCAGACCTACGGAGCATTCTTACGGGAGGTGGGACTTTACCAGGCCATCCGGGGCACTTGTCATGGGCTTTCTATCAATAAGCCACTGTTCATGGCGCTCTTGGAGATGTATAGCCAGCGAACGGGAACGTTCTTTGTGCCAGGAGGGGAGTTGGGGCTTGCTCTCCATGAGATGTATACAGTCTCCAAACTTCCATGGGGGAATGAACCTTTCGAGGTGTATACCCCGTCGAATGAGGAGTTTGAGGACTTGGACCGACGACTCCCAGGTTCTGTTGCGGTGTATCAGGAGTTACTGTGCCACCATAGTGCTTGTCATCAGATGGCTATAAAAAGGGCGGATAGCTCCGAGGGGACCGCTCCCCACACCACATCCTGGATTAATTATCTTTTTAAAGTTGATCCTTCTGGCGGAGTTACTCCTCGAGCCCCTCAAACGCATGGAGAGGTAAGGCATCTGATGTCAAGTGTCAAGAAGTTGCGATCCAAGAGCGACATATTCGGGAGTCAAACTGACTCTCTTAGCTATTTTCACTACGGGACCATACAGATGTCGGAAAAGGCGCTCCTAGATAGATTTTTAATGATATGGCTACGGAACTCCGTAGTCTCGGGAGGAGCGGGTTCTATCGAGAGGATTGGTCGTCATTTCATCCTTCCCGCCATTAAACTAGTATTCGGAGTTAGACTGGCCCTCCTTCCTGCTATGGTGTGTAGCATACACCATGGTCTTCGAACATTCTCGTCCAAGGTTATTGGTCGCAAGAAGACTTTGGATTTTGAGCGCGTAGAACTGCCTTTCCACTATTTGATGGGGTGGTTGGCGATGCACTACAGGTCTTTGATGGGACCCGGGATAGCGGAAGATGCTACAGATAAAGACGCTTTCCTTTTCAAATGCCATCGCCGGTCTTGGGAATACAACAATATGCCAGCTTGTCGGAGGACGCTGGCGAGGGTGGATGGGTGTGACTTTTTTGTGTCTGTTCCTCCCTTTTCTGATGAGGAAGTGAGGAAGGTACATCTTGACGGTACCGGGCCTTCTCACTTTCTGTCTCCGGATATGCTTGCTTGGTTGCGCAATATCTGCCCCGTGCATCTGGTTTATCGCAACCGAGATAATGTGTACTTGGAGCCTTACCTACCTAGTAGGTTTTCCCGCCAATTTGGTTATAGCCAATTATTCCTTGATTGTCCTAACCCTTGTTTGGGTTTTGAAGGCAGCGTTCTTGATGGTGTCCGGGCGTGGAATTATTATGATGCTTATCATACTCGGGCCAGCTTCTCGGTCCCCGATGCTAAGGCGCCGAGGGAAATTTTGTACATGGCCGCTTTGTATCATGTTATGGTGAACAAGCCTCCTCTTAACTTCAATCCGAGTACCAGTTTCATCGTGGGTACCGGTTTAGAGGAGAAGCCCAAGGGGGCTAAGGCTAGAAAGCAACTGGCACTCCAGATTCCCCTTCCTGAATCAGAACCTTCCGAGTTGGCTGAGGAGGAGGATGATAATGATAGCGAAGGCCCCCTTTCTGGTGGGGGTGAAGAAGTAGCGAATCAACCGCTTCCCACACCCGATGAACCGGCGGAAGATCCGTTGCTTACTACACAAGAGGAAGTAGTGAGAGAAGAACAATCTTCAGCTGTGTCTGGTCCCTCACATAAACGAGTCAGATACGAGTCTTCTGACAGTAGAGTGACCTTTTCCGTGAAGAGAGCTGCTGTTAGGTCTCGTGGATTACTTATTACCGAGAAGGGTAAAGGTACAGACGCTACTCCGGGGGTAAGACCAAGTCGTAGCCATCTCTTTGTTGTAATTTTCTTTTCTCTCGGAGGTATGACCTAATCACTTTTCTTTGTAGGTGCCCGATGAACCGTTCTCCCCTAAATCGTCTACTACCCCTGAAGTTGATCCGGCCCTTGCTGCTTTGATTAGCGACATGTGTGCCGCGGTCCTTTTTGCGGGGGCTCTCTCAGCGGCGACTGGCAGCTCCCAGGTTGCTGAGGTCTCGGCCCGGGGTGGCGAAGGTTTCCTCGGACCTGCCTCTGAGACCGCTGAACTTCAGCAAGGCGACGTCGATCCCGGTGCATCTCCTTCCGAGGAGGCACGGGCGAAGGAGACTATTATACCTGACTCGGAGGCTGTTGGTGAAGGGGCTGCGGTGGCTGCAGGCGAACCTCGGCCTCCATGCTCTTCAACTGGTAAGATAAGCCAGATATTGACTAGTGAGGGGGCTTATTCGCTCTATCAACATATTCTCCGGGTCAAATCGATTCATGGTTGCCTTGGCCCTGCAGGTCCTGACCCTTTACTTTCCATCGTGGATGTTCTTGGGGAAGACTCGGCCTGCCGTGATCCGGGAGAAAGGAACGTTCCCTCTTCTTTGCCCTCCCATGTCGAGGGGCCTCCTGCTAGCACCAGGCCGATGGAAATGGGGTTGGCGATGGTCTCCGCCTCATCCTCCGCAGATTATACGGCTCCGGAGACTGACCTCTCGACTCTACCGAGTATTCAAATTTTGCAGGCTGCCGAAGAGGAATTGGCCGCTGTTCAAGCGTCCTTCCGTACGGAGCTGGTTTCTCTTGTAGCAAGAGCGGCAGATTCTGTTGCATCTTCTTCGGTGCTACCAGCCACACTCCCGTTGACACCGGCCTCCACGGAGACTCTGGACGAGGTGACGCAGGACGTGGTCGACAGCTTCTATCGCCATTTAAAAAGGGGCGTAGATGCTGCCATGGAACGGGGGACCCTATTTTCTCTATCTCTTCAGTGTGCTCGGGGTCAGATTGCAACCTTGAAGTCCCTTCCTGGCGGGGTGGGATTGGCCGCAGTCCTGGAGCCTAAGTTGGTGGAGGCTGATCAGCTTGTGACCCAATTACTGGCGACACGGCAGGCGGGCTTGCCTGCTGCGATTGATCGGGATCGGGGCTTCCTAGTTGCTGCTCGGGATAGAATCAAGCTTGCTCGGGATACTGCCGGGCCAGTTGTGTGGGGAGACCTTGACAAGTTTTCTGCTTCGTACGACAGGCTGGGTCGTCGAAGTCAGGCTTGTCGTGCTCGGAAAGAGTCTGCTTCTCGTGGAATCGCTGATACCAAGGAGCGGATTCTTGGGCTCCAGAGGGAATTGGCCTTCTTAGAGTCAGAGCTGAAGGCTGCTCAGACGGTACAGGAGTCAATCGTTCGGGAGGCCGAGAAGGTCTCCCGATCTTCTGCTAACCTGGAGCGGGCTTTCAAGAAATTTGAGGACAATTGGCAAGCTCACGCTCATCTGGAGGACGAGGCGGTGTTGACCCACGAGGCGGAGCGTCGAGCTTCCCAGAGGTTTGAGCGGTCGGTTGTCTTGCTGATGGATCGTCTCAGGGCGTTATGTGCCCTGGAGCAGTGATCAACTTTCTATTTTCTTTTGCTCTCTTTTTTTTTCTTTTCTTTTTTTTCTTTTTTTTGTAAGGGATGTGATCCTAAATGAAGTAGTACGTTAAATTTTGAATAAATGAGCATGTTTCAACTCATCTTCTCTTTTTTGTACCTGTGGCGTTCGTGGAATTGGACTTGCTGGGGGATTATTTGTGGACCTGTTTTCCTAGGCGTACCTTGGTTTTAGGTACGGATAATCGGTTTGGACAGGTTATCCGGAACAGCCATGGCAAAGTGGTCATGGATGTTCCCGGTGTTAGGAAAAAGAATGTCGTAGAGCAGCTGGGCTCCCGGGGCATGATGAGGTGGTGGATTTATGCTAAGAAGCTTAGCAAGGGACATTTGTGGACCTATTATCCTTGGCGTACCCTGGTTCAGGATACGGATAATAGGGTGAAAGGAAAACCAGCACATTTGCTCAGAGGTTATGAGGACATGGCAAGCATGAGGGTTTTACCGTGGAATCTTCCTGCTCAGAGGTAATGAGGACATGGCAGGGGAGGTTTCACGGAAGATATTTGTGGTCAACATCGGACATTTGTGGACCTATTATCCTTGTCGTACTCCGGTTGTGGGTACAGATACTAGGTTGAAAGGAGACCGACATACTTGCTCAGAGGTAATGTGGACATGGCAAGCATGAAGGTTTCTTCGACGGAGCCTTCCCACTCAGAGGTAATGGTGACATGGCAGGAGTGGGCTCAATAAAAAGAGGGTACATAGAACGACTCAGAGGTAGGAGAACATGGAAGTTCTATGTGAGGGGGCGGTTTGTTTTTGGTGGGAGTGAAAACGACTCAGAGGTAATGAGGACATGGCCGTTTTTCGGAAATTTGTGGATCGATTACCCTTTTTTGTGTACTGGGAGCGCAGGTAATGGATCATGAGGGAGAATATCTTCCAGAAAGAAAGTTCAGAGGTATAATCGTACGTGACTTACTATCTGAAAGAGTTATCGGAATGTGAGTTCAGAGGCACCAGCGGGTACATAACTCGGTAATTTAAAATATTGAGAAAGTGGAAGTCCAGCGGCACCAGCGGGTACATGACTCGATAATCAGAAGGGAATGTAGGGCGAGTTCAGGGGCACCAGCCGGTACATGACTCGATAATCTGAAATGTTGTGGATGTGAGTTAAGTGGTACCAGCGGGTACATGACTCGATAATCTGAAATGTTGAGGGTGTGAGTTTAGTGGTACCAGTGGGTACATGACTTAAAGACCTTGTAGCGAATGTCGTTTAGACATAATATTTCTTCAGGAACTTGCCGTTGACGGGCAGCATGAGCAAGTCTCCGTTTTGCTTTGCAAGACGGTAAGCACCGTTGGAGAATACCGTCTCAATGATAAATGGGCCCTCCCACTTCGGCTGGAATTTGCCGACGGTCTTGTGAGTCATGACCATTGGCCTCCGGACTGCCAAGACGAGATCGCCTACCTGGAATATTCTGATTTTGACCTTCTTGTTGAAGGCTCCTGAGATGCGTGCTTGGTATAGCTCGATCCTTTGGTGGGCTAGGAGGTGCTTTTCATCTAAGGCCTCTAACTCTTGCAGCCGACGTTGGTAGTTGTCGTTTGTCGTTAATTGATGTGTGAGGGCGACACGTAGTGAGGGGATTTGGGTCTCCAAGGGGAGGACTGCCTCACTCCCGTATACCAGGGAGAATGGTGTATTCCCGGTGGCTGTTCGGACCGTGGTGCGATAAGTCCATAAGCATTCACCGAGCTTCTCGTTCCAGTCACGTTTGTTGGAGGAAACAAACTTCTTGAGAAGTTTGATGATTGTTTTATTGAACGCCTCTGCTAACCCGTTTGCTGTCGGGTTGTACGGTGTCGAGGCGATATTCTGAATACGGTATTTATCGCAAAATCGATAGAATGCGTGGCATACAAACTGCGGACCATTATCATGGATGATCCTTCGGGGCAGTCCAAAGCGGTAGATGACGTGATGCTTAAGGAAGCTGATTACGTTTGAAGTCTTGACTTCTGCGAGTGGGACAGCTTCCGCCCATTTGGAGAAGTAATCCGTGATCGCAAGTATGAAGCGATGTCCTCGGAAGGAAGGTGGGGTGATTGGACCAATGATGTCCATTTCCCATGCTTCGAATGGCTAGGACGCCACCGTCGGATGTAAAAATTCGGATGGTTGATGAATGAAGTCCGTGTGGACTTGGCAGGCATTGCACTTTCTAGCATAGTCTATCGCATCTGCCACAATTGTGGGCCAATAGTAGCCCATTCGGCGAAGACGATCTTGTAGTTTTGGGCCGGGCTGGTGGGCCCTGCAGACACCGTCATGAGCTTCTCGTATGGCTTCTTTGGCTTCTGCATTTGACAGACACCGAAGCAATAATCCGTCGTAGGAGCGGCGATACAGCATTTTTATCTCTGTATCGTAGAAGAATCTGAGAGAACGTCGTCTAATGGACGTAGCTTCTTTTGGGTTCTCGGGCAGGATGTCGTAGACGACGAAGTCGATGAATGGTTATCTCCAATCTGGGGCGTCATCGATCGTCTGTGTGGAATAACTTGCCACGAATTGAACATTATTTTTGGGACAGACCAGTTCGTGGCCTATCACTTCTATTGATTGTCGATCATAATTCGGAACTGCTAGGGAAGCGGCAAGACCAGCTAGGGCGTCGGCTTCAATATTTCGGAGTCTGGGGACATGCTCGATGAAGAACCCCTTGAACGACGAGATGATGTCAATTGCTATTTGGTGATAAGGTATCATGTCTTCGTGGCGGACTTCGTATGAGCCCCGGATCTGATTGACGATTAGCTGGGAATCGCCATATGCTTCAAGGTATTCTACCCCCAGCTCTCTTGCAAGTTGGAGGCCGATGACCAGAGCGTTGTACTCGGCCACATTGTTAGAGCAGGGCTCGGTGAGAGAGTAAGCGCGGTTAATCACCAATCCGGAAGGAGAGATTAGCACTACCCCGACTCCGACGACTATATTGCCTTTAGGTCCGGTCCTCGAAGCGCCGTCGAAGAACATTCGCCATATATTTTTGTGAGAGGTTACATGCGAGTCGGTGACCTCATTTGGGATCTCTTCGTATATCCTGGAGGACTCCGAGCCCGGGTGGGCTGCTAAGAAGTCTGCCAGGGCTTGACCTTTGATTGCCTTTTGTGGGACGAAGATCATATGATAAGGGGACAACAATATTGCCCATGTAGCGAGGCGAAAGCTGAGTGCCCCTGGTTTGGTCATGAGGACCCTTAGAGGGTTGACTCGTGAGATCACATGTATCGTTTGTCCGGTGACATAGTGTCACGTTTTCTGAATGGCGAACACCAGGGCGAGGCATTCCTTCTCCACAGCGGTGTATCGGTGCTCTGGCCCAACCATCATTTGACTGAGGTAATATATGGCCTGTTCATGGCCTGCATCGTTGTTCTGTGCCAGCAGAGCCCCAAGGGAGTGTTCTATTGCTCGTATATAGAGCAGGAATAGTTTTTCAGGAACCGGGGCTACCGGAACTGGAGGATTTGATAAATATTCTTTGATGCTGTCGAAAGCACGCTGGCATTCCTCGTCCTATATGAATGAGACTCATTTCTTCATGAGGTGCGTGAATGGTCGGCATCGCCCGAAGAGGTTGGAAATGAACCTTCTGATGTAAGCTAGTCTCCCTTGAAGGCCTCTGAGTTTGCGGAGATTTTGTGGGGGACCCATCTCCATGATTGCTTTTGTCTTCTCAGGGTCTACATGGATACCCTTTGCAGTGATGATGAAGCCTAAGAACTTCCCGCTGGATACGTCCAGAAAGGAATTCGTGGGGTTTATTTTCAAATTGTGCGTTCGCATTAGGTCGAATACCGTCTTTAGATCCTGTAGATGGTCTCCCTTGCTACGGCTCTTAACGGCTATATCGTCAAGGTAGCACTCCACCGTCTTGCGTAAGTGGTCTCTGAAGATGATGCTCATGGCTCTTTGATATGTGGCACCAGCATTCTTTAAACCGAAAGGAATGACTGTGTAGCAGTACGTGCCAATCGGTGTTCGGAATGATGTATGCTTTTCGTCGTCAGGAGACATTTTGATTTGGTTGTACCCCGAGAAGCCATCCATGAATGACATGCATTCGAAGCCGCAGGTATTATCGATCATAATGTCTGTGATAGGAAGGGGGAATTCATCTTTAGGGCATGCCTCGTTCAGGTTGCGGAAGTCGATGCAGATTCGAATCTTCCCATTCTTCTTGAGGACGGGCACTATATTGGCAACCCAATCGGGATGTTGCTCCTCACGAATGAAACCGCTGGCTATCAGTTTGTTGACTTCAGCTTCGATCGCGTCCATGATGCCTGGACGGAAGCGTCGCTGTTGTTGCTTGATCGGCTTCGTATCTGGTCGAATATTGAGTTTGTGGAGAGCAATGTCTGGATTTAACCCTGGCATGTCTTCATAGCTCCAGGCGAACACATCGATGTACTCTCTGACAAGTTCTAACATCGACTTCCATTCTTCGTCAGTTAGGCTTTTACTGATGAAAATCGATTTTGAAGAAGATTCGCTGCCGAGATCCACTTGTATGACTTCATCTTCAGTAGAAGGTTCTCTCAGTTCGAACCGCTTTTCCCATTGTACGTCTAATTGCTGGGCCCATGGCTCTAGCTCGAAGATTTCGGGGATGTCTTCGTCTTCCTCGTAAGCATCGGTGAATGCCAAGTTGACTGTCATGACTTGTCTGAATACATCTCCGATGCTGGTATCTGAGTCGAAAGTTGGTGATCCGGTTGAATGTGACTGACAGTCGCATTCTTCATCTGAACTTTCAGGGGTCGTAGTAGGCGTTACATACCCCAACCCGCATCGAGTTTTGTTATAGTAGTTCCGTGGTTTGCCCGCCGGGACTATCGGCTTCAAAGGTAATCATCGCCCAGTGCCGTAGTTCAACCCTGGCGTCGTCTCTAGATCATACCCCTGTTTCTGCATGAGATATTTGGATTGAGGGCTATAGAGATACAGAGGCAGTCTCCCAGCATCTGACCCGAGGTCGACTTCTTCTATGGTGAGGGGATACGGGTTGTTCGTCCGGCCGAAGATGATCGGATGATCTCCTCCCTCGAATATTCGGTAAGCGTCTTCTACTGGAGTAAGCTGGATCGCGGTGTACACATTTGTCACCTGTGTGTGTAGGTGAGCGCCTATACCGTGTTCCATAGCATACATTGTACATAGCTTATTGAGCTCGGTGTAGTTCAAAGATAACCCTTTATTGATGAAGTAAGGTATCTTTTCTAGGGGGATTACATCATCAGCGGAGGGGACATCAGTTTGGGCAGCCACATACTTGGCTAGCTCTGGTTCCTCTTCGGCTACCCCCTGTGTAAACGAAGACTGAGAGGACGTCCTAGGAAGCTTGATTGTCAGTGGTTCAGTTGATGGAGTTGAGCATGGTGTTGTTGGCAGACTAGCAAGCCCCAGTTTGGTACTCGACATGGAGCGAGGAGTGGCTGGTTCACTGAAAGTGTCAAACATTGCATCGAGGTGATGACCCTTCTTGGGAAGGCGTATCGTCAGCGGCTTGTCGGTGGGATTGAGCTTCCCTGTCTGGGGTTGACTGACTCTCGGTAGTCGGATTGTTAGTGGCCCCGTCGTGGGTCTCGGTACTTGGCCGGACCTTGGCAGCCAGATTATCATCTGCTCCTCTTGCGCCGAGAGGTTGATCGTGTCCTTCCGCAGAGTGGCGGTGAGGGGTGCGAACTTGCCCGGTTTACGAGCTTGGAGGTGGATCGTCAGGGGTCCTTCTGATCCCGTGGCTGTCTCGGTATGAGTTTATGCGTCTCCTTCATCAAGGTGCCTCTTCGACTTTTCGTATAAACATGAGTCCGAGTAGTAAGACTCGACCCCCTTGAAGGGATCGATATCGGCAAATTCTGTCTTCACGAAGCCGTGTTTGTCGACGTATTTGAAGCACTGGTGTAGCGTGGAAGGCACGATCATATAATCGTGTATCCATGGGCGCCCCAAGAGGGTGTTGTAAGAAGTGTCTGCATCTATGACGTAGCAGGTGACTTCGGATTGAAGGTCGCCAATTTGACACTTCAGACGAATCTTTCCAATAGGGTAGCTCCTGCCCGAATTGAAACCGCAGATGGCAGTGCTTGTAGGTGTCAGGCGATGCATTGGGATGCGGAGATGAAGTAGCAGACCCTTCGGGATGATGCTTATGGAAGAGCCAGGATTAATGTGCATCTGATCCACCTTCACATCGCTGATGTATCTCGTGTAGTATAGCGGGCGATCATGTAGGTTGGTTTTGATGAGCATGTCCTGCGGAGTGAAGACGATGTTGGGCATTACTCCCGTGCAGGCACTGTGTTGGAGATCCACGGGTGAGTCCTCTCCGGTGAGGTTGGATTGAGCGAGATAACCATCGGCATTTTGGAGTGCTTCGCTCAATGCAATACGAACGTCCTTGGAGAGCCTTAGGAGTTCGTATAGTGATAATTTGGCCGGAGTGTTAGCCAATTGTGCTAAGATGTCAAAGTTATAGGGCCTCTCTAGCCCTTGGGCTGCGTCCTTTCGAAGGGATTTGTCGAAACGAGTCTCCTTCGGCCTAGGCTTGTCGGTTGTCGAAGGCTGAGCCGGTCCCGGAGCATCAGTTGTAGTGGGTTGATGATTTTCAGCTGGGCTGTCAACCACAGGTTTGGATTGTGCTCCGGACCGCGTGACGACGGCTGTAGCTTCCTCGTTGTCTGCTGAGATTGTGTGGCAGGTCCTGATTTTTCTACTCTTTTTGTTGGTAGGAGATGGTGTGGGCCGAGTTACTTCCGACACCAAGTTTGGATGGACCCACATGACCTCCCCTCGTGAGGTGGAGAGAGGTACTAGACCAGCAGCCTGCTCCCGAGGAGGAGAAAGATTGGTGATCTCCATTATCGCGAGAGGGACGGGGATTACCCCGTCTTGAGTCTCCGTCAGTGGGAAGTTGCCGAATTGTACGGACACCATAATGGCTGCTACGGTTGCCTCTTCGAAGTCGATGGCCAGAGCGTTCGAATCGATGAGGCTTTGGATGTACCATTTTAGTTGGTAGCAGTCATGTGTAGCGTGGTGTACATAACGATGGTAATGACAGAACTTTGGGTTCTCCAAATCAGCCGGCCGAGGCTCCCGCCTTGGTGGAGGAAGCTGAATTCTACCTCCTTGTATGAGCATGTCCAAGATAGGCTTGACGTGGCCGTCTTCGAAAGAGTAAGTGATCAGAGGCCATTGTTTGTCTGCTGGTTGTGACTCGGGCTTCTGGGCCGTGTCGGCCACCATAGCCTGTTTTTCCTTGCTGTTCCGATTGTTGGAGGGGTTACCTCCATTATCGTTGTTGGGACGCTTGCCCTTGTTTTCTTCTTCTGAGATGTGCAACCCCAGTTGGCGATCCTTCTTCAGTCGTTCTTCGGTGCTTGTGGCGCTGATGATGAACGCCTTCCAATCTTTGAATTGACTTTCGCCCATCCAAAGACTGATCGTTGGAAGCAGTCTCTTTTGGCAAATTTCAATCAAAGAAGAATCAAGATTTTTGGAAGGCAGCTTCATGGCGGTCTGGCGGAACCGTTCGATGTAGTTCCTTGTTAGCTCCTTCTCCCCTTGGATGACGTCCATGAGAGTGGACATAGTGACGTTTTGTCCTACTTTATAGAATCGTTCCAAGAACAGACGCTTGAAGCCGGCGAAGGAGTGGCTGCAGTTGTCCGGTAGATTGTGGTACCAATCGAAGGCGAATCCTTCCAATGCCCCAATGAATAACCATGTGAGGATCGCATCATCATGGGGCAGATAGTCGGTGGTGACCTCGAAGTAAGTGATGTACCGACTTGCTGAGGTCTTGCCATCATACGGGTTGATGTTGAACGGCTTATATCTTGGTAGGAATGGAACGTCCCTCCATTCAGCAGGGTATGGTTGCCGTATTCTGAGATCTTGAGCATTTTTTTCGGGCATGGAACATGGCTAGGAGCTCCTGGACCTCTCTTCTTACTTCTCGTGTCTCATCTGTCGCGGTAGGGGCTATTATTTCGGAAGGATTATTGCCCGGGTTTGGTGCCGCTGAGTTCGAATCCACATTGACCGTGGGGCCCATGCTTGTTTGACCAGGCGTTCCTCCTTGTAGAGTTGGCAGGGCCGCTTTAATCTCGTCTACAGACTTGACCAAAGCAAGTAATATGGCTTCGAGATTGTCGATGCATTGGCGATCATTGGAACCACCTTGATTGCTGTCTGTCATAAAAACCGTCCTTACATGAGGAGTGATGGAAGGAACGATGGAGGATGTACCCTCCGAGTCGTACCCATGTACCGAGAAGTCGTCGGGATATGTGGGAATATTGTCTTCTGGTTCGGACTCGGAGGGAGCAGTACCCCCAACCTCAGAGTTTACTTCGTCTTGAGAATCATGGGTGTCCTTGGGGACATCGGTGCCTGTCGTACCTGATGGAAGAATCGTTTCCCCGGGCTCGGCTCCTTGAAACATTGGATTGTTGCGGATGTTCGGAGGAGTGCTACCCCCAGTTCCCTCAACCCCTAGCGAGGTGGATGATGAATTTCCCATCGCGGTAAATTTTGTCTTTGAACGGGTGTGTTGGAATACGCCAGTGGAGGACAACCGTTTAGACGATAGTTTCTTAGCTGTGGTGGTTGATATCTTGGGACTGGAGATACTCGTCTTTTTCGTTCTTCCTTCGGCGGGATCCTTTGAGCGGAATTGCAGGAGACAACTGGAGGTGCCTCATCTTCTGAGTTCGGGTGCTGTAGCCTTTGGAAGACGGATGGCTGATCTTCCGTCATTGCCGCGTTGTTGCAGCAGCAATTGACGATGATTTGGGTGCAGCGATGTCCAAACGAGGACTCTTTGCACATCGATACTCCTTCTCTTTTCTTGCGTTTGTGGAGGATCGTCTCCCGCAGGTCAGAGGAACCACTTTGTCTGTTTGTCGCCGGGGGCTGGACTTGAGCAGTTGTATACAACTTTCCATCCGAGGCCCGTGTGATAGTTAATGGGACGCCCCGATAGTCAGAGGTTGGAACAGCTGACTGGGCTTGATGAGCCCGCGCTGCCCTAGACTTCCTCCTTTTAGCACATGTGGGTGCGTAATAGGAGGAGTCCAAGTTGGGTGCCACAGAGTCTGGCTTATCATCCAGAGAATCATCAGGGTCGGGACCGTACGAGAGACGGTCGAAGACTGATCGAGAGAAGCTTGAAACGGATGCTATGCGGCTAGAGTTAGGTACCGTGCAGGCTGTCTGCATGCGGTTGTCTTTTGAACGAGTTATTTTTGAGCGACTAGGAGTCACGATCGTGTAAGCTGGCCGCATGTGGTTGGTGATTGTGGCCGCATGGGTTTTTTGCAAGCGATTAACTCCTGTAGCCTCATGTGTTTCATCCATGTGATTGGCGACTGTAGCTGCATAAACCATGCGGCTGACAGATATGACCGCATAATTTTTCTTTATGCGGCTAGCGGCTATGACCGCATGAGCTTTGTCCATGCGGCTAGCGGATATGGCCGCATGAGCCTTTTTCACTCGGCTAGCACCCCTATGCGGCTCAGTTCGCGTAGAGTTCCTCTTTGCCCCTGCAAGTGCAGCATTACAGTGTTTTCTTCTGCCGGACTTGGCGACAGCAGAGTTGTCTACGGTTTGAAGTGGGGCCGCAGAAGAGTCCTTCTCGCCGTCTTGAGTAACAGAGGGTATCCCGTCGGGGGCTTGGGGAGGAGCAAATGATTTTGGCCTCCACTCTCTGCGAGCCTTCGTTGTGCGGGTGCACTTCTGGACCGGGCCAGCGCTTCCTTCGGAGAGCATCTCTTTAAACGCTTGTTGGTCGAAGCGGACGACCATCTTTTGTTACGTGGAGCCAAGTTTGGCTGCATTCGACTGCGTCACCAACTCCTCAGCCGTGGAGAAGTTTGTCCCCAACAGAGTCGCCATCGTGTTTGCCATTGATTGTAAAAAGTACAGAACAGTTTTATGGAAGGACTGAACATTAGACACACAATACAAACTCGTATGTACAAAGAAAGCCTAGGGACGAAAACCTAGGTACAGCAGTCTAAGTACAATTGTTTATTTTAGATTCTGGAGGGTGACGATAGAGGCTCGGGAAGGCGACGGCTTCCCTGCCTTACACCTTGGACGATCGGTATGCAGCCTTGGCTCGTTGTGAAAAGATGGTTGGCGTTGACGAAGAAATGCTCTTTTTGCTCCTCTGTTGCTCTTCTGGCTTCTCTCTCTCTCTGTGTATTTTTTCTCTGATTATTGGAGGGGGTCTCTATCTCTGTATATCTCCTCTCTGACCTTGTATATCTTTTGCAAGGGAATAGCACCCTGCTATTTATAATAGTGGGGAGGCATCATTAGGGTTGGCTGATTACCCATTCTCAAAGTGGCGGCGGCCTGATGCTTAATCAATCTAGACCATTCGTTCTAGGCGTGAAGGATCTGGGCCATAAAATGGGGGTAGCACTGAATCTTTCGAATAATTAATGCTGATTGCTTTAAATCTTCATGATTGATTGTGTAGCTTGGATCTTCCACCACGTGTCCCATTGGTTTGATTAGGAATGATATGACCTGATCCTATTAATTATGAGGATATGGTCGTTGGGATCTAGTAAATCTTTGCATCTCATAATCATCTTTACTGCCAGTTGTCATCGAATCTCTGCCACGTGTCTTGATGATGGACTATGCCAAAGCCGCATGACATCCATAAACCGCATGAGACAGCGTCTCGATGAACCGCATAGGTATAGCATTTGCGATCCGCATGAGATGGTTCCTTGGTGAACCGTATAAGGGTAGTAATTGCGAGCCGCATGGGATGGCTTTTGGTGAGCCGCAGAAAGACGATCCTTGCCAACCGTATGAAGCTGTGCTTCACTGGAGCCGCATGGGAGTAGCCACGTGTCAATCTCGAATCACGTCAAAGATTTTCTTCTATTCTCCAAGAGTCTGTCATTATGGCAGGGTCATTATGATACTTTATGTCAGAGCCGTCAGCTGTCAAATCATGGCAGAGCATTAAATAGGCAGACTGCTCGATGGCCAGCTGTTGGGAAGGGGTCTTCGGGGGTACACGTGGCATTAAGCCGCATATCTTCATGAGCCGCATGTACTTTTGAACCATATGCGGCTGGTGGACTCTTTAAACCGCAGGACTGTCTCTATGCAAGCCGTATGGACTCTCCTGTCCGAGCCGCATGAGACTAAGAGTCTCTTTGAACCGCATGGGACTGCTCCTGTATGAGCCGCATGGGGTTCTCCTGCTCTGAGCCGCATAGATCATCATTCTGATATTTTCCATGCTTCTACAGAGAGCACCACGTCCGAAAGAAGAATACTCTTTTGATGATGATGATGTCATGAGTATCTTTGATTGTCTGATCAAGAGCAATAGACTTCAACTGCCAGACGCAAAAAGGTAAGATGAAGTAGGTAAACTGACCACCCTAAATATTGTTTTTATCACAGACTTATCGGACATCCGACTCGAGCATGCTATGTACTTAAAGGCAAGATCCAGGATATGGTTAATACTGGTGCAATTACTCTCCAACAAGACGTAAAGACTATAACAGCTAACGTCGTCTCTCTACAGTTTGGCGATTTTCCTGTTCAACTTGTACAGGACGGCATTATTCCCATCCCGAGAACTACTTTAGAGATTTTAATCTCCTACCTGCACGAACTGATGGTCTTGTTCCTCTGTCTAGTGATAAAGGAGAGATTATGTAGATTCATCCCGATTTAGTGGCTAACTTTGAAGCACCTTCTTTAAAGTCTAAGAAAGCAACCAAATACAAGTCATGTCATATGACTTCGTTGGGTGAACATTGTCCTCCACCTTTAACTGCCACTTTCACTTCGACGATAGATCCTTCTTCTTCTTCCTCTCGTTCTGAGATAACACTGTCAAAGCTAGAATCCAAATATCTACCAGCTTTTCATCTGTATAGTCCACAGCCTCATAAACTAACGACAAGATAGGATATGATCTACAAATGGCTCCCGGCCTGATTCATGGAAAAAGATCTCTTGTACTTTTTATTCTATGCCTTTCACACAACCAATCTCGTATTGGTTTGGGTTACTGGACAAACTCTTTATCTTGCCAAAAGAAACCTTCCAGAAGCAAGATCCAAGCAAAGAGTTGCAATATGGTGTCTTTCGAACCTGTATCCGAAGAAGAGGACTTAACTGGTACCAGGTTTGGAAGAATTTACCTGAGAGACTATTCAGAAGGTCAAGAGAACCTTGCTCTAGCTCCGGAGGCTCCTCCAGCATCATCTTCTCCTGCTGTCATTGTTCTATCGATTTTATTACCCCCAGTGGAACCAACTCCTCCCAAACCAACGGCAGCCGATAAAGGAATGTAGCATGTCCATTTTGATAAAGTATTAAAGAAGACTCCAGCTCTAGGACTCGAAAAGCCGTATAACTTTGATATACTGGCTCAGTGTCACGACACTCAGCTGGCTAATACCCCGACAAGGTTATCAATTTTTGAGCTACTGCGTCTCTCAAAAGAAACTCGAGAGACATTGAGTGAAGCTTTGATGCAAGCTGATATTTGTCTAACACTCCTCAAGAAGCCAAAAGAGGAGCCTGTAACTTGCTTTCATTGTCATAGTGTGATGGAGCTAGTGCCCAACATCACCTTTACACAATATGATATGTCGCTGGAAGATAATCGTCCTGACCGACGCATCTACTTTACGAGATATGTCGATACCATGAAGGTTGATCGCATCTTGATCGACCCTGGGTCTGCGCTCAGCATCATGCTAAAGACTTTACTAGATACATTAAAGATTTCTATACATAATCTTTCAAGAACTATCATGAAAATCTTGATATTTAATTCTGGAAGAAGTGAACCTTTGTGAAAGATTCGCCTAAAAGTTCAAATAGGCAATCTTTGTACAAAGGTTACTTTCTATGTAATCGATAATCATGGCACTTATAATGCTTTACTGGGAAGACCCTTTTTGCATGAGCATAACATTGTACCAATGCTTCAAATATGTAGACGTCAATGGAGAGGTCCAGAAGGAAGTAGCTGACCTAAATCCTTTAAAGAGCATTGAAGTATATTGTACTGATTCTCGTATGTACAAGAAAGAGTTCATGAAGGTTGCATTGGTGATGGATAGTGAGAAAGATCAGAAAGACACCACAAAACATGTTCTCATGATCCCCGTCAAAGGATGTACTACTCGTCCCTCTTCTTCTTCTCAGATATTGACTATCCATCTGTCCTCTCATAACGAACAGCCTCCTACTGTAAAAATGGAGCAGAGGGAGCTGACCTCTTCTGAGCCTCTTATTATCGACCTTCGTCGTAACAAAGCTTATCCTTCTCCTTCTCCTCCTCTGGTTATCAACCTTACTAAGCCTTCTATTATGGCCAAGAATCCTCATTCTCCTCCTCTGGTTATCAACCTTACTAAATCATCTGTTAAGGCTAAGAATCCTGCTGTAAATGATGATGTACAAATCAATAAAGTAGCATCCCTTTTACAGTATACTAATATTTTTTATTATACTTGATGTTTTTTAGAAATGCTAGATAACTTCGAACCACTTACAATAGAAGCAGTTCAACCTCTCCAAGACGAAGTATTGCTTGAACTAATGCAAGACTCCTTCTTCTTAGTTCCTTCCAAGAAGAAAAATGAACTTCCTATTGTAGAAGCATGGAAAAGATGGAGTTTATGCGGATCATCATTTCATGTGGCCAAGCAAAACTAAGCCGCAGAAGAAGTGTTCATAAAGACTCCATGCGGCCAAGCAAAACTAAGCAGCAGAAGCAGTGCTCATGAAGACTCCATGCGGCCAAGAAAAACTAAGTCGCAGAAGCAGTGAAGACCTCATACTGCTAAGACAACTCAAGCCGCAGAAGCGAGGCTCTCGAAGGCCCCATACGGCTAAGAGGACTCGAGCCGTAGAAGGAAGGTTCTCATAGATCCCATGCGGCCAAGTGAGACCAGCCACAGAAGCAAGGTTCTCAAAGATCTCATACGGTCAAGCGGAGATGAGCCGCAGAAGCAAGGCCCCTAAAGCCACTATGCGGCCAAAATAAGTCAGACTCTACTTTGTGGAAGGGACACATGGTAATTTGAACAAGTCTCAACCACCCAGATTCGCTACAACAAAATCTCAACAAATCACCACCAGCTGGCAGCCCAAAATCGAGTCTTTATGTGCTATGACAGATACGTGGCCACGTGGCCCTTTATGCGGTCCAAAATCTGCTATTGCAGGGATCACTATAAATAGCAGGGTACCACACCCATGCTAAAGGTTGGCAATCAAAGGCTGGCAAATTTTTCCGAGAGTAAAGACTGTGTCAGATAGTCCAAGAAGTAAGGCAGAGTTGCTACACTTTCTCGAGCCTCCATCGTCACCCCCAGAATCAAAAACTAAACAATTGTACTTAGATTGTTTCCTAGGGTTTCTTTCTAGGCTTTTTTTTGCACAAGCAGTTTGCAATCAAGTTCAATTCCTCTGTAATTTTTGTTCTTGATATTTAATGGCAAACCCGATGGCGACTCTACTGGAGACTTCCTTCTCCTCTGATGAGAAGTTGGTGACGCAATTCGACGCATCCAAGCTCGCTCTATGCAGCAAATGCTTGTGGTTCGTTTTGACCTACAAGCATTCAGAGAAATGCACTCTAAAGGGAGCGCCAGCCCGTCACAGAAGCGAGCCAACCCAAAGAGAACCAGCAGGACGTCGAAGCGTAAAACTATTGCCCCCGACCAGGTTCTCGAAGAAGCTTCTTCAGCGGCCCAAGACAGTGATCAAAGCTCTCCTACGGCCTTACTTTCGACCGCAGAGAACTCCATTGTCCCCAAATCTAGCAAAAAAAATACTACGATGCTGAGGTTTTGGGGGCACAAGAGAAGTCCATGCGAACGAGGAAGAGGTCGCATAAAAAAAATAGGTAGTCTACATATGCGGCAGCCAACTCTGGACGCAGGCAGATGGCCCATGCGGCAGCCAATTCTGGCCGTAGGCTTATGGCCCATAAGGCAGCCAACTCTAGTCGTAGGCAAATAACCCATACCAGAGCCAACTCTGGCCGCAGGCAGATGGCCCATGCGACAGCAAATCCTGGCCGCAAACAGGGTGCCTCATGCGGCCCTGTCAGAAGCTCTGTACTCGACCGTCTCTCATACGGGCCCGACCCCATGCGGTCCATTGATAATATAGAATATCCCAATCTGGACTCTTCTTACTATGCGCCTTCGGGTGCTAAGCTGAAGAAGTCTAGGGCAGTGCGGGCCTAACAAGCCCAGTCAACTGTCCAAGCTGCTGACCGTCAGCGGGCACCGTTAACTATTATACGGGCTCCTGATTGAAAGTTGTACAGAACTACCTACGTCCAGTCCCCCAGGGATAACGGACAGGGTGGGTCTCAAAAGTCTCCCTCCAATGATCGAGAGCAAGTGCTTTTACTAGCCTCGGATTAGGGAGCAAATATGATACCTACGCACCCGTGTGCTCGGGATACCCGAGCCGACAAATTGGATGCAAAGGTAGATCAGTCTGCTATCGACATGCGAGAGGTGATTACTCATAAATGCAAGGAGAAAGAAGCAACATTGGCATGTGATGCGCCCTTTTTGAGACGTCGTTGCACCCAAGTCATCATCAACTTCTGCTTTGACAAGTCGGCAGCACCTGAAGATCGACAGTCCATTTTCTAACGACTGCACCAGCCAGTACCTGTCGGACAACAACTTGAGAAATAGGTGCAAATTCTGGGAGACGAGGAACCTCCTTTCGCCTCCTGTAATTCAACTCGAAATTGTCTTCCCGGGAAGGGAGGAAAGAAGATAGGCTCTTCCAGCCTGGCAATTTCAACCAGCACTATAAGGAAACTCTCATCTGGAGGATTACCACCGATAGCCACAGGGGTTGTCTACCTAGGCACTCGATCCAGAAAGAAGCTTCCAATACCTGGGGGTGCATCCTCGACCTCCCTGGGGGTAGATGAAGTCGGGGGTAGCAGTCCCCTCTATGTATGCGACAACCCGATGTTCCAAGAGCATACACAGGGTGTAGCGATCCACTGGAATTATGTAACGGACTTGGACGTCCCCGAGGATGACCGCCTTCGCCAAGACGATGCAGCTTCCTGCGTAGTAGGTGGCACCCCTTCTGAATCCGAGGAGGAAGACATTCCGACATTCCTCGACGATTTCTCGGTACGAGGGTATGACACAGAAAGCACCTATTCTACCGTCCCTTCCACGTCTACCCACGTGCGGACAGTCTTTATGGCCGACGATGATCATGAAGAGCCTACTGACCGATAACGTCTAGAAGTACTTGAAGCCATTCTTCTATCCTTGGTCAAGTCAGTAGACGAGATCAAAGATGTCTTGCCGACTCAACCAGCAAGGATGCCAGAACAAACAAGCTTGGGACCCGCAGTCAAAGCGGACTCTAGCACGACCGCTCCTCCTTTCGGTGATAATCCTCTAGGAGGATCCGCTCCTTCCGCTGCAGACGAAGCCAGAGAGGCAAGGAGGGAAGTCCAGGAGCTTCGAGCAATGTTCAATGCCCGAGACTCCTTCCGCGACCTCAAAATACGACAGCCGTATCCCAGATGTTCCTTTTCTGCCATGGTACAAACCGTTTCATATCGATTCGTATAATGGGAAGACATCTGCTAGTCGGTACATGACTTATTTCGAGGTCACAACCGACCACTTGCCGCATAGCGACGCCATTCTCACACGATTATTCATCGGAGCAGTGGAGAGGATCACGTTCGACTGGTACCGCAACCTTCCAAACAACAACATCCATTCTTTTGACGGCTTCAAGCACATATTCCTGGAGAGATTCTACGAAGTGGGGCATGATATGACAAATGTCATCTCTCATGGATGTCGTTCAGGGGGAGAGGGAGCTAACAAGGAACTATATCGAGTAGTTTCGCCAAACCGCAATGAGGTTGCCCCAAGGCAATCCAGAAAGCTCCTTGATTGAAATCTGCTAGAAGAAGTTGCTTCCCGCAGTCAGCATCTGGATGGGCGAAGATCAGTTTAGGGATTGGACGACCTTCATCATAAGTGCCACCAATGCGAATGCGAAGTTAAAGAAGGCTCGCTAGCTGGGATTACACATCCCGGATGGAATGGACAAAGGCAAACGTCCTGGTACCACCCCCAATAACAACAACAGTGACGGCACCTCCAATAACCGGGACAATAAAGGCAAACAGGCCATAGTCGCTGGTACGACAAAGAAAACTGAACAAAAGTAGGCAGAAGCTCAGTGGCCCAAGGTGAATTACTCATTCGAAGATAGTCATGTCAAGCCTATCTTCGGCCTGCTCTTGCAAGGGGACAGGATCCAACTCCCTCCACCAAGGCGCGAGCCTCGAGCGGCGGAGATGGAGGACCCAAAATATTGCTACTTTCACCACTACGTTCATTATTCCACTCATGACTGCTTTCAATTAAAGCGGTACATCCAGAGTCTTATCGACTCCAAAGCTCTGTCGCTAGATTTTGAAGAGGTTACCGTGACGGCAAACATGGTATCAATTCAGTTTGGTGACTTCCCTCCCAACAAGTACTCAAAATGGGGTAATACCTATCCTCCGGGCTATGATGGAGGTTACTAATATTTCCCCCGTCCGGGACCAGACGACTGGCTTGGTACCTCTCACCATGTTACAAGTAGAGGTCATGTGGGTGCACCCAGACTTAGTGTCCAAAGTTACCCAGGCGGTGTCATCTCCAACCAACAAGAAAAAGGGCAGGAAGTCCAGATCTTGCCATACAATTTCAGCCGAAGCTGAGGAGGCGGCGGCCGTTGTTACCCGGTCTGGGGCACAAGTCCAGTCCACTCTGGGTATTTCAGTCGAAGACCCTCAGCCGGCAACGCTGCCTGCCAATGATGTTTCGGGGCCATCTCAGCCTCCACCGGCGGACAGATCCAAGCCGAAAGAAACCCGCTTCGATAGGCCGCTCCAAAAAGATGCACCTCAGGACTGGAGAGACCTTGCAACTTTGATATATTTGCACAACTGGCTAATATGCCGGCAAAGTTGTCATTATACGAGCTCCTAAGGCTCTCCAAGGATCTGATGAGAACATAAAATGTTATATTTTTATCCCTTAATGTTCATGATTTTATGCTCATTTTATGACTATAGGTACTCATTATATTTATATTTTGCTGTAGGATGAATTTGGAGACACTATGTGCAAAATGGAGCTAAAATGTAATTCTGGACAGTTTTGACACCTTTCACCAAAATGGGCATAACTTTCTCATTCGAAAAGCAATGGAGTGACTCAAAAAGTTTTAGAAAGCTAAGACACAGGACTACAACTTTTATATTTTGTGGTTTTCACAAATCAAGCTGCATCATGGACGAAATCAGACTTAAAGTTGGGTCAAAGATGATGTGAACAAAAATATGAACCAAAATAACCATGTTCCTACTTGTTCTATGACTTATTCTATTTGGTTTGAGAAGTTGTAACTTTTAGAGGATATGTGGGAAGATATTGTGGGTTTGAAACAACTAATTTATGGTGTATAAAAGGGGTAAAAATCATGAGAAGAAAGACACAACACAACTCTTCTTCTTTTTCTCCAACTTTTCTTTTGAAGTTTTGAAGAACATGTGCGGCTAAAAATCTTGTTGGTCGAAGTGTACGGAAGCCTTGGAATCAATAAACTTGTGAGATCGAATTTTTTTCTATATGTTTGATTTTATACTTTGAATATTGAATGTTTTTCTATGCCAACTGTCATGATTGTTTTGTTTAATTACTAGGAAGCCTACTAGTTTATTATTCATTTTGATCTACCGCTAAATTAGATATCAAATCCGTAATTGTTTGATGTTTCTAATTTGTGAAGCAACCAAGATTTAATGAACTGCTTTGTTTTATTAGATCTTAGGAGAAAAACTTTTGACAAAATTAAATACAACCGTTTGTGCTTGTATTGTTTTGCTTTATCGATCTCTTTGTTCTTTAAGAAATTGCTAGATTAAATCTTTAACGCTTGTCTGAGATTATTTAGTAATTAAAGTTAATTAGGTCGCTTGTATCTAATTAACTAAGCCTAAGAGAGTAGGAAGATACTTCCAACGGTAAATATTCAAAGTATGATTCAATGTATGCTTGCATCAATGATCAAAATTTATAATTTTCAATGGTGAATGTTCACTGAGACCAATATTAGTTCCTTGATTGATTTTAATACTTTAATTGCTTTAGCTCTTCTTAAATTTTCTTTTCAAAACTCTCTCCCCCAATCCTTGTTCACATAGCATAAAATTTATACTAATTACTCTCCGTGGGATCGATCCTTACTCTCTCTACTACATATAATTTTAATAGTAAGGTTTTATTTTTGGGTGCCTACGACAGCACACCAAATTTTGGCGTCGTTGCCGGAGAGTAATCTTAGTTAATATTTGTGCTTTTTGTGATCTTCATTTTTTATAATTAATGATATTTTTATTTATTTACAAAAAAAGAAAAAAAAATTATTAGTTATAATTCTCATTTTTTTGAATTTCTTTTCATATTGTTCTTTATTGTTTATGGTTGTGACTCGATCTTCTAATCAAGGTGATTTTTAGACCGATCCAGAAATAGAAAGAACTTTGCGCAGGTTAAGGAAGGAAACTCAAAGAGAATCTAACGAGAACAACCTCGCTCCGAATTTTGTATTCTCTTGCAATTCTAATCCTGAAGAAGGAGTCATGGCTACAAATAGAACTTTGAAAGAACTCGCTGCCCCAGATTTGAATCAACACCCTTTATGCATAACGTTTCCTACTTTAGATGCTACTACTACTTTTGAATTAAAATATGGGCTTATACATTTATTGCTAACTTTTTATGGTCTTCCAGGTTAAGACCCTCACAAGCATCTAAAGGAGCTTCATGTGGATTGCACAAGTATGAAGACAACGGGGGTGACTGAAGAGCAAATTAAATAAGAGCCTTTCCATTTTCTTTAAAGGATGCGGCTAAAGATTGGCTCTACTACCTACCCTCCGGAAGTATTGTCACATGGAATGAGATAAAAAGATTGTTCCTAGAAAAGTACTTTCGAGCTTCAAAGGTGGCCAATATCCGAAAAAAAAAATTGTGGGGTAAGGCAACACATTACAGAATCTCTCCACGAGTACTGGGACCGTTTCAAAAAATTATGTGCAAGCTGTCCCCATCATCAAATTAGTGAGCAACTACTTATTCAATACTTCTATCAAGGCCTTCTATCAAATGATAGAAGCATGATAGATGCTGCTAGTGGAGGAGCTTTGGTAGATAAAACTCCTGAGGCTGCAAGAAATTTAATTGCAAATATGGCGACCAATTCTCAATAATTTGGTAGTAGGCTAGATCTTCCATCTAAACACGCCAAAGAAGTAAATATTTCTTCCCTAGAACAACAAATTGCTAGTTTAACTTCTCTTGTTCGTCAAATGGCTGTAGTAACATACAAACGACGAAGGCTTGTGGGATATGTGTAGAAGCATGGAAAAGGACAAGAAAAGCCTATACGGCTCCAAACAGAAGGAGCCTCATGCGGCTCAGGAATCCTTCAGAACATTATGCGGCTCAGAACTCCCCAACAGCTCCATGCGGCTCAGGCAAAGACACGTGGCCATACGCTGTCCGCTTCTACAGCTGGCCATAAAGCAGCCTACCAATTAATTGCTCTGATGACAGCTCTAACGCAATGAATGACAGCTCTGACATAAAGCTGAAATAATGATGGCGTGCTTCTTGGGAAAAGAAGAAAATCTTTTATAACTGACAGGATCCGTCGAGTCCCAAGCACCCCTATGCGGCTGCCCTCTTCATGCGGCTGCCCTCTTCATGCGGCTGCCATCTTCATGCGGCTGTCTTCTTCATGCGGCTGTCTTCTTCATGTGGCTGCCTCTTTCATGCGGCTGTCTTTTTTATGCGGCTTCCTCCTTTATGCGGCTGCCTCCTTCATGAGGCTGCCACCCTCATGCGGCTCCTATCTTCGTGTGGCTAGGATTGTGGGGGATACCCATATGCGGTTCACTTAGAGAACGCACTCATGCGGCTCTGTCAGAACATCCCTCTCACGACAGTTGAGACACGTGGCGATCCTCACGACAGTTGAGACACGTGGCGGTCCTCGCAACAGTTGAGACACGTAGCGTTCTTATCCCCCTCGGAATTATGGCTGCTAGCAAATCATAACAAACTCAGATTTGTTACAATCATCATAATTACCCAAATCAAATCAGATCAGACAAATCGAACACGTGGCAGAAGATCCGAGCCTATCATCATAAATTATAAAAATTCATGGCAATCAACATTAATTGCCCATAGGATTTGGTGCAATCCACATAAATTGCCCAGATTCGTTGCAATCAAGATTAATGGTCCAGATGATTGGCCGCCGACTTTCTAAGGGAGGAATTATTACAAATCCTAATGATCACACCGCCACCTCTATAATTAGCAAGGTGCCATTCTCTTGCAAAGGACTGGGGAGAGAGGATTTTTCGACACCTGGAGACACCGAAGGCTGGACACACAGAGAAAAAAAAGGCACGCACAGAAGAGTCTCCCTACACGTTCCGAGAGCATTTATTCATCAGAGCCAAGGCTACGTCCGATTGTCCAAGGAGTAAGGCAGAGCTGTCGTCGCTTTTCCGAGCCTCTACCATCACTCTCCAGAATCAAAAGTAAATAATTGTACTTAGATTGCTGTACCAAGGTTTTCGTCCCTAGGCTTTCTTTGTACGAGCGAGTTTGTATTGTGAGTCTAAGTTCAGTCCTCCTATATAATTATTCTGTACTTTTACAATCAATGGCAAACACGATAGCGACTCTGCTGGAGACAAACTTCTCCACGGCTGAAGAGTTGGTGATGCAATCGGACGCAGCAAAACTTGGCTCCCCTCAACAAATGCTGGTCGCCCGGTTCGACCAATAGGCGTTTGAAGAAATGCTTTCTGACGGGAGCGCTGTCCCGGTCCAGCGACGAGCCCGCACGACGAAGTCCCGCAGGAAGTGGAGGCCCAAATCATTCGCTCCTCCCCAAGCTCTCGAAGGAGTACTCTCTGTTGCACAAGAAGGCAAAAAAGACCCTCTTACGGCCCTACTTCAGACCATAGAGCACTATGTTGTCCCCAAGTCCGGTAGAAGAAAATACTACAATGCTGGACTTGCAGGGGCAAAGAGGAACTCTATGCGATCTGAGCCGTATAAAGGCGCCAGCCACATGAAGAAGGCTCATGCGGCCGCAACTGCCAACCGCATGGAGAAAACTCATGCGGCCACAAAAGTTAGCCGCATGCAGAATGCCCATACGGCCAGAACTACCAGCCATATGCAGGCAGCCTGCACAGCCATGACTTCCAGCCGCATCCCGGAGGTTCATGCGGCCACCACTTCTAGCCGCATAAAAAAGGCTCATACGGCCACAAAAGATAGCCGCATACAGACAGCCTACACGACCACTAATCCCAGCCGCATACCGTCTGCTCCATGCGGCTCACGGTCAGTCTTTGACCGTCTTTCATGCGGTCCTGACTCCAGATTCGCCCAAGAATATGTGCCAGACTCTCTGCGGCACCATTTGGACTCTTCCTACTATGCATCCTCGGGTGCTAGAGTGAAGAAGTCTAGGACAGCCCGGGCTCGACGAGTCCAGTCAGCTGTCCCAACCTCTGACCATCTGAGCGCTCCGCTTACTGTTATGCGGGCCTCCGATGGAAAGTTGTACCGAACCACTCGAGTCCAGTCCCCGACGGCAAACGGACGGAGTGGTTCCCAAGAGTGTTCCAACAATTAGGGAGCAAACATGGTGCCAATACACTCGGATACTCAGGTTTTCCAGGCCCACAAATCGGGTGTAAAGGTTGCTCGAGATACACCTGACTTGCGTGACGTGATCTGTCACAAGCACAGTAAATGAGAAGAAGCCTCGGTGTGCAGAGAGTCCTTTTCTGGACATCACTGCACTCAAGTCATTGTCAACTGCTGCTGCAGCAAGGCGACCACACATGAGGAGCGGCGATCCATCTTCCAATGACTACAATACCCAAGCTCGGAAGATGAGGCACTTCTCGTCGTCTCCTGCAATTCTGCTCAACGGATCCCTAGTAGCAAAAGAGGAAAGAAAACAAACGTCTCCAGTCCTGAAATCTCAACCAAGAAACTCTCTTCTAAGCGGTTGTCCACGACTGCCACAGGAAGAGTTTTCTAACGTACTCGCTCAAAGACGTAATCCAGGAGTTTTCTAAGGTACATCTCTGGGAGGCGCTGGAGCTGGGGGTGGCACTCCTCCAAACATCCGCGATAACCCGGTGTTCCAAGAAGATAATCCAGGGGAAACGGTTTCCCCAACCAACGCAGCAGGTTTCGACGTCCCCAAGGACGTCCGCGACTCTTAAGATGAGGCAGGCTCTGAAGCTGGGGGTACCACTCCTTCTAAGTCCAAACTAGAGAAGAATATTCCCACATACCATAACGACTTCTCTGTACAGGGGTATGACTCAGAGAGCGCGTCCTCCACCGTCCCTTCCTTCTCTCCTCATGTGAGGACGGTATTCATGACAGACAGCAACCAAGATGGTTCAAGTGATCGCCAACGCATCGACACTCTGGAGGCCATACTGCACATCTTGGTCAAGTCTGTGGACGAGATCAAAGCGGCCCTTCCAACTTTGCAAGGAAGGACGCCTGGCCAGATAAGCTTGGGTCCCGCGACGAATGCGGACTCAAATTCGGCAGCACCAAATCCGGGCGACAACCCTCCAACAACAATGGCTCCCACTGCTGCAGACGAGGCCAGGGAGGCAAGAAGAGAGGTCCAGGAGCTTCGGGCCATGTTCCATGCCCGAGAAAACTGCCAGGACCTCAGGATACGACAACCGTATCCTATTGCATGGAGAGATGTGCCCTTCCCGCCAAGATATAAACCATTCAACATCAATCCATATGATGGAAAGACATCTGCAAGCAGGTATATCACCTACTTCGAAGTCACAACCGACCACCTGCCTCATGACGATGCCATCCTCACGCGATTGTTCATTGGAGCGTTGGAAGGGGTCGCCTTTGACTGGTCCCGCAAGTTGTCGGACAACTGCATCCATTCCTTTGTCGGCTTCAAGTGTATGTTCCTGGAGAGGTTCTATGAAGTAGGACAAGACGTGACGATATCCACCCTTATGGACGTTGTGCAGGGAGAAAAGGAGCTAACAAGGAACTATATCGAGCGGTTTCGTCAAACCACGATGAAGTTGCCTTCCGGTAACCCCGATTCCTCCTTGATTGAAATTTGCCAAAAGAGGCTGCTTCCCACAATCAGCCTCTGGATGGGAGAAAGTCAGTTTAAGGATTGGAAGACTTTTATTATCAGCGCTACTAGCGAAGATGACAAGTTGAAGAAAGCTCGCCAACTGGGATTGCACGTCTCAGAAGGAGAGGACAAGGGCAAACGCCCTAACACCAATAGCAACAATGGTGGTAACCCCTCCAACAATCGAAACAATAAGAGAAAACAGGCTAGGGTGGCCGACACATATCTGAAGCCTGAACCGAAGCCGGCAGAGAAGCAGTGGCCTCAGATGACCTATTCTTTCAAAGACGGCCATTTTAAGCCCATCTTGGACGTGCTCATACAAGGAGGTCGAATCCAGCTCCCTCCTCCAAGATGTGAACCTCGTCCTGCAGAGATGGAAGGCCCCAAGTACTGCCACTATCATCGCTATGTCCATCATGTCACACAAGACTGCTACCAACTGAAGCGATACATCCAACATCTCATCGATTCTAAGGCCTTGGCCATTGATTTCGAAGAGGTAACAGTAGCAGCCAACATAGTGTCAGTACAATTTGGTAGCTTTTCTTCGACAAAGACTCAAGATGGAGTAGTGCCCGTCCCCAGGGCAAGAATGGAAGTCGCTAACCTTCCACCTCCCCGAGACCAAGCTGCTGGTCGAGTGCCCCTTACCACATCACGAGGGGAGGTCGTGTGGGTCCACCCGGACCTGGTATCGGAGGTAACTCAGTCTGCACCACCCACTTCCAACAAGAAGAAGAGTGGGAAAGTCAAATCATGCCACACAATCTCGGCAGAGGTCGAAGAAGCTACTGCTGTTGTTACCCGATCTGGCGCACAAACCCAACCTCCAACGGGTAACTCGGCTGAAGATCATCAGCCGATAGCTGCTGATGCCCCAGGACCTTCTCAGCCTTCGACGACCGACAAGCCTAGGACGAAGGAGACTCGTTTTGATAAGCCGCTCCGAAAAGAAGTGCCTCAGGGGCTGAAGAGGCCTTACAACTTTGACATCTTGGCACAATTGGCCAACACAACGGCCAAATTATCACTATACGAGCTCCTGAGACTCTCCAAAGACGTTCGCATCGTATTGAGCAAGGCACTCTAGAATGCCAATGCATATCTGGCTCTGTCCAATCTCACTGGAAAGAATTTGCCTACAGATCTTCAAGACAGCGCTTGTACGGGTGCAATGCCCAATATTGTCTTCACTCCGCAGGATATGCTTATCAAGACCAATCTGCATGATCGCCCTCTGTATTATACTGGGTACATTGGCGATATCAAGGTGGATCGGATGCACATTGACCCCGGTTCTTCCATAAGCATTATCCCAAATAGCCTACTACACCATCTGTGCATCCCAATACATCGCCTGACGCCGACAAGCACCGCCATCAGCAGTTTCAATTCAGGCAGAAGCTATCCGATCGGGAAGATTCATCTGAAATGTCAAATCGGCGATCTTCAATCAGAAGTGACCTGTTATGTTATAGATACGGATACTTCCTACAATATTTTCCTGGGGCTTCCTTGGATATACGATTACATGATCATGCCTTCCATACTGTACCAATGCTTTAAGTATGTCGATAAGCATGGCGTTGTGAAGACATAATTTGCTGACAACGACTCCTTTAAAGGGGTTGAATCTTACTACTCCGACTCATGCTTGTACGAGAAGTCGAAAAGGCACCTCGTCGAAGAAGATACTCAAGCTCCAACTAAGGCGACAACTGGATCGGAAGGACCTCTAACAATCTACCTCCAAGCCCGTAAACCTGGCAGAACTGTACCCCTTACGGCCACTCTGCGTAAGGACGCAATCAGCCTCTCGGCACAGGAGGAGCAGATGATAATCTGACTGCCAAGGTCTGGCCAAGCGCCAAGACCTACGACAGAGCCACTGACAATCAGGCTGCCTAGAGTAAGTCAGCAACAAATGGAGGAGCGCAATCCCTCTATCAAGCCGATGATGATCTGTCTTCCCAGAATTAATCAGCAGCCGAGTGCTAAGTCGAGGACTGCTAGCCAGTCAACAATCCCACGCCCAACGCCAAGCACCAAACTGGGGGTGGCTAGTACGCCAACGACTCCACGTTCTGCTCCACCAGTGGAGCCCCTGATGATTAAGCTGCCCAAGTCATCCTTCCAATCTACACAGGGGGTGGTTAAAGCAGAGCCAGAGCTGGCCAAGTATGTGGCTGCTCACACTGATGTTCCATCCGCAGATGATGTAATCCCACAAGAAAAGATACCTTATTTTATCAATAAAGGGCTATCTTTGAATTACCTTGAGCTTGACAAGCTTTGTACAATGTATGCCAAGGAACACGGTATAGGCACCCACCTGCATACACAGGTGACAAATGTCTACACCGTAAACCAACTTACTCCAGTGGAAGAAGCTTACCGCATAGTCGAGGGAGGGGATCATCCAATCATCTTAGGCCGAAAGAATGATCCACAACCCTTCAGGGTAGAAAAAGTTGATCTCGAGCCCGACACCGGGAGATTGCCCCTATATTTGTATAGTTCCCGATCCAAGTACCTCATGCAAAAATAGGGGTACGATCTGGAAACTACACCAGGCTTGAACTACGGTACTGGACGGCGACTACCCTTACAGTTACCGATCCCGGCAGAAAAACTACGGGATTACTACAACAAGACCAGATGTGGGCTAGGTTATGCTCAGATGAGCAATACGACTGGCATTCACACTCAACCGGATCACTAACTTCTGATTCAGACGTCAGCATCGAGGACATGCTCAGGCAAGTCTGGTCCGTCAATATGGCATTTGTCGATGCCTACGAAGAAGATGAGGACATTCATGAACTTCTTGAGTTAGAGCCGTGGGCACAACAACTAGATGCGCAATGGGAGAAGCGGTTCGAACAAAGAGAGCCTCCCACTGAAGATGAGGTTGTGCAAGTTGATCTCGGTGATGACTCCTTTCCCAGGCCCATCTTCGTTAGCAAGAATCTGACAGACGAAGAGCGAGAATCGCTACTACAGCTTGTCAGAGAATACATGGACGTGTTCGCCTGGAGCTATGAAGACATGCCAGGACTGAATCCCGAGGTTCCACTTCACAAACTCAACATCCGTCCGGACGCAAACCGTTCAAGCAACAGCAACGACGATTCCGTCCCGATATTATGAATGCCATTGAAGCTGAGGTTAACAAATTGATGACCAGCGATTTCATCCGCGAGGAACAATATCCAGACTGGGTCGCCAATATAGTACCCGTCCTCAAGAAGAATGAAAAGGTTCAAATCTGTATTGACTTCCGGAGCCTGAATGAGGCATGTTCTAAGGATGAGTTCCCCCTCCCTATCACAGACATCAAGATTGACAACACCTGCGGCTTCGAGCGTATGTCATTCATGGATGGTTTTTTGGGGTACAACAAAATCAATATGTTCTCTGATGACGAAAAGCATACATCATTCCGAACACCAATTGGCACATACTGCTACACGGTCATGCCTTTCGGTTTAAAGAATACTGGCGCCACCTATCAAAGAGCTATGAGCGTCATCTTTAGAGACCACTTACGCAAGACAGTGGATTGCTACGTCGACGACATCGCCGTTAAGAGCCGCTCTAAGGAAGATCATCTACAGGATCTGAGGACAGTGTTCGACCTGATACGAGCACACAATTTGAAGATGAATCACACAAAATCTTTTTTGGGCATATCCAGCGGGAAGTTCTTGAGTTTCATCATTACTTTCCAAGGTATCCACATAGACCCTGAGAAAACGAAGGCAATCATGGAGATGGTTCCTTCGAGAAATCTTCGTGAACTCCGAGGCCTTCAAGGGAGGCTGGCCTACATCAGGAGGTTCATCTCTAACCTCTCCGGGCGGTGTTAGCCATTCACCCACCTCATGAAGAAAGGCATTTCATTCGTATGGGACGAAAAATACCAGCGTGCCTTTGACAGCATCAAAGAATATCTGACGAACCCTCCAGTCCTGGTAGCCCCGATTGCTAGAAAACCATTCCTGCTCTATGTATGAGCTATGGAGCATTCTCTCGGTGCTCTACTAGCACAAAACAATGATGCAGGCCATGAGCAAGCTATATATTACCTCAGCCGAATGATGATGGGGCCAGAACACCGATATACTGCCGTAGAAAAGGAGTGCCTTGCTCTGGTTTTCGCCATTCAGAAGACGCGACACTACGTCACGAGACAAACCATCCATGTCATATCAAGAGTCAACCCCCTCAGGGTCCTCATGACTAAGCCGGGCGCACTCAGCTCTTGCCTCGCTACCTGGGCGATATTACTGTCCCCCTACCATATGATCTTCGTTCCACAGAAAGCGGATAAAGGTCAAGCTCTGGCAGACTTTTTAGCGGCTCATCCAGGTTCGGAGTCAACCAGAATAGACGAAGAGATTCCAGATGAGGTCGCCAATTCAAATGTGGCCTCTCATGACACCGTGTGGCGAATCTTCTTTGACGGTGCTTGCACAACAGGGCCCAAGGGCAACATCATCACTGGAGTCGGAGTGGTGCTGATTTCTTCCTCTGGGCTGGTGATCAATTAAGCTTACTCCCTCACGGAGCCCTGCTCAAACAATGTGGCTGAGTACAACGTACTGGTCATTGGCCTCCGACTTGTAAAGGAGCTCGGGGTAGAATACCTCGAAGCATATGGCGATTCACAGCTAATCGTCAATCAGATTCGGGGTTCATACGAGGTTCGCCATGAAGACATGATACCCTATCACCAAATAGCGATTGACATTATCTCGTCCTTGGAAGGGTTCTTTATAGAACATATTCCCAGGCTCCAGAACATTGAAGCCAATGCCCTTGCAGGTCTCGTCGCTTCCTTAGCAGTTCTGAATCATGCTCATCATCTGGTTGACATAATAGGCCGTGAGTTAGTCTATCCCAGGAATAATGTTTAATGTGTTGAGAATTACTCCGCGCTGACAGTCGACGAAGCACCAGACTGGAGACAACCATTCATTAACTTCGTAGTCTACGACATCCTGCCAGAGAATCCGAAGGAAGCCACTTCTATCAGAAGACGTTCCCTCAGATTCTTCTACGATACAGAGACGAAAATGCTGTATCGATGATCATACGATGGATTACTGCTTCGATGTCTATCAAATATAGAAGCCAAGGAAGCTGTACGCGAAGCTCACGATGGCGTCTGCGGGGCCCATCAGTCCAGCTCAAAGTTGTAAGACCGTCTTCACCGAATGGGCTACTACTGGCCCACGATGGTTGCCGATGCGATAGACTATGCATGAAAGTGCAAAGCCTATCAAGTCCACGCAGATTTCATCCACCAGCCATCCGAGTTTCTATATCCGACGGTGGTATCCTGGCCATTTGAAGCATGGGGAATGGACATCATTGATCCGATCACTCCGCCTTCATCCAGAGGACACCGCTTCATACTCGCAATCACAGATTACTTCTCCAAATGGGCGAAGGCTGTACCGTTGGCAGAGGTGAAGACTTCAAACGTGATCAGCTTCCTCAAGCATGATGTCACCTATCGCTTTGGACTGCCCCGATGGATCATCCACGACAACGGTCCACAGTTCGCTAGCCACGCCTTCTATCGGTTCTGCGACAAATACCGGATCCAGAATATTGCTTCAACACCATACAACCCAGCGGCTAATGGTCTGGCTGAAGCATTCAACAAAATAATCATCAAGCTTCTCAATAAGTTCGTGTCATCAAACAAGCACGACTGGAATGAGAAGCTCGGTGAATGCTTATGGGCGTACCGTACTACAGTACGAACGGCCACCGAGAACACGCCATTCTCCTTGGTATACGGAAGTGAGGTAGTTCTCCCCTTAGAGACCCAAATCCCCTCACTCCGCGTCGCCCTCACCTATCGATTGACGACAGATGATAATCACCATCACCAACTACAAGAGTTGGAGGCCCTATATGAGAAGCGCATGTTAGCTCAGCAACGAATTGAGCTGTATCAAGCCCGAATCTCCGAAGCTTTCAACAAGAAGGTCAAAATCAGAACGTTTCAATTAGGCAATATTGCTTTGGCAGTTCGGAGGCCGATGGTCATGACTCACAAGACCGCCGGCAAGTTCCAGCCAAAGTGGGAAGGCCCGTTCATCATCGATGCTGTATTCTCCAATGGAGCTTACCGCCTCGCAAAGCAAAACGGAGACTTGCTCATGTTGCCCATCAACGATAAGTTCCTAAAGAAGTATTTTGTCTTAAATGACATACCGTAAATATCTCAGACTGTTGAGTTATGTACCCTCCGGTACCGCTGAACCCACAGCCTGCCTCCAAATATCTCAGATTGTTGAGTTATGTACCCCCTGGTACCGCTGAACTCACATTCGGCTTCCAAATATCTTAGATTATCGGGTTATGTACCCCTTGGTACCACTGAACTCACCTACATTCATCCCAAAAATATCCCAGATTGTAGAGTTATCTACCCTGCGTTACCGCTGAACTCACATTCTGCCTCCAAATCTTTCAGATTGTCGAGTTATGTACCTGCAGGTACCGCTGAACTCCCATCCTAGTAAATCTATATCGCATCTTTTGGGTAGTAAGTCACATATGATCATACCTCTGAACTTTCTTTCTAAAAGAAGCTCCTTCCTCATGATCCACTACCCGTACATCCAGTACACAAAAAGGGTAACTGATCCGCAAATTTCCTAAGACAACCATGTCGATGCTACCTCTGAGTTATTTTACTTCTATCAAAAACAAACCGCCCCCTCACATAGAACTTCCATGTCCTCATTACTGTAGGTCCTAAAAATCAAGTTACACCCATCAAAGAAGCAACAAAAATCAAATTGTGCATCTTTCAAATGAACTGTACAGGAGATAGATTGTGTAACAACTCAACTGCGCAAGCTGAACTGCGTACCGATCCAAGCGCGCTAGCTGACATGGCAATGTCATCATTACCTGACACAAAATCAGATCTTCTGACAACTGGCAGCCTGAAGAACGAGGAAATTGTTTGTTTCTTGTGCCACGCCGCCATGACAACTGTCTAGCGCGGTCTAGCTGCTATGACAGCGCGGTCAACTGTCTAGCGCGGTCTAGCTGCAATGTCATCATTACCTGACACAAAATCAGATCTTCTGACAACTGGCAGCCTGAAGAACGAGGAAATTGTTCGTTTCTTGTGCCACGCCGCCATGACATCTGTCTAGCACGGTCTAGCTGCCAAAAGCCAGCACGGTCTGACAGCTCAACTTCAGCGCAATCCGAGTCTTAGCGTAACCCATTGGAAGCGCAGTCTGATGCTAGCACAGTTCAAGTGGCGCAATCCATCAAGATAACTGACATTCTGTACGTGGCATACATGCCATCAATTGCTCTCCATGTGGCAACCGTCTGTACACGACCAAGCGTATTTCAATCAAAACAATACCATGCGTCTCATACAGTTGGCCCACAATCGAGTAACTGCCAGCGCAGTTCGCTGCTTGCGCAGTCCAATGCCTGTGCAATCCATCCTGCACAATTTAGAAATAACTACTAATTAGTTATTTTTCAGAACTCTATAAATAGAGTTTCAAGTCCTTCATAATGGGGATCAGAGAGAGAATCAGAGATCAGATCATATCATTTAAGATCATCATCAGAGATCAGGAGTTCTTGCCAAAGTGCTGCTGCATTCTTCAGAGGCTACCGTCTTCAAAGTTCACATCGTCCAAGGGATAAACCGATCGTCTTCAGATCGGATTTCTATAGTTCTACTTTCCCAGAATTCAATTGTAATCTTCTTAAAAAGTTTGTGAAATAAAGAACACTTTTTGTTTTTGCAAACAAAATGGCGACTCTGCTGGGGACGACTTTCTCCTCCGACGAGGAAGTGACAACTCAATGTGACGTTGCGTCTAACGGAAAGAAGCAGAAGACGCTGGTTGTAAAGGTCAACCAGACGGCCTACGAGGCGATGATCAACTCCAGGACTACTCGTCGCACTGCAACTTCTGCCAAGAGCAAAGTCTGCTCAGTGTGGACTCTAAAGTCCTATGCACAATCCTCTGTACAATCCTCTGCGCATTCTGCTGTCTCTGCTCCCAAAACTGCTGCACAGTCTGCTGTCTCTACAGCCCATGCGCATTATACTGCTCCTCTTGCCAGTGCACAAAACACTTCCTATGCTTCTATGGAAAAGTGCAAGACTCCTCTTCCCATGGCGCAATTGGCTGCAACTCTTCCTGCGCAGTCCACCACTTCATCAACCAGAGTGCAACTCAAGCACTCTGAAGTCAAGACTCCTGATGTGCAAACTATAGTGTCTGTAGCCAAAAAGCCATCTGTCAAAGCTTCTCATGCGCAACCAGCCAATGTGCCTACTGCCACTTCAACCCCTGCGCAAACTGTACCAGCACAGTCTAAGAGGGATAGCCTTTTGGCTAATATCCCTTTTTCTCACAGCAAGGGGAAAAACTCTGTTCTTCTTCCCAAGCACCCTGTTACGCCAGCGCAATCCACTGGGGGTAGTCTGTTGACTGTTCCTCCTCCTCCTCAGAACAAAAAAAAGGTTCTTTGGTCTTTTCTCAAACTTCCTCGTTCCACGACTTGGAAGACAACAGAGGGAAACACTCTTTAGCCAACCCTTCTTCACAAAACCAAGAAAAAGGTCCTTTGATCTTTTCTCAGTCTTCTCCAGTTTTTACTATAGAATATCAATCTGAACGTGCCTCGGCACCAATCAGTACAAGAACTCTCTCAAACAAGACTTCTTCCCTCCCTGCCAAAGGGAAGTGTACTGATCAAAGAGGTATTCTGCCTACTCCGGTAGCAGAATTCCAAGATCTCCCAACTCTCAGGATATCCCGCTGAAAATAGAGAAAATTGCTGGTGTCTCAGACAGAGACCCCTGGGGGTGAATTTACTGATCTACGGACTTATCTCAATAGACCAAATTCGGCGAAACGCAAGCAGCCAATGCCGAAGATAAACTTGCATCAGAAGCAAACTTCTAGGATAAAAAAATTATGATACCTATGCTAATGAGGTGAGTACTTCTCTACATAATCACGGGACAAAACATCTAAAGAACCGGAACCATGTTCTGAATGTGGTCAAAGAACATATCCCTCAGACTTCTTCTCGTCCCGTCATTGTTCCTGATCTCCGAGAATACCTCAAGCAAAAACGGGACAACATCTCAACACCTCCAGTTCAATCACTTGGACACCATTGTAATTACAAGGTATCATCAAGTATTGTTGTCAGACAACAAAACGATCTATCTTCGATCGTTTGAATTTTCCAACGTCTGAACCAATGTCAGAAGATGAAGACGAAGTGTTGTACGCTTCCGTCAACATGACTTCTCGAGACACTGGGAGTAGAAAGTGCTCCAAGCACGGCAAGCCTTGCAGGCCCAGCCAGCGGTATTTAGATTTACTCTAAGAATCTTCTGAAGGAGTCTTTCGATATACCAGATCCCGAAGCCGAGATGCAATCGGTCAAAGGAATCTTCTCCAAGATCCTTCCAGTCATCTCCCTCTATCACACTCAGAAGATGATTCTTTCTCCGACTATGATGCATACAGCGAAAGTTCTGAACAGACAGTATCTTCTACTGTACCTAGAGAAGTGACAGCTTATGTTGTCACTGAAGATCCAGATGCTTCCAGTTCAGCAAGTCAAGAACAACGAATAGCTATACTAGAAGACAAGTTGAAGACCATAGCTGAAATGGTTGCAAGTATGCATTCTATCATCGTGGCCCAACGTACAGTACCACCGACTGTACCTGCTGCAAATCCTGAGATCATAGCATCGTCGGTGCCTGTCAATGCAAGTCTGGGGGTAGCATCTCCTCAAATACCCCCTGTACAAATTCAACCTACACCCAGTCAGTCAGGTGCTGGGGGTAGTGCTTACCACGCTGTTCCTTCCCCTAACACTCTGATTCAGCCTGCTCCTTCTGCACCATTGGAGGATGCTAATGATGCTATCAAACTCCTGCGTACTCAATTCGAGGCCTTCAACGAGAAGGACAACTTACAGAGGTTGGGGATCAAACAACCCTATCCAGTTGAATGGAAGGAAGTCCCATTTCCTCCAAAGTACAAAATCCTACAATTTTGCTATTTGATGGCAGTACTTCTCCCAGTCAGTTCGTTAACCACTTTGAGGTAATAACTGTTCAACTTCAGCCAAATGACGCTCTTCTTACCAGGGTGTTCGTCGGCTGTTTAGCCGGTGTAGCATACGATTGGTACAGGAGCTTGCCCGATGGATGTATCACCTCTTTCTCAGGTTTGAAACAAATCTTCTTGGAGCGATTCTACAAGGGAATCAATGATATGACCATGTCGGCCCTCAATAAGATCAAACAAAGACACAATAAAACTGCTGAGAGTTTTATTGAAAGATTCTGCCGAGAAGCATTAAAGATGCCTCCTGGAACTCCGGCCGCTGTCACTATAGATACATGCAAGGAAAATCTTTTGCCTATCATCAGCATGTGGACGGGGTCAACTCAGTTCCAAGACTGGCCATCCCTCATTGTCAATGCTAAAGCAGCTGAAGTTAGCGCTGACAAATTCAAGCAATTGGGGGTACACATGTCTAACCCCGACCGGAATGAACACCCGACAGCCAGTAGCGGTAATCGCCAGAACAACCGCAAAGGTAAAGAAACTTTGAACATCAATCTGAAGAATAAAGAATCTCTGGCTGTCAACGTAGCTCTACCTACGTCTGCTTCTACTCCTTCTGCCCCTCCACCAAGGGAACCTCGTCCAAAAATAGAGTACTCCTTTGACGAGAACGATACCGTGAGCATCTTCGATTGCTTAATCAAAAGCAATAAGCTCCAACTCCCAGATCCGAAGAAGCCCGATGAGGTCGGTAAGACTGATCATCCTAAATAGTGTATTTATCACAGCTTTATTGGTCATCCCACTCTAGCATGTTACGTGCTCAAAGGCAAAATTCAGGAGCTAGTCAACGCTGGTGTTGTCACTCTTCAAAAAGATGAGAAGACTGTTACCGCGAACATGGTCTCAGTACAGTTCGATAACTTCCCTCCACAGATGGTACAACATGGTGTCATCCCTATCCCCAAGGCCACTCTTGAGATCGAGAATCTTTCTCCTCCATGGAGTGAAGGTCTCATCCCCTTATCCCTTGATAATGGCAAGATTATGTGGATTCATCCGGATCTTGTTTCTGACTTCAAGGCTCCTTCTAAGCAAAAAGACTGCTCCAAGGGCAAAACAAAGATCTGCAATATGGTATCTTTTGACCCCATAGTTGACGAGGATATCCTGCTGGGCACCAGGTCAGGGAAAGCCTACTTACGGAAAGTTCCCGAGACTCAAGAAAATCCTGCTTCTTCTTTCGAGTCCGCTCCAGTACAACCTGCTTCTACTGAGGACATCCCTGCTGTATCTTCACCGGTTGTAGAACCCATTCCCCCTAAACCGACAGCAGCCGACAAAGGCAAACAATAAGTCCGCTTCGACAAACCTTTGAAGAAGTCATCTCCTTCTGGACTTGAGAAGCTATATAATTTTGATATTTCGGCTCAACTAGCCAATACACCGGCCAGGCTGTCAATCTTCGAGCTCTTGCGTCTCTCAAAAGAGACTTAAGAAACTCTGAGTGAAGCTCTCATGCAGGCAAAAACCAGTCTAACCCTTCTGAAGAAGCCGAAAGCAGAGCCTCTCTCTTGCCTCCATTGTCACAGTGTGTTGGAGTTAATTCCAAATATTACCTTCACACAGGATGATATGCTGATGGAAGACAATAGGCATGACCATCCTCTATGCTATACAGGATATGTCGACTCGATGAAAGTCGACCATATTCTGATAGATCTAGGGTCTGTCCTCATCATCATGGCAAAGACAATGCTAGATGCACTGAAGATCCCAGTACATAGCCTTTCTGGCACAATTACCACCATCTTGGGGTTCAACCAAGGAAGAAGTGAACCTCTGGGCAAGATTCGCCTAAAACTCCAAATAGGCAATCTTCGCACAAAGGTGACCTTCTACATCATAGACAACCATGGTTGTTCTTACAATGCACTTTTGGGGAGACCATTCCTTCACGAACATAAAATTGTTCCTTCGACTCTCCATCAATATTTCAAATATGTCGATGACAATAGAGAGGTTCAAAAGAAGGTTGCGGATCTCTATCCTTTCAAAGGTGTCGAAGCATATTATAACGATGCTCACATGTATACGGATGAGTTCATGAAGGTAGTACTGGCTCTGGATACTGAAGAAGAACAAGAAGCAGTGCCTAATGACACCCTCATCATACCTGTCAAAGGGCGTGTTTCTCGTCCTCAATCCTCCAAACCATTGGCTATTCACTTGCCAGTCCAGAAGCAACCAACAGATGGTGGTCAGGATCAAAGGAAGCTCACCTCTTCTGAGCCACTTGTCATCGACCTACGTCGTAACAAGGATAAAAGGCAGCTCACCTCTTCTGAGCCACTTGTTATTGATCTATCTCATAACAAGGATAAAAGGGAGCTCACCTCTTCTGAGCCGCTTGTTATCGACCTCCGTCGTAACAAGTCTAATCCTCCTCCACATTCTTCTTCTCCCTTTCTTGTAATCAATCTGACCAAGCCTGCTAAGGTTAAAGGTCCTGTTGTAAATACAGATATACAAATCAATGAAAAAGCATCTCCTTTCCAGTATACTGATGTCATTTATCATGCTAAGTGCTATTTGGATATGTTAGATAGCTTTTAGTCATTTACAATGGGAGTTGTACAGTCTCTTCAAACAGAGGTCTTACTCTAACACCCAGATAATTCATACTTTGTTATCCCTTCTCGAAAGAGAGGCGAGAGTCCAATACTTTTTAGTAAAGGACCAGAACAAAAATTCAGCTATACGGATGATAGCAAAAATAACGATACGGGACGTCTCCAACTTCGTCGTTATAGTCAACGATCAAAAGACATCATCCGAAAGATGGGTTCTGACTTCAAGAATGGCCTCATCTACGGTAAGGGTAGAAGAACTCATATCCGTACAGTTGTTCCGAAAGGAAAATCAGAGATGTATTATAGCAGGACAAAAAGAGGTCTCGGATATGCTTCACCTCCGGTATTATCCCCATCAATCTCCGAATCCGATAGTGAGGAGCGCTCTAACTCTTCTGATCCCAGATCATGGGATTCTGATACCAGTATTGGTCAAATTCATCGGCTGATCGTATCTTCTAACATGGTCTCCGCCGAATTTCCAGAAGGCTATGACGAAGATATCGAAGAAAATCCTGAAACAGATCCTTGGGTTCAACGAATGGATACCCAATGGGAACTCCGATTCGAACAACGAGAACCTCCTACCGAAGATCAATTGCTCTAAATTGACGTAGGAGAAAGTGGGTCACCTCGTCCGATATTCATCAGCTAGAACCTTCCAGAGGCGGATAAGCAAGAATTAATTCTTCTTATTCGATAATACATTGATGTCTTCGCCTGGAGTTATGAAGACATGCCAAGTCTAGATCCCAAAGTTGCTACTCACAAATTGAATATCTTGCCTAATACAAAACCAGTCAAACAGCAACAATGGTGCTTCAAACCGGAAATGATGGACGCAATCGACGATGAAGTCAATAAGCTCATCGCTTGTGGCTTTATCCGAGAAGAACAACATCTAGATTGGGTAGCCAATGTCGTTCCAGTCCTAAAGAAAATGGGAAAAGTTCGAGTTTGTATCGACTTTCGGGATCTTAATGAAGCCTGTCCAAAAGATGAGTTTCCTTTCCCTATCATAGATGTCATGATTGACAACACCTGTGGGTTCAAGCGAATATCTTTCATGGACGGATTCTTCCGATACAATCAGATTCGGATGAATCCTGAAGATGAAAAACATACTTCTTTCTGCACCCCTCGTGGAGTCTACTGCTATTCCGTGATGCTATTTGGTCTCAAGAATGCTGGTACAACTTACCAACGAGCTATGAGTACCATCTTTCGAGATCATCTTTGCAAGACTGTCGAATGCTACGTCGACGATATTGCTGTTAAAAGTCGTCTAAAGGAAGATCACATCCAAGACTTGAGAACTATCTTCAATCTGATGCGCCAACATCAACTCAAAATGAATCCCACCAAGTCATTCTTGGGTGTCTCTAGTGGTAAATTTCTCAGCTTCGTCATTACCTCTAAGAGTATACACGTGGATCCCAAGAAGATCAAAGCCATTCAAGAGATGCGTCCTCCACGCAACCTAAAAGATCGACGAGGATTCCAAGGTCGACTTGCGTACATCAGGAGGTTCATTTCGAATCTGTCTGGACGCTACAGACCATTTACTCAACTAATGAAGAAGGGTGTATCTTTCATTTGGAACAAAGAATGTCAACGAGCATTTGACGATATAAAATGATATCTTATGAACCCACCAGTCTTGGTGCCACCGATCTCAGGCATACCATTCTTAATGTATGTCCGTGCTATGGATCATTTATTGGGTGCTTTACTTACCCAAAGAACAAAGAAGGCCATGAACAAGCCATCTATTATCTCAGTCGTATTATGATTGGTGCAGAACACCATTATAGTCCGGTCGAAAAAGAGTGCTTAGCTCCTATGTTTGCTGTTCAAAAGACAAGGCATTACATCATTGGCCAAACTATTCGTGTCATATCCCGAGTTAATCCTCTTCGGGTATTGATGAAGAAGCCTAGCACACTCAATTCTCGGCTGGCTACACGGGCCATTCTGCTAGCCTAATATGACATGATATATGTTCCATAAAAGTCTGTTAAAGGTTAAGCACTGGCAGATTTCTTAGCAGCTCATCCTGTACCAGAGACATCCAGACTTTATGATGAAATTCCAGACGAGACATTGGAATCAAATATGATCTCCGAAGAATTTCCTACTTGGCGTCTATTCTTTGACGGTGCATCCAGGATTGGACCCAATGGTGCCATTGTTACAGGAGTTGGAGTTGTTCTCGTTTTTTCAGACGGATCAACTATCCAAAGAGCCTATTCCCTCGATAAACCTTGCTCCAATAATGTAGCAGAATACAACGCTCTACTCATTCGTCTTCAGTTAGCTAAACAACTAGACGTCGAATATCTTGAAGTTTATGGTGACTCCAAGCTGGTTGTTAACCAGGTTAGAGGAACCTATGAAGTTCGCCATCAAGATCTAGTGCCTTACTATGAAGCGACAATCAACATGGCTACATCATTCAAAGCCTTCTTCATCGAATATGTCCAACGAGCTTGCAATACTGAAGCTGATGCTTTAGCTAATCTTGCAGCAGTTTTAGCCATCCCTATCAAAAGACAGCAGGTGGTGGTTGTCTCTAATCGGGAATTCTTCTGTATCGAAAACAATCGTAATATTGAGTTCAGTAATCTTACTGAAGCCAATATTATCAGTGAAGATTGGAGAGCTCCCTTCATCGACTTCGTAGTTCATGACATACTTCCTGATGATCCCGAGGAAGCTACGAGTATTCGTCGGCGGTCTCTGCGATTCTACTACAATCAGACCACCAAAACTCTTTACAGGCGGACTTATGACGGCTTACTCTTGTGCTGTCTTGCTGGTGATAAAGCGAAGCAAGTATTGCGTGAAGCTCATGATGGTGTCTGCGGAGCACATCAACCCGGTCCTAAGCTACAAGATCGCATCCGACGAATAGGTTACTTCTGGCCCTCTATGGTATCTGATGCCATCGAATATGCAAGGAAATGTCGAGCTTGTCAAATCCACGCAGATTTTATTCACCAACCATCAGAATTCCTTCATCCGACTGCTGCTTCCTGGCCTTTTGAAGCCTGGGGCATGGATATTATAGGTCCCATCAATCCTCCTTCTTCTAGAGGACATCGGTTCATACTAGCTATAACCGATTACTTCTCGAAATGGGCCGAAGCTATACCCTTGGCTGAAGTCAAGACCAGCAGTGTCATCAACTTCGTCAAACATCATGTCATCTATATATTTGGTGTACCTCGACGAATCATTCATGACAATTGACCTCAGTTCATCAGTCAAAAGTTCATAAGATACTGTGACGATCATCGGATTGACAATATCGCTTCGACAGCTTACAATCTTGCTGCTAATGGCTTAGCTGAAGCTTTCAACAAGACTATCATCAAGCTTCTCAAAAAGTTTGTGTCTACTAACAAACGAAACTGGAGTAAAAAGCTTAGAGAATGTCTATGGGCCAATCGTACTACGGTCCGCAACCCTACAGGCTGTACACCCTTCTCTTTGGTGTATGGCTGTGAAGCAGTTCTACCCCTGGAACTTCAAATTTCGTCTTTAAGGATTGCCATCGCCAACGAGCTTACTACAGAGAACAATGACCTTCTTCGACTCCAAGAATTAGAAGCGCTCAACGAGAAACGGCTATTGGCTCAACAGCATATTGAGCTATACCAAGCCCGCATCTCAAAGACCTTCAATCGCAAAGTTAAAGTCAGAGCCTTTCAGAAAGGAGAGCTCGTTCTAACAGTCAGACGTCCTATGACTATGACTCACATGAGCAAGGACAAGTTCGATACGAAGTAGGAAGGGCCTTACATTGTGAGCAAAGTCTTTTCAAATGGAGCCTATCAACTCTCAGAGCTAGACGGTCGAGTTGCAATGATACCCATCAATGGCAAATTTCTAAAAAATACTATGTATGAATGTAATAAGGATTTTATGTAAATATGATCAGACAGTTCATAAATAAAGTTCAATTTTATTTCATCATGAATGACGTTATATAACATCAAGAACGAGAATCACTATCGTCCTTTTTATAGACAGTACGATGACCACTGGCATCCTTTTTAAAAACATAATCAGCAAAAGAGCCAAAAACATCCTTGCTCGAACCCACCAAAAATTTGCAAGCAGTCATCCTTATGTCCTCTTCTTCCTCTGTCGTCCCTGGTTCAAGAAGGAAGTCCAAGATGTCCCTTGGCGGCTTGGATGCAGATGAACCTTCGTCTGCCTCTGTCTGCTTTGGCTGGGCCGGCTCGACTGGACGTTCTTCAGTAACCGCTTCAACCTTTGGGGCGATCTCAGCCTTCTTGGATGCATCTCCAGACGACATCTTTATGTTAAAAAGTGAAAGTGATCATTCCATCTGATTTTCTATTCTATTTATAGACAGAGATTCGTAAGACAATGAAACGACACATTCATTTGACGGTTCGTCCGTTCATTACATTCATCTGACGGTTCGCCCGTTCATTGTATTCATACGACGGTTCTCCCGTTCATTACATTCATTTGACAGTTCGCCCGTTCATTACATTTATACGACGGTTCGCCCGTTCATCACATTCATCCGACGGTTCACCCGTTCATTACATTCATCCGACGGTTCGCCCGTTCGTTACATTCATTTGACGGTTCGCCCGTTCATTACATTCATCCGACGATTCGCCCGTTCATCACATTCATCCGACGGTTCGCCCGTTCATTACATTCATCCGATGGTTCGCCCATTCATTATATTTATTTGACGGTTCGCCCGTTCATTTTTATCTATCTGACGGTTCATCCGTTCATTCCATTCATTTGACGGTTCATCCGTTCATTCCATTCATTTGACGGTCCATCCGTTCATCCTGACGATTCATTTCGTTCACACATTTTGACGATTCATCCATTTCGTTCATATCAGCAACTTGTCATGTATTTGTTATCTTTGATTAAGTTGTCTATTGAAATAATGATATTCAACAAATTATATTCTACCATGTCCACTTTACCTCTAGGCAGATATAATGAATATAATTATTTTCTAAATCAAGAAATATATCATGTCTCGGACCTCTGAATATATTTTCTATCGCTATTATTTATATCCAAATGAGATATACAATAAATAATAGAGCCACAAAGAAAATGTCTTTTTATTGTTCAAAATTAAAAGACATTACAAAATTATATGTCACAAAATAGAAGATACAAAAAGTCTTTATATTCAGCTGGTGGAGTCATCAAACTAGTCATCTGCTGCTTTAAAGTCTGAAGTCGCTCCTCCCTAGAATCTATCACTCGCCTTCTAGCTTCCTCCATACCAGAATTTTCATCAAAAGTCGGTAGGGTTACTAGTCGACGGAAGATTTCAGCTTGATGAGTCGTGACATATTCATCTCTTTCATGGGTCAGGGCATCCAGTTGCTGAACTGTAGCTTGATGTTGTATGGCCTCATCTTCCAGAGCAAGCTTAACAAGTCTCAACTCTTTTTGAAGACGGGCAGATTCTGCTTTTAGCTCAGCAACTTTCTTTACCTTCTCCTCAGCAGCAGATGCTTTTATCTCTATTTGAGAGTTATACTCTGAGGACTTGGCAGCAAAAGTGTCCAAGAAAATCTGGAAATCAACTTTCGCAACTGTAGCCTCTTGAGACATCCTCTCGAACTCAGCATGTACCAAAGATTCCACCTCTCTCCGATTGAGATCTTTATAGGTCTTAACTGATTCTTCTAGCTCATCCAGTATATGTTCAAGGTAAGCAGCTTGCGCTTCATCACCTTGACTCCGGATGGCAGCGATCAGATAAGAGGTTGGACCCCTAACAGTTATGAAACCAACATCTTCTTTCCCTATTACCCTTTCTACTAAGGGTCCTAGTGAATTCAAGAAAAGGTTGGTGAAGGAACCGATTATGAATCTGTTAGTGGCAATGATACCAGAGTAGCAGCTACTCCCATGGACGTCAAAGCAGCAGGTGCCTGTGCAGATGGACGTTCAGCTTCTTGCACGTGAGTGAAGGTCTCTTTGGATAGAGGAGCCATGATAGAGCTAGTCGCCCCTCCCAGGTGTTCCTCTACGAAATCAAACAAACACCATCAGTTGGATGTCTTTAGCAACTATCGAGAAGGATCAAAAGCAAGAGCAATCTTACCATTGCTGGGTCCGGTGACAAGTTTGTTATCTGCTGACACGGGTTACAACCTCAGAGAAGTAGCTTCAGACATTACTGCCTGGCTACTACCCACTTCGGAGCCGCCCAAAAATGTCTGCTACTGCTAGCTATCTCCTTTATTGGCACTATATCAGTGCATGTTGGAGGAATAGAAGAAGATTCAATTTCTGCATGGATAAAAATTTAGATGTCAGCCATTTAATCTATGAAAAGAAGATTGATAATATCATTCAATACCTTTGGGAACAGCAATAGTAACTTCCTCATGTGCTACTTCTTTAACTGCATTCTTTTCTGGTGATACATGTACATCAACATCTTCTTCTGGATTTTGAGTGTCATCAACAGCCTCTGTTGATGTATCTTCATCATTTGCACTTTCTTCTGGTGCTTCTTCGCTATCAGTTACTGCGATCGGATCTACATTATTATGGAGGCCGAAGTCGCAGTCATTCAGAGCATCGATCATTAATCGATCTTCTTCATCACGAAGTGTTCTCGGTGTAGCTGGAAGCCGGGTAGTGTCTACTGCAAGTGTAGAAGATCGCAACACTTCATCCTCTTTCTCCATGACCTCCTCCCTGGTCCCTACAACCTCATCCCTCCTCTCTGGACTCAAAGCTTCTTGTCTGGGCTCAGGAATAGGTGTAGGAGACGACATTGTGATTCCGACGACAGTACTAGCCACGACCGATGACAGGATATGTCTTGGAGGAGTGACTACTTTCTTTCTCCTGAAGACTATCTTCTTTCTGTGTAGAGGTCTCTCCGAACTCTCTACATCTACAACATTTTCTTGTCTTTGAATAGAGGTCAGGGTCGTCGCCTCTTCTCTTTGAATTGACTCGGCCTGCTGTCGAGATTGTGACCGGGTAGTAACCCTTTCCGATGATTCCAAGACAAGCTTCTTCTTAGCAACTGGAGAAGAAGGTTCTTCTATCCTTCTTTTCTTCTCCTTGGCTGGAGATTTTATAACCTTCAAGGAGATGCGCAGTGGCTCGTTGACTTCTTCAGGGAAGTTGGCTTCCCTCGAAGCTTCCAACGGTGCATCGGCCGGCTCACGCTCTTCATCATTGCCAGGAGCCGACACAACAGATGCTCCTTTCTTTAATCGGGCCGCTGTCGCGAAGCTGTCTGCGAGACTGAAGTTCTCGGTAAAGGTATTCGCTGATGTATAGAAAAGTGAATATGTATAAAGCATCCGAGGACCATGATCTCTCTTCATCGGCATCGAAAATGTTGTTCTTGTGTCTTGAACATTATAATAAGCCCAAGCCCGGGCTCCATCAATCAGATAACCTTTTTCTTGTAGGCACGTGATGGCGTTTCCTACATAAAACTGGTCATAGCCGAATTGGCGTGCAAAACGGCTGGAAAGATAGGGATCCAAATAATATTCATCTTCAAATCTGTAGACCAGGTGTGACGGCCGGATTGTCCTCAGCCAATAAAAAACTGCATGACCCAAAGGCTGCCTCCCAGAGTCGACCAGATTTGAAGACATGTGCTCGTTGCCTACTGGAGGGGGAATACAATTGAAGTTCCATCCCTTTTCGAGATTCAGACCATGTCTGCAATCTCTTAAACTGGTGTATATCCACTTGCTTCTGGAGAATCTCCTCAAGAAGCTGCCGCTTACCGCTCCCATATCAGGATTCATCAGGGTAGGATAGTGCAGAAGTAGCCATCCGAATAAGTATGTATATGGTAGCTCCAGCCGAGGAAAGCTTCCTTTCTCGCCTTTTCCTTTGAGCATCGAATCGACAAAAAGGCGGAGGCCAGCGTTCACTCTACAAGTCATTGCTGACAACAGATCCATCCGATAGCCGAAGACTAAGCGGACGGCAGCAAACAGCACGCCTCGATGAAAGCAATCGATAGCGCTAGCTCCAGGGACGACGAATCGTCGAAGCAGTAGGTGAGAAAACCCGCCAGCTGGGCTTCTTTTGACATGGGCCTATAGCCCATCCTCATGAAACTTTTAATAATATCTTCTGTCTTGAAAGGAGGATATTGAAGATCATCATCGATCTTGATATCCATCTCCCTGTTTTCCTCCATCAACCCTATCACTTCGCTGCTGCTAAGTGGTTTGAAGAAGTTGGGTTTACAATTATCGTGGTCCTTGGTCTTCTTCTCCATAATGTGGTTGAGAAAGAGATATGGCAACCATTTCGTCGAGTAGCAGGTGCCTGATGAACCATACTTGTAATACAAGGAACAGATCTTGTAGTGGCACAACAGCTCTTCAAAGATGGCCACCATGTCAGCATTTTCGTGACGAAGTTTGTCCAACTCGTCATTGGTTGGGACAAATTCCTTATAAGGGATATTCTCTATTGGCAGACTCGAGATGTACTTCATCTCGGGAAGAGCCAATCCGATCTCCCCACAGGGCATCATAAAAGTCCCTGTTCTGAAGTTGTACCTCTCTGCCAAAGCAAGGAATAGTTAATGATTAGGGTGGAAGCCGTAAACGATCGAATACATCGGTTGGTACAGCTCAATCTCCTTGAGCTTCTCTTCGAATTGAGCCAATATCCAATTGGCTATACAGTTCCATCTTTTGTTATCCGGATTAACAAGACCTGTCAATCGGATATCTTGATCTGGATATCTTCCTTCAACCTTCGCAAATTCGTTTACGAATATCGGCGTTCTGACCGGTAGCAGCAGGGAAGAGTTTTCTGGTGGGATGCACCCAGGTTTCAGTCCTCTGAGTAGAGAGCTGTGACGCTCTGAGGAACTGTAAAATATGTCCTTGTTATTTGGCCCTTTCTTCACACAAATGTTCCCTGTTTGGGCTTGTTGAAGAGGAGTTATATCCCATTCCATTCTCCTGGGATAGCTCGCAAAAGCATAGCGAGATAGGGGAAGACATCTGGAAATTTCTAGTAAAAGTTTCCTTTTCTCGCCTCTATGAAAAAGTCTCTGTTCAACTCGAGGTCTGGGATGAGAACTCTTATCAAGAGCCTCACCAAACAGAAACAGAGGCTTCTTATGAATAACGGCATCAGTAGTTTGCAGAGGCTGCCCGTTCATCAGACTCAGCAATGTTTCATTGTCTTGTGCTGTTAGGATGGCTTGTCGAAACGATGGTAGGGCATACTGAGAAAATGTCACGTGGGAAAGATCCTCTTTAAACTCAGGTTCAGTCAAAGTCCCTACAAAGACCTCATAATTGGGGTCTTCCCTGAGATTAACTGTATCAAACAAAAAGACAAAATTTAGTACATACAAAATCAAAGAGTCTGTTCAAAAGATCAGCAAATTGTGCAAGTGTCAGATTGCGCTATGTGCAAAGCATCAGATTGCGCTAATGCAGCCTACATGCACAAAATATCCAGTTGCGCCAACACATCCACTTGCGCAAGACATCAGGTTGCACTAACCTACTTGCGCAAGGCATCAGTTTGTGCTGGCTCAACAGACTTGCGCAAATCGATAGATTGCACCAAACATCTGCCAGCGCTTTCCAACAGATTGTGCAAGAATATAGTTTTCATAAAAATGAAAACTATTGTGTGTGTGCAACCAAAACCCTAAACAGGGCGGCGCAATACCATCAAATATCTAAAAAGAGAGAGGTATGAAGGATCGAAAATGTCAAGAACCCTTAAAAGGGTTTTGATCGAGTTCATCATCTACCTTGTAGTGCGGGATGGCAAACTTCATGACGAGAAATTTGGAGCGCAACCCGAGTCGAAGACTCAGCGGAGGCTTTGCCCTTTTCGGTGGCTGAACGTTTGGGGGCCATTGACGTCGACGGCGAAGAGAAGGAGAAGTAGTCGGAGTTGGCACAGAAGCTTTTCTCTCTTGAACAGTCGAAAACAAGTAAAGAATGAAAGAAAGAAGAATGGAAACTATTTATAGTTTTTCAAAAGTAACAGTCACCTCAGATTGCGCCGAAAAATTAGGAGCTGATTCCTCCAAACGCGCAGTCAAAGCATCACTTGCGCAACTTGATTTTAAGTACGAAATTCAAAGTATTTCGAAACTTTGAATATTTTCAAATTTTGAAAACTTTGAAGGGGGTCTTGTAGTTCCAAAAAATCAAGTTGCACCCATCAAAGAAGCAATGAAAATCAAATTGTGCATCCTTCAAATGAACTGCGCAGGAGACAGATTGTGCAACTGCGCAAGCTGAACTGCGCACCCATCCAAGCGCGCTAGCTGACATGGCAATGTCATCATTACCTGACACAAAATCAGATCTTCTGACAACTGACAACCCGAAGAACGAGGAAACTGTTCGTTTCTTGTGCCACGCCGCCATGACAGCTGTCTAGCACGGTCTAGCTGCCAAAAGCCAGCACGGTCTGACAGCTCAACTTCAGCGCAATCCGAGTCTTAGTGCAACCCATTGGAAGCGCAGTCTGTTGCTAGCACAGTTCAAGTGGCACAATCCATCAAGATAACTGACATTCTGTACGTGGCACACATGCCATCAATTGCTCTCCATATGGCAACCGTCTGTACACGACCAAGCGCATTTCAATCAAAACAATGCCATGCGTCTCATACAGTTGGCCCACGATCGAGTAACTGCCAGCGCAGTTCGCTGCTTGTGCAGTCCAATGCCTGCGCATTCCATCCTGCACAATTCAGAAATAACTACTAATTAGTTATTTTCCAGAACTCTATAAATAGAGTTTCAAGTCCTTCATAATGGGGATCAGAGATCAGATCAGATCATTCAAGATCATCATCAGAGATCAGGAGTTCTTGCCAAAGTGCTGCTGTTTTCTTCAGAGGCTACCGTCTTCAATGTTCACATCGTCCAAGGGATAAAGCGATCGTCTTCAGATCGGATTCCTATAGTTGTATTTTTCCAGAATTCAATTATAATCTTCTTATAAAGTTTGTGAAATAAAGAACACTTTTTGTTTTTGCAAACAATTACCTCTGAGTTGTTCTATGTACCCCTTCATGGAGCCCACTCCTGCCATGTCTTCATTACCTCTGAGTGGAAAGGCTCCATCGAAGAAACCCTCATATTTGCCATGTCCTTATTACCTCTGAGTAAGTATGTTGATTTATTTCTCGACTTATTATCCGTACCAAAAAAAATAGGATATGCCGAGGATAATAGGCCCATAAATGTCTTCCGTCGACCACAAATGTCCTCTATTGATCGCAAATGTCCTCTGTTGACCACAAATGTTCGCAGTCGACCATAAATGATGTACTAAGTTTTCTAGTACATGTCACTCTTTTTTTATCATGTCTTGGGAGCCCAGCTGCTCCCTGGCATTCTTTTAAATACCAAGAACTTCCACAGCCACCTCATCGCAAAGTTGTTCTAGGTATCCCTCTCAAACTTGTTATCCGTACCTAAAACCAAGGTATGCCCAGGGTAACAGGTCCACAAATAGGCTTCCAGTGGGACAAAAAACGTCACAAACACAACAAGTACAAGAAATGAAGGATGAGTCGAAACATGCTCATTTATTCGGAATCCAAGGTACTACATTATCTGGGACTATGTCTCTATTACAAGATGGAAAAAGAAAGAAAAAGAATATAAACAAAAGAAGAAAAAAGCCGACTATTGTTCGGCGATACATAATGCCATGAGACAGTCTCTCAACAGGGTAGTCGACCGCTCAAACCTCTATTTAGCCCGGCGCTCGGCCTCTTAATTCAGCAGTGTCGCATCTTCCAGGTGCGCATGAGCCCGCCAGCCATCCTCAAACTTCCTTAGAGCCCACTCCAGGTTAGCAGAAGCTCGGGAAACCCTTTCAGCGTCCTGAATGATCAACTCTTTAACCACACGAGAAGCTTCAAGCTCAGACTCCAAGAAGGCCAGCTTCTTCTGAAGTTCGAGGATCTGCTCCCTTGTATCGGTTACTCCACGGAAGGCGGCCGCTTTCCGGGCTCTGCAAACCTCGCTCCGGCGGCTCAGCTGGTCGTACAAGAGAGATAAGTCGCCGAGGTCCTTTATTATGACCGGCTTAGACGTATCTCGTGCAAGCCTTATCTTCTCCAAGGCAGTGGTGAGGAAGCCCCGCTCCTGATCTATTGTTGCAGACAGATCAGCTTGCCGCAGCGTTCGAAATTGGGCCACAAGCTGATCAGCCTCTAACAACTTGGGCTCCAGAAGCGCAGCTATCCCCTCTCCGCCAGGAAGGGTTTTAAGAATTTCAATTTGCCCATTAGCGCCTTGTCGGGCCAGGGAAAAGGGGGTCCCCTGCTCTACAGCAGCATCGACTCCTCTTTTCAAATGGCGGTAGAAGCTGTCAACCACATCCTGTGACACCTCATCCAGAACTTTCGTAGAGGATGGCGTCAAAGAAAGTGTGGCTGGCAGTGTCGAAGAAGACGCAACAGAACTTGCTGTCTCTGCCACAAGGAAGATAAATTTCGAGCGAAAGGACGCTTGAACAGCGACCAATTCTTCCTCCGCGGCCCAAAGAACTTGGATACTCGGTAAGGCTGAGAGGTCAACCCCCGAAGTCATACGAGCAGAGGAGGATGAAGGGACCATTGCTCCCTGTCCAGGCTGTGCCACCATCTGATCTCCCGAACTCGATCCGGCGGGAGGCCTCTCAAGATAAATCGGGAGAGAAGGAGGAACGCTCCCTTCCACCAGATCCCTGCTAGCAGAGCCTTTCCTGACAATATCCGTCATGGGTAGTGAAGAGGCAGGACCTGTATGTCCAGAGCAACTATCAATCATCTTAACCAGAAGGATGTGATGATGGAGCGAATAAACCTCCTCACTGGTCAAGATCTGACTTAGCTTACCAGGGAAGGGTTGCGGAAGTTGAGGCTCGATCTCAGTGATCGTACCCTCCTCACCGACGACATCCGAGACGAATGCCGCGGGTTCCTCCGCTCCAGCAGTCCTGGAGGTAGACGCAGTGGGGTCCACATCACCCGGCTGGAATCCAGCACCTTCGGAGATTGGCTCGGAAGGGTCCACATCGCCCTGAATAGAGACCTCCGCGACAGGAGGAACTTCAGCCGTCATCGGGAGAACCCCGGCAGCAACGATCTCGGTACACAAGTCACTAACCAAAGTGGCTATGACCGGATCAGCTTTAGGAACATCAGCGGGTTCTGAGAAATCCCTTTCTTCTGACGCCTACAGAGAGAAGAAAAAATGATTAAGCAACAGTTCGAGGAAAAGAAAGACTAAAGGAGAAGATGGTTGTAGTTCAATTCACCTCCGAAGGGCATCATCACCTTCACCTCTCTCTTTAATGAACAGCACGTGGCGTCTTACTGCAGCCCGCTTCGTAGAGTAGGTTCTGCCACCATCAGTGGACACGCGCCTGCTCCACTTGCACGAAGGACCAGGCACGACTGGTGGCTGATTCGCCACGATTTTATCTGGCACAACAGGCGGCTGATCCACCCCAGCATCTTCCACAAGAAGGGAAGAGTTATTTGCCTCATGCTCATTATTCTCTTTGTCCGCGGTTGTGGACTCCGAGTCAGGTACAGGAACCGCATTCGCCCTCCTCTTTCTCGTCTTAGATCCCTTGGGCTTTTCCGCCAAGCCGGTACCCACAATGAAGCTGGTACTCGGGTCAAAATTAACGGGAGGCTTGCTCGCCGTAATATGGTATAGGGCCGACATATACAATATCTCTCTTGGCACCCCACCATCAGGGACTGAAAAGGTGGTTCGGGTATGAACCGTGTCATAATAATGCCACGCCGTGATACCATCCAGTACGCTACCTTCAAAGCCCAGGCAAGAGCTGGGACTGTCAAAGAACAACTGGCTATACCCGAACTGACGAGCGAACCTGCTAGGCAAGTAAGGCTCCAGGTAGATGATGTTGTGGTTACGATACACCAGGTGCGCTGGACGGATATTACGCAGCTAAAGGAGCATTTTCTCAGGAAAGAGGAGAGGAGGTTCGGTACCATCAATATTTACGCTCCTTACTTCTTCAGCAGTAAAACGAGATACGAACACAAAAAAGTCGTATTCGTCCACTCTCGCCAGCGCTCTCTGACAGGCCGGCATGGTGCTGTACTCCCAGGGCTGATGATAGAATCGGAAAATGAAAGCATCGTCAACCGAAACGCCATCTTCTGCTCCAGGCCTCATCAAAGACCGGTTGTGCATTAACAGCCACCCCATCAGATAATGGTATGGCAGCTCTATGCGCTCAAAATCCATCGCCGTGTCACGGGCGATGACCTTGGAAGAAAGGCACGAAGGCCATGGTGTATGCTACACACCATGGCCGGAAGAAGAGCCAGCTTGACCCCGAAGACCAGCTTTACGGCGGGGAGGATGAAGTGGCGGCTGATCCTCTCAATAGAACCTGTCCCTCCGGAGACTACGTATTTCTATAGCCACACCATCAGGAATCCCGCCAAAAGCCCCTTCTCCGACAGTCGCTGAGTACCATGATAAAAATAATTAAAGGAGTCGGTCTTACTCCGAAATGTGTCGCCCGTGGACCTCGATCTCTTAGCAGTTGACACCAGGTTTTGTACCTCCTCATGAGTTTGAGGATCTCGAGAAGAAACCCGGCCTGAGGCACCAAGGGTAAAAAGGTATGATACCCTGGACCTGGTATGAGGAATGCTCCCCTCTGAGCTGTCATCCTTCTTGATGGCCATCTGGTGACAAGTGCTGTGATGACATAACAATTCCCGATACACGGCAACAAAGCCCGGGAACTGCCGATCCAAATCCTCGAGCTCTTCGCTCGTAGGGGTGTATACTTCAAAGACTTCTTTCCTCCAGGGCAGCTTGGAGATAACATACATCTCGTGGAGAACAAGTCCCAGTTCCCCTTTCGGTGTGAAGAATGTTCCCGTCCGTCGGTTGTACATCTCCAGAAGAGCCATGAACAATGGCTTATTGATGGGTAGACCATGACAGGTGCCCCTAATGGCATGGTAGAGGCCGATCTCACGCAGGGGTGTCGCATAATTCTGCAGAATCCACGTGGTCAAATTGGCCCATACAGGGATAGGGTTTATCCAGTTCAGCAACGCCAACCGGCCGACAGGATACGACCCTTTGCGAGCAAGCTGGTTCAAGAAGGTATCAGCCTGAGAGAATGTGAAGCTAGGACCCGTTATATTTATAAAGGAACCTGGAGCCAGCCCCATCACATACCGACTGACCGGTTTCCTTCCCACATATGCTGACCCCAAATTCCTATTGTAATGGATGTTTCCCATAAACATCCCCGACTTGCTTGGGGTCAAGGAGTCTACCATCTTTCAGCCTAGCGGTAACATGTTGAACCATGAGAGAGAAAAATGATGCTCTATCGGAGGGATATGGATCTCCACCCCGTTAAGAACAAAGTCCCAGCTCTCGGATATATCCAGCACCCGGATGTTCTTTACAGACAAAACATCCCCAAAGAGGAACGCAGGCTTCAGGTATTCCTCTTCCAATTGCCCCGAGTTCATCATGGCGCAGAGAAAGTGAAAGGACTATTTCTTGATAGCATTCAGCCTCTCCAAAGGCTCTTTTGGAAGCTGGTTCATCATATACTCGACTATGTGGTCATATCGATAGCCCATAGCCGATTGGGCGCGACCCATCAGAGGCTCTCCTACTGCGTTAACTGGCAGATTCACTGGAGAAAGACAAAAGAAACAAGATTAAAAAGATGGCTAAACAAAACCACTTAGTGATTTTAGGCTCATGTGGTCCAGTCCACATAAGCTCATGCGACTTTGTTTAAACACGTGCTTATGCGGCTCTGCGCTCATGCGGCTCTGTTTGAGCATAAGCTTATGTGACACTAATTAGCGTAGGCTTATGCGGTCCTGTTTAGTGGAGCATTATGCGGCCTAAGTCAGAGGAGCTTATGCGGTTCGGTTTAGCGCAGCCTTATGCGGCCCCATTCAGACGAGCCTATGCGGTTCGGTTTAGCGCAGCCTTATGCGGCCCAATCCAGATAAGCTTATGCGGTTCTGCTTAGCGAAGTCTTATACGGCCCCAGTCAAAAGTGCTTATGCGGTTCTGCTTAGCGAAATCTTATGTGGCCCAACCTAGATGAGCTTATGCGGCACGACTTAGTAAGGCCTTATGTGGCACAGTCCAAAGTGGGGCTTATGCGGTCATGTTTGAGAAGGCTTCATGCGGTTCGATTCAGAAAGTCCTTATGCGATTCGATTCATAAAGTGCTTATGCAACCCTCATGCGGCTCGGACATAGGGTATACCCCCATACGGCTCGGGAGGCACACACAGCACAGTATGCGAAGACGAAGAAGGCCCACACATAAAATATGCGACATAGCCATAGTTCTGAGTTCATCCTTACCAGCAATAGTGGGGTGGACGTCAGGATACACTTCAAGCACCGTGGCCGACGAGGAAGCTACTTTCTTGCCCTTCGCCGCAGCAGAGGCAGCCTTGGAAGACTTGGGGGCCATTGTTGCTCAAAGAAGAAGAAAAAGAGGACGACAGTTAGGGCAAGAAGTTCCTAAATTGGGAAGGAGAGTGAAGAGTTTCCTTCTCTAACTTACTTTTATTTATAGGAGGCCAAAGGGGAGACACGTGGAATGATGAACGCTTCGGGTCGCGTGCTGCAGGCAAAACCGACTCCTAGGATTTTGTCCCCTCTCATAAAGGAGATTCATCAAAGCACAAAATCCAAATATTTAATGAACCGACTCTTGGGATTCCTCCAAAAGATGGCACCAAATCAAAACGAATCAAGAGCAATTAATGTCGCCTATGTGGCAGAGAGGACAGTATGCGGCCAGAAATGATCCATACGGCCAGAGCGGTCCATACGGCTAGGAAGTCCATACGGCTAGGAAGTCCATGCGGTCAGAATATCCTCTGCGGCCAGGAGAGCTTATATATGGCCATGCTTCTTATTCAAAGTATTTCAATTTTTCAAATTGAAAACTTTGAAGGGGGTCTTGTAGAAGCATAGAAAAGGACAAGAAAAGCCTATGCGGCTCCAAACAGAAGGAGGCTCATGCGGCTCAGGAATCCTTCAGAACGTTATACGGCTCGGAACTCCCCAACAGCTCCATGCGGCTCAGGCAAAGACACGTGGCCATACGCTGTCCACTTCTACAGTTGGCCATAAAGAAGCCTCCTAATTAAATGCTCTGATGACAGCTCTAACGCAATGAATGAAAGCTCTGACGCAATGAATGACAGCTCTGACATAAAGCTGAAATAATGATGGCGTGCTTCTTGGGAAAAGAAGAAAATCTTTTATAACTCACAGGATCCGTCGAATCCCAACCACCCCTATACGGCTGCCCTCTTCATGCGGCTGCCATCTTCATACGGCTATCTTCTTCATGCGGCTGCCTCTTTCATACTGCTGTCTTTTTTAAGCGGCTGCCTCCTTCATGCGGCTGTCTTCTTCATGCGACTGCCTCCTTCATACGGCTGCCTCTTTCACGAGGTTGCCACCCTCATGCGGCTGCTACCTTCATGCGGCTAGGATCGTGGGGGGCACCCATATGCAGTTCACTTAGAGACCGCACTCATGCGGCTCTGTCAGAACATCCCCCTCACGACAATTGAGACACGTGGCGATCCTCACGACAGTTGAGACATGTGGCGGTCCTCGCAACAGTTGAGACACGTGGCGTTCTTATCCCCCTCGGAATTATGGCTGCTAGCAAATCATAACAAACTCAGATTTGTTACAATCATCATAATTATCCAAATCAAATCAGATCAGAAAAATTAAACACGTGGCAGGAGATCCGAGCCTATCATCACAAATTATGAAAATTTATGGCAATCAACATTAATTGCCCATAGGATTTGGTGCAATCCACATTAATTGCCTAGATTCGTTGCAATCAAGATTAATGGTCAAGATGATTGGCCGCCGACTTTCTAATGGAGGAATCATTACAAATCCTAATGATCACACCCCCACCTCTATAAATAGCAAGGTGCCATTTCCTTGCAAAGGACTGGGGAGAGAGGATTTCTGGACACCTGGAGACCCCGAAGGCTGGACACACAGAGAAAAAAAGGCACGCATAGAAGAGTCTTCCTACACGTTCCAAGAGCATTTCTTCATCAGAGCCAAGGCTACGTCCGATCGTCCAAGGAGTAAGGCAGAGCTGCCGTCGCTTTCCCGAGCCTCTACCGTCACCCCCCAGAATCAAAAATAAATAATTGTACTTAGATTGCTGTACCTAGGTTTTCGTCCCTAGGCTTTCTTTGTACGAGCGAGTTTGTATTGTGAGTCTAAGTTCAGTCCTCCTATATAACTGTTCTATACTTTTACAATCAATGGCAAACAATATGTTCAATAACGGGGCATCCAACTGACATGTGCCCAACTCTTCAAGAGGAGCCCAATGAGCAAGTGAATGTGGTTGGTAGTTTTCCTGGACAACCACAAAGGAAGTATGATCCCTACTTAAATACATACAATCCAGGATGGAGAGATCATCCCAATTTCAACTATGGGAATCCACAATCAAATCAGCCCGTCAATCAAAATCGACCAAGTTACCAACAGTACAAGCAACCATATCTCCATGAAAAATAATCGGGCCAAACTTCTAACTCTGGTATGTCTTTAGAAGATATTGTTAAGTCTCTTGCCACTAATACTTTACAATTTCAAGAGGAGACAAGGGCCAGTATTCATGAGACAAGGTCCAGTATTCAGGAGACAAGGGCCAGTATTCAAAGCTTGGACAATCAAATGAGTCAAATGGCTACAGCAATTAATAAGCTGGAGGCACGAAGTTCAAGAAAGCTACCATCTTAAACGATAATAAATCCAAAAGAAAATACAAGTGCAATCGTTTTAAGAAGTGGTAAAGAGGTTGACATTCAAGTAAAAGAATCACCTACATCGTCAAAACAAGAGAAAGAGAAAACAATCGTTGCAGACACGAACTTTCCCAATGATGATGAGGTACCCAATTGTAAGTTCCTACCTCTTTCTGATTATAAACCAGTACCTCTTTTTCCTCAAGCTTTAGCAGAATCTAGAAAAATTGAACAAAATAATGAGTTATGTGAGACTTTTCGTAAATGTAAGGTAAATATTCCACTTTTAGATGCTATCAAACAAGTACCTCGTTATGCTAAATTTTTAAATGAATTGTGTACAATAAAAAGGAAACAAAAACTTAAAGGATATGAAAAAATGAAAGTAGGGGAGAGTGTTTTTGCAGTAATTCAAAAAAAAACTCCCTACGAAATGCAATGACCCGGAATGTTTACTATCCCTTGTAAGATAGGTAACAATAAATATAAGAAATCCATGTTAGATTTAGGAGCTTTTATCAACGTCATGCCACATTCTATATATGAATCTCTAAATCTTGGACCTCTGAATAAAACTAGTATTGTAATTCAATCGGCTGATAGATCTAATGCCTATCCCAAGGGATTAATTGAGGATGTTTTTGTACAAATTGATAATTTGGTTTTTTCTGCTGATTTTTATGTACTTGATATGGAAAATGGTGATCAAACTGCTCCTATTTTGTTAGGAAGACCATTTTTAAAGACATCCAAGACTAAGATAGATGTGAATAGTGGCATACTTACTTTAGAATTTGATGGTGAAATTATTAAATTTAATATTTATGATGCCATGAAATATCCTGATGATGATAATACTGTTTATTCTATTGATGTGGTTGATTCTTTAGCACAGGATGTTTTTGAACTTGATGGCAAAGATGAATTAGAAGTTGCCATTAGTGAGCATCTCGAAAAAGAGCATAAGGGGTTAGCTCTGAGTACTAATTTACAGGAAACTATTGCATCATTGAATGATTGTCCAAAAGTACAACCATCAGGTAACTTTCCTTCTATTTCCTTATCAATTTCTAAGAAGAGGCCTTCAACCTCTATTTTGCAAGCCCCTGTTCCAGACTTGAAGCCTCTTTCTAGTCACCTCAAGTATGTTTTTCTTGGAGATGGAGGAAAATTACCAGTGATCATCTCTAATAAACTTAGTACAACACAAGAAGAAAAGCTTATACATGTCCTTAAGGAGCACAAGACGGCTATCGGTTGGACAATTGTTGATATAAAAGGAATTAGTCCGTCTACATGCATGCATTGTATCTTACTTGAGGAAGGAGCAAAACCATTCCGACAATCGCAAAGAAGATTAAACCCACCCATGATGGAGGTAGTAAAAAAGGATATCCTAAAACTTCTTCAAGTTGGAGTGATCTATCCTATTTCAGATAGCCAGTGGGTTAGTCCGGTGCAGGTGGTTCCTAAAAAGATTGGAATAACTGCCGTAAAGAATCAAAATGGTGAACTAGTTCCCACTCGTGTCCAGAATGGGTGGCGGGTTTGTATAGATTATAGAAAATTAAATGCTGATACTCGCAAGGACCACTTTCCATTACCTTTTATTGATCAAATGCTTGAAAGGTTAGCTGGTCATAATTAGTATTGTTTTCTAGATGGTTATTCAGGTTATTTTCAAATTCCAATTGCTCCGGAAGATCAAGAAAAGATAACTTTTACATGTCCGTTTGGAACTTTCGTATATCATTGCATGCCATTTGGTCTTTGCAATGCCCGGACCACTTTTCAAAGGTGTATGGTTAGCATTTTTTTGAATATGTTGAGCATATTATAGAAGTATTTATGGACGATTTCACAGTTTATGGAGACTCTTTTGATAAATGCTTGCATAATCTTACACTTATTCTCCAAAGATGTGTAGAAACTAATCTTGTGTTAAACTCAGAAAAATATCATTTTATGGTTGAACAAGGTATAGTTTTGGGTCATATTGTTTCATCTAAGGGAATTGAGGTAGATAAAGCCAAAATTGATATTATTCAATCTTTACCTTATCCTACTAGTGTGCGGAAAGTTCGTTCTTTTCTTAGACATGCAGGTTTTTATCGTAGATTCATTAAAGAATTCTCCAAAATAGCGTTACCCTTATGCAAGTTGCTACAAAAGGATGTGGCATTTGAATTCGATGAGGCATGTAAAAAGGTATTTAATACACTAAAGAAACTATTGACTTCTACCCCAGTTATCCAGCCCCCTGACTGGAACGTGCCTTTTGAGATAATGTGTGATGCAAGTGATTATGCAGTCGGTGCTGTATTGGGTCAAAGGATAGGAGGAGCATCTCACGTAATTTATTATGCTTCAAGAACATTGAATGAAGCACAGAAAAATTACTCTACTACTGAAAAAGAACTTTTAGCTGTTGTTTTTGCTTTAGAAAAATTTAGATCTTATTTGCTTGGTACTAAAATTATTGTCTATTCTGATCATGCAGCTCTTCGTTATTTGATGATGAAGAAAGAGGCAAAACCAAGGTTAATCCGATAGATACTTCTCTTAAGTGAATTTGATTTGGAGATCAAAGATAAAAGAGGAAAAGAAAATCATGTTGCAAATCATTTAAGTCGTTTAGTTTATGTGGAGGATGAACTTCGTCTGCAAGAAACGTTCCCCGATGAGCAATTGTTTGCTGCAATTGTGACATTACCCTGGTATGCAAATATTGTAAATTATTTGGTTACTAATATGTTTCCTCATGGTTTGTCTAAGGCTCAAAGAGATAAGCTTAAAGTGATGCCAAATACTATGTGTGGGATGACCCATACCTGTGGAAGCATTGTGCAGATCAAATAATAAGAAGGTACGTACATGAAAATAAAATTATTTTAATTCTTACCTTGTCATTCTTTTGCATGTGGAGGGCATTTTGGAGCTAAAAGGACGGCAAGAAAAGTATTAGAATGTGGTTTCTATTGGCCATCTTTATTTCGTGATTCATATTCTTTCTGTAAAACATGCAATAATTGCCAAAAGATAGGTAATATATCTCAAAGGAATGAAATGCCACAAAATCCTATATTATTTTGTGAAATTTTTCATGTTTGGGGCATCGATTTTATGGGACCGTTCCTTGTATCTTTTGGTTATGTTTATATTTTGCTTGCTGTTGACTATGTATCAAAGTGGGTAGAAGCTAAAGCTAACAGGACTAATGATTCTAAAGTTGTTTCAGATTTTATCGAGTCCAACATATTCTCCAGGTTTGGGATTCCGAGAGCCTTAATAAGTGATCGAGGTACTCACTTTTGCAATCGAACCGTCGAGTCTTTGCTGAAAAAGTACCATGTGACCCACAAGGTGTCAACTGCCTACCATCCACAAACGAGTGGGCAAGTGGAGGTATCAAATAGAGACATCAAGTCCATCATTGAGTAGACGGTCAATCCGAGTAGAAAAGATTGGAGTTTGCGCTTGGATGATGCTTTGTGGGCGTATAGAACTGCTTATAAGACAGCTATCGGTATGTCACCATACCGGTTGGTGTTTGGGAAATCGTGCCATCTTCCTATTGAGTTACAACACAAGGCTTATTAGGCTATCAAGAGTCTCAATATGAAGGCATATGAAAATAGAGAAAATAGGAAGTTACAACTACAAGAGCTGGAGGAAATTCGTATTGACGCCTATGAGAATGCTCGAATTTACAAAGAGAAAACGAAGGCTTTTCATGACAAGATGAACTCTATGATGGAGTTTCAAGTTGGTCAAAAAGTCCTTCTATACCAGTCACGACTTTGTCTATTTCCGGGTAAATTACGTTCTCGTTGGATTGGTCCTTTTGTTGTTACTAATGTTTTTAATCATGGTGCAGTTGAAATTCAAAGTTTAGCAACATCTAAAGTGTTCAAGGTAAATGGCCAAAGGCTCAAGATTTTCTATGAAGGTTTCAAAGTGGAGAATGTGGATGAATTGAACCTTGAGGATCCACGACTATAAACATAGGCAACCCAAGGGGAGTTTGTTCTTATTCTTGCAAAAAAAATGTTTATTTTTGTCTTTTCTTTGCATTTAGCCTTACATTGGGACAATGTCAGTTTAAATGTGGGGGAGGGGATTTAAATTATTTTAAGCAGTTTCAGTTTTTTTTTTATGTTTCAAAAAAAATGAGTTTTTATTTTATGTTTTTGTGGTTTTCAATAAAATTTTATATTATTTTATTTTCAAAAGAAAAACAAGTTTTGTTTTTTTTGTGATTTTCAATAATTTTTGGTTGTGTATGTCATGAGGAAGATTTAACTAAGTTTAAAAAAAATTCATAACATGATTGAATAAATACTCTTTTCAACTTAGAATTAATTAGTATAGTTATTTTCCTTGAGGATGGTTGTGACTAAATTTGGTAGACAAAAGCCAGTGAGATTTTGAGCCTTTAGACTGACACATCAGTCTCACTATATTTCTTTGATGAGTGATATTCTTCCGTGGATTTGTTTCTCTAGAACTTGCTTTGATTCTCTTCAAGATTACATCAACACATGCATACATGAACATGATTAAGGCCATCTTTGTTATACGCTACATAAGCCAAATAGCCTTCTCTGAAATTATTTTTCCTTTGGTTGAACCCTTTTGAGCCTTATTGCTTTTATTTTTGTGAACCCACATTACAAGCTTTAACCTAGAAAAAAAATCCTTACCCAAGTCGGAAAGCTAGTGGAGCATTATGATATGTATGGGTGTATATAAAATAAGTGTGGGGGTATTTAACTTCTAGTTTGGCTACATATTTTTATTCTTAAATTCTTGTGTCCCATCATGATTGAAAAAAAAGAGAAAAAGAAAAAGAAAAGAGAACTGAGAAAAAAAATGAAAAAAAAAGAAATAAGAAGAAGTAAAAAAAAAGGGATGGAGGAAATAACTTGTGATATCCATCTTCATGATTCCTTCCAAAATTTCAAATAAAGGGATATGTTGAATGCTTTGAATGGAGTGATTGGTTTTACATATTCGAGCTTGAGTTAAATCATTTTTGCTTCACTTGTTTTGATGGCTTTTGAGCTACACTCCCAAAATATATCTTACCTTAATCCAAGCCCCGCTACAACCCATAAAAAGTCCTTATGATTTGTGTTATGCATGTGATCCAAGTGGTGGAGAATGAGAAGATATGCAAGCTTATGGTAGATCATTTCTATTGGAATGAATTTGAGAGAAACACTTACCCTTCAAACCATGAGAGCTGAGTGTTTATTCCCGTGGGAGTCTAACAATTTAGTTTACTCTATCTTCAAGTGAAATTACTTACTAAGTAATTAGAAGTTGTTTAAAAATATATTTTCATAATATGTTATCAGTTTGAAGAGCATGGTTATTCTTTATTTATGACATTACTGAAGAACAGGTGGCAACTCTAGAGGGGGGTGAATAGAGTTTATATAGAAAATAACCAATTAAAAATTAACTCTTTCACGAATAATAAATAATCAGAGTAAAATGCGGAAAATAAATGAAGAGCAAGAAAGCATACGCAAACACAGCGATTTTAACCTGGTTTCCCTCGTGGAGGACTAGTCCAGGCCTGAGAACTCTAGCTCAGGATTCAATCCACTATTTGTGAAATAGTAGTTTACAACCCGTGCCATTACTTCAGAAGAGCATGTCAACTTCTTACAGAGGATCGCAGTGGCGATTTGCTTGGAATTGTCCAAGCGACTTCTTCAACTCTTGCACAAAAATCCTAACTGAGAGATGCTGAGCACTCGAGACTTAGGAGGCTTGTGGCTAGTAGATGGGAAGGGTATGGCTTATTTGAGCTATAAGAGAGAAGAGAAGAGAAGATTGGATGATTTGAAATGAGAGAATTCATGGCCTATTTATAGTGTTTTTGTAGGCAGAATTCGGCCAGAATTCGGGTAGAAAATTTCAAATATTTGGCCGTTGGACAACTAGCAACCAGCTAACCCTAAAATTAGGTATGCTGATTTCTAGGGGACAGAGTTCGGCCTGAACTCTGTGTGGAGGCAGAGTTCGGCCCGAACTCTGTCTCCAGAGCACAGAGCTGGTCTAAGTGGCCAGTGGGTTTTTTCTGGATGGTGGAGTTTGAGGATTATTGGGTAGGCTATAGGTCAAGTCTCAAGAGCTCAGCATGACACAGTTTACATCAGTCTAGACTCAACAAAAGTGTAAAATACAGACTCAAATATAACTGAGAAGTTGAGACTGAGCAGTCGTCTGACTTGAGCTTAATGTAGACGTCGTGTGTCGTATTGAATTATTACAAATATTATTTAGTCAATGTTATCAATATCTGGTTGACTGTGACTTTGTGTCAACAATCTCTCCCATATTGATAAGTGACAAAATAATATATGTATATTCAATATTCATACCTGGACACAGTTGATCACAAAAACATAGCTCCCCCATAATCAATGCCAAGCAGAAATAATAGCTCCCCCGTAAATAATGCATTGAACCTGTTGGCCTGATAAATAATATCTCCCAAAAGCACCAAATAGCACATATATACAAGAATATACATATTTCTCCCTCTTTTTGGCATTAGAAATATAAACTGCATATGAATAATAATGACGCAACCACACCAAAATAGAGAAGAAACTATATATGAATGATCAAAACGAGCAACTAGCATAGAATAATGAACTATGATAGGCAGAAAATGTCATCACACATAACCAGAGTCATCAAACTACCAGAGTTTTAGTACAACCCAAGTACATAAAACCAAATAAAACTAAATAACTGGAAATCAGAAAACAAAAACTAGAATCATCAGCAGCAGTAGATAGTAAATGCCATCTCCATCATGGAGCACGAGAAGGCCCAGCAGAGTCTGAATGATCAGTGAATGAACGGCTGGGGTCCACAATAGCAGCATCCGGATCCAGATAGCGCATGACCCAGGGGTCGTCAATGCGATAACCAGCACGACCAGGATCCCGCTCCATAGGAATAGACATAGAGGGGTGACGAGACATGGAATACCGGATATCGTGCAGCGAGTTGCTGAGGGCACTCATCTGCAGGGTAGTCCGATAGTCCATCTGAGTCCAGCGATCGTCCTCCAATGCGAAACGATCTCTGAGCATGGTCTGGATGGAGTCAAGAGTAGCAGAAGGAGGTGGCGCATCCTGTCCAAGTGGAGGGGCGTCGGGCTCCTCATCATCAGAATGCTCAGAAGAGTCAAGAGAAGCAACGACTGCCTGAAGATGTCGTGCCTTGGAAAGGAATGCAGGAGCAGGCAAGAAAGGACAAGCAAGAAGAGGTATATGAAATGCACGAAAGACCATAGGAAGATATAAGGCGTAAACCAAGGCTCGTGGTTTCTTCCTACAGTTAATCATCCAGTCCATCATGGTTCGTGGAAGATTGAAAGAAACACCAAAGTGGAGATGATATAAAGTGGAGATCTCAAGATATGTAACTTCATCGGTAGAACCCGCCTTGGGTATAATGGTATTGAAAACAATCCGATGAAGGTCATAGAAGTAGGATTTAGATATTTAGCCATAAGCTTGCGAAGACGAGTGTACGGAGTACATAAATCGTCCTTGAATCTTTCAAGGAAAATCCCATCGGGAAAACGGAACGACCGAGCATCAACAAGCTTTTCCCAAGAATTGGGCTCTTGAAGATCAAGATATTCGGCTAAGTCAAAATAATCAAAGGAGATATCGATACCCGCAACACGTGAATAGATGTGAGTATCATCAAAAGTCAAGTTGCAATAAAACATCTATATGGCACTACGATATATGACCGAAGTAGAAGTAACAAGTTCGTCAAGATATAGGTCATGAAAGAGTGTATCATAATGAGAGAAAATTAAGAAGTCAATAGGATGTCCCGCAAACACCGGACGTGTCCGAAAATCACTAAACCATGCATTGGACGCATCTAGTGATATAAAAAATCGATCATCGTAGGTGTTTGGATCACGTGGACGAGAAGGGTTGAACAAAGGATGAGGTGGTTGATTTTGTTCAAAGGGTTGCTTAACGGGAGGAGGAGCATTCGATGAGGATGCACCCTCGAGCCGAATTCTCTTCCCACGGTTAAACAAGCGAGGAGCCATTTTCAAACAAATAAAGAACTTGAGATAGAGAGGGAGAAGGAGTTATACCTCAAATCAACAATGAACAGTGAAAGAGAATAAGGAAATAGCCCGTCTCCTTGATTTTGATGAGCAATGGAGCACTTTGGAGAGAAAACTAGGATTAGGGTTTGTGAAAATAAGTTTGGAGAGGTGAAGGTGGTGGTATGAATGAAGGAGATAGATGAAGACCCGAATATAAGAGGAGGGTTTTCTTTGGTCGGAGTAAATCTGGACCGTAGGATCACATTTGATCAAACGGCTGCGGCTGTCCCCGATTCTGGAAGATGGGAACCGAATTCGGCCCGAACTCTGGTGGTGACAGAGTTCGGCCCGAGTTCTGGATCCTTGTTCCAGAACTGAAAAATAGTCCAGATGATAGAAAAATGGCTAAGTATGGGAAATAAGTAAGATATGAAAGAAAAAGCTAGAAAGATGCAATCAATAAGAAAAATAGCAGGATGAAATTGAAAAATAGTGAATCAGCAGTAAGAAATCAAAATGAACCATATAATAAATAAGGAAATATATCATAATTCAATAGTTTGAAGTTGCCATGGGTTAGCTGCAGGGGCCGGATCCCAGCTAGCGGTAGTCCTGTGGACTAGTGCACCGTATCGCTTAGGCTTTTACGCCTTGTTGTCAGAAGGGCCCTTTCGGCTTGTACCCATAGCAAGTTCATCGTAAGAGAATCATAATATAATCGATATTTCCGTAGGTGAGTTTTAATTTATGACAGCTTCATCTAAAATTCTAAGTTCACGACAAAGAAAATTGAAGCGCTCTTCGGATAATGGCTTAGTAAAGAAGTCTGCTAGCTGATGATCAGTGTCAATAAACTCTAAGTTAATCGTGCCATTTTGCTGATGATCACGCAAAAAGTGGTGTCTAATTTCAATGTGTTTTGTGCGTGAGTGACATATAGGGTTCTTAGTCAAGTTAATAGTACTAGTATTGTCACAGAATATAGGAATGTGCATGAAAGATAGATTGTAGTCTTCAAGGGTTTGCTTCATCCACAGAATTTGTGCACAACAACGTCCAGCTGCGATGTATTCAGCTTCTGTTGTGGATAGTGCGACAGAATTCTGTTTCTTGCTAAACCAAGAGACTAAAGCCTTTCCTAATAAATGACATGTGCCGCTTGTACTTTTACGGTCGACCTTGCATCTAGCAAAGTCAGCATCAGAGTAACCAATGAGGTTAAATGATGTTGACTTAGGATACCATTGGCCCACTGTAATCGTACTCTTAAGGTATCTAAAGATACGCTTAACCACGGTCAAGTGTGATTCCTTAGGATTTGCTTGATATCTAGCACATAAGCAAACACTAAACATGATATCGGGGCGACTAGCAGTTAAATAAAGTAAGCTGCCTATCATACCTCGATACTTACGTTGATCAACAGGTTTGCCGCTCTCATCTGGTTCGAGTTTGGTTGAAGTAGCCATTGGAGTGCTGATTGGTTTGACGTTGTCAAGATCGAACTTTTTCAGCATGTCCTTTGTATACTTCGACTGACAGATAAAAGTTCCATTTGCCATTTGTTTTACTTGCAGACCAAGAAAGTAGTTGAGTTCTCCCATCATGCTCATCTCAAATTATGTCTGCATACACTTGGCAAATTCTTGACAGAGGGTTTCATCAGTAGACCCAAAAATGATATCATCAACATAAATTTGAATTAATAGAATAGTGTCTTTAAAAGATTTTATAAAAAGTGCAGTGTCAATTTTCCCTTTTGAAAAACCTTTCTCAAGCAAGAAACTGCTTAGCCTTTCATACCAAGCTCTGGGGGCTTGTTTAAGGCCATATAGCGCTTTCTTTAGCTTGAACACGTGGTCGGGAAATTTGTGATTTTCAAAGCCAGGGGGTTGTTTTACATAAACTTCCTCCTTAATAAAACCATTCAAGAAAGCACTTTTCACATCCATTTGAAATAATTTGAAATTTTGATAATTTGCAAATGCACAAAGCATCCGAATGGATTCTAGTCTAGCAACCGGAGCATACGTCTCATCGTAGTCGATACCTTCCTCTTGGTTGTATCCTTGAGCTACTAGACGAGCTTTGTTGCGTGTGACTGAATCATCTTCATTCACTTTATTTCTAAACACCCATTTAGTACCAATTATCGAGTGATTAGCCGGTCTAGGAACTAGTTCCCACACTTGGCTCCTCTCGAATTGGTTAAGTTCTTCTTGCATAGCAGAAATCCAAAATTCATCATTAAAAGCTTCAGAAATGTTTTTCGGCTCAATTTGTGAAATAAAGGCAGTACTAGCAATAGAGTCTCTTAGTGATGATCTGGTAGTTACTCCACGTGAAACTTCACCTATCACTAAATTTTCTGGATGAGAAGGCTTGAAAGAGAATTTCTTTGGCAAGCCCTCCAGAGAATTTGTTTCGGTAGAAGTATTCATTGGAGTAGAAGTTGATGGCTCAACGTCATCATCAAGAGTACTTGCTGCACTGTTATCTTCATCAAAAGTCACATTTGTTGACTCTTCCACAATTAGTGAGCATTTATTAAAGACTCTATATCCCTTACTCCTGGCGGCATAACCAAGAAAAATACCATCGTCAGCTTTGGCATCAAATTTGCCTAAGTTGTCTTTGGTGTTAAGTATAAAACATCTACATCCAAAAACTTTAAAATAAGAAACATTGGGGGTTCTCCCAAACCAAAGCTCATAGGGTGTTTTCTTCGTAATGGGACGAATAAGCACCCTATTCAGAATGTGGCATGCTGTACTGACAGCTTCTGCCCAGAAATATTTTGGAAGTGAAAATTTATTCAACATGACTCTAGCCATATCGCCGAGAGTCCTATTCTTCCGCTCCACAACACCATTTTGTTGAGGAGTTCTTGGACAAGAAAATTCATGATCAAAACCATTAGAATTACAAAATTTTTCAAAATCAGAATTTTTGAATTCGCCTCCATGGTCACTTCGGATTCGAGTGATCATGTAGCCTTTTTCGTTTTGAACTTTCTTGACAAAAATCTTAAAAACTGAAATAGCATCACTTTTGTTTGTGAGAAAGAAAACCCAAGTAAATCTCGAAAAATCATCAACAATAACAAATGCATAAAGTTTACCACCAAGACTAGCTACTCTACTAGGACCAAATAAATCCATATGGAGTAGTTGCAGGGGTCTAGTAGTACTTAAAGAGTTGATGGAATGAAATGAGGATTTGGTTGCTTTGTTCAATTCACATTCGGCACATACCGTGTCCTTTTTGAATGTGATGTCGGGCAATCCTCTCACTAGCTTCTTGGTTGATAACCTGGATATCGTATCCATATTGGCATGACCAAGACGCTGGTGCCAAAGTAATTGTTCATCTTTGTGGGCATATAAACTTCTACCTGCATTGTTAGTATCTATAGAAAGATAGAAAATATAAATGTTATCCTCTCTTTTCCCTTCAAAAACAATGTCTCCCGTTGACCTATCATAAATGAGGCAATTGTTTTATCCAAAGTTAATATCATATCCATGATCAGCAAGATGACTAATGCTGAGCAGGTTATGTTTTAACTCAGTCACTAGGCAGACATCCTTTATTACAGGAGAGGGAGGATGACCAATAATACCATTACCTATTATGTGCCCTTTTAAATTGTTACCGAAGGATACGTATCCTTCTCTCTTCATCGATAGTGATATAAAAAGATTTGCGTCTCCTGTCATATGTCGAGAGCATCCGCTATCGAGAATCCACTTACTTTCAGTTGAGAAAGGAAGGTCCACCTACATCAAGAGTAGATGTGACCTTTGGTACCCAAGTTCTTGAGGGTCCTGAAAAGTTAGTTTTCGGAAACCATGCATATATCTTTTTGTCTACCTGTCTTCTAACTCTACATTGTGGTGAAATGTGTCCATGTGATCCACAGTAAGTACAGATAGCATTTTTATTTACACTAGGAACATGAGAATAATATCTATAGGCAGCATGATGTGGATGGACATGATGTGTAGAGTTTGTATGGTGATCATGGTGCTGTTGTCTATGTGGCATGGCATGGTGATATTGTCTATGTGGCATGGCATGCTGATATTGTCTATGTGGCATAGTGTGCTGATATTGTCTATATGGCATAGCATGGTGATGTGGCATGATATGGTAATTTTGTCTATATGGCATGGCATGATGATCTTGTCTATATGGCATGGCATGGTGATGATTTCTATATGTAGAGTGATGTTGGTTGTGTCTTTGTGCAGCATGATGAGTATGAGAAGTATTCTTACGTGCATGTGGTTTTTGTGTTTTATGAAAGTTAGTGTATATAAAAGCATGGTTACGTGCTGCATGAGGATGACGTGGTTGACTAGCTTGAGTGGTGTTGTGCCCATGTGATTGGGTTTGAGGTTGAGCAACCTGTTTTCCCAATTTGGTTTCTAATCTCTTAGAAACAGCTTGCAGTTCATCAACCTTAATATTTAAGCCATATATCTTAGTCATAGAAATCTTGTGTCTACTCTTTTCTTCAGCAAGCATCGTGTTGAGTGTAGTGATTTCTTGAGTTTGTTGCTCAATACGTGCTTCAGCATCATGTAAGCTTATTTTAAGCTTGGATACTTTATCAGTGATATCAGTGGGTGACGTGTCTCTAATGTTATCAAGTAATAGAGAAATTCTTTATATTTCGTCTTTAAGACTTTTGATTTTGTCCTTGGCATGTTTGTATTTACCGATGACCTTTTTGTGATCATCGAGTAAATCAGTGAAGGCATCGCCAAGTTCATCAAAAGAAAAGTCGTCTAGAGTTTCGTTAGATACCTTGTTGGAAGTTGCCATTAGGCACACATTTGCTTTATCTTGAGGAGAGTCCTTTTCTTCCTCAGAGTCACTCGCTTCACTTTCATGCCAAATGCTTGTGTTGGCATATTTCTTTGATGAGTTCCTCTTGTATGGTTTCTCATAGTGGTTTCTTTTCTTCAAGAATGGACAGTCTTTTCGAACGTGTCCAGTCTTCTTGCAACCGAAGCAGGTTGGCTCTTCTTCATCGTCTTCTTGTGGTTCCTTCTTTCTTCTATTGAAGTAAAGAAATTTCTTGAAGTTGCGAACCATGAGAGCTTGGTCTTCGTCATCCGAGTTGTCGTCTTCGGTCTCATCGTGCTCAGCCCTTCGTCGATGAGCTTTGAGAGTGATCTCCTTAGTCTTCGGAGCAGGCTCTTCGAAGTCCTTGAGGTCAAGCTCGTGAGTCATGAGCTTGCCCATCAAGGTCTTCATTGACATGGTTGTGAGATCGTTCCCTTCTATGATGGCTGTCAGCTTAGGGTTCTAAATTTTTGGTAGCCCCCTAAGCAACTTGCAAATCTTCTCATGATTTGAATATTGCTTTCCAAGTGAAGACAGGGGGTTGATAATGTCGAGGAATCTTGTGAACATCTGTGTGATCGTCTCGTTTGGCTTCATCTTGAATGCCTCGTATTCTTGCGTAAGACGACTGATTTTTGATTCGTTGACTTGGGTGGTTCCTTCATGCATCACTTCTAGAAGCTTCCATACTTCGTGAGATGTGGTGCATGTGGATACCCTGAAAAACTCATTCCTGTCTATAGCACAGAATAAAGCATTAATAGCTCTCGCGTCTAGACTTGCCTGTTTCTTCTCTTCGTCAGAATATTTGTCATGGGATTTCTCAATGAGATCACCGTTGACAACTATCCTGGCGGGCTTTTTGTAACCGTCAGTGATGACTGTCCACAGGTCGAAGTCTAGAGACTTGAGATAAAAACTCATCCTTGTTTTCCAATACGTGTAGTTAGTTCCATCAAATAGGGGAGGCCTATGAGTGGACTGTCCTTCACCGTGATTGAAAATCAAGGATTGTGTGGTTGCCATGGATCAGCTCTAGGATGTAAATCCTTGTAAAGAGAACAGAGCTCTGATACCAATTGAAGAACCGGTGGCAACTCTAGAGGGGGTGAATAGAGTTTATATAGAAAATAACCAATTAAAAATTAATTCTTTCACGAATAATAAATAATCAGAGTAAAATATGAAAAATAAATGAAGAGCAAGAAAGCATACGCAAACACAGCAATTTTAACCTGGTTTCCCTCGTGGAGGACTAGTCCAGGCCTGAGAACTCTAGCTCAGGATTAAATCCACTATTTGTAAAATAGTAGTTTACAGCCCGTGCCTTTACTTCAGAAGAGCACGTCAATTTCTTACAGAGGATCGCAGTGGCGATTTGCTCGGAATTGTCCAAGCGACTTCTTCAACTCTTGCACAAGAATCCTAACTGAGAGATGTTGAGCACTCGAGACTTAGGAGGCTTGTGGCTAGTAGATGGGAAGGGTTTGGCTTATTTGAGCTATAAGAGAGAAGAGAAGAGAAGATTGGATGATTTGAAATGAGAGAATTCATGGCCTATTTATAGTGTTTTTGTAGGCAGAATTTGGCCAGAATTCGGGTAGAAAATTTCAAATATTTGGCCGTTGGACAACTAGCAACCAGCTAACCCTAAAATTAGGGATGCTGATTTCTAGGGGACAGAGTTCGGCCCGAACTCTGTATGGAGGCAGAGTTCGGCCCGAACTCTGTCTCCAGAGCACAGAGCTGGTCTAAGTGGCCAGTGGGTATTTTTCTGGATGGTGGAGTTTGAGGATTATTGGGTAGGCTATAGGTCAAGTCTCAAGAGCTCAGCATGACACAGTTTACATCAGTCTAGACTCAACAAAAGTGTAAAATACAGACTCAACTATAACTGAGAAGCTGAGACTGAGCAGTTGTTTGACTTGAGCTTAATGTAGACGTCGTGTGTCGTATTGAATTATTACAAATATTATTTAGTAAATGTTATCAATATCTGGTTGACTGTGACTTTGTGTCAACAATTACAACCTTGATTTTTGTTTTTAAAAAAATAAATTTTGGGTTTTATCCGAGGACAAACAAAAGTTAAGTGTGGGGGTATTTGATGAGAACATAAAATGTTATATTTTTATCCCTTAATGTTCATCATTTTATGCTCATTTTATGATTATAGGTACTCATTATATTTATATTTTGCTGTAGGATGAATTTGGAGACACTATGTGCAAAATAGAGCTAAAATACAATTCTGGATAGTTTTGACACCTTTCACCAAAATGGACATAACTTTCTCATCCGAAAAGAAATGGTGGTGATTCAAAAAGTTTTGGAAAGCTAAGACACAGGGCTACAACTTTTATATTTTGTGTTTTCCTCAAATCAAGCTGCATCATGGACGAAATCAGACTTGAAGTTGGGTCAAAGATGCTGTGAACAAAAATATGAACCAAAATAACCATGTTCCTACTTGTTCTATGACTTATTCTATTTGGTTTGAGAAGTTGTAACTTTTGAAGGATATGTGGAAAGATATTGTGGATTTGAAACAACTAATTTATGGTGTACAAAAGGGGTAGAAATCATGAGAAGAAAGACACAACACAACTCTTCTTCTTCTCCAACTTTTCTTTTGAAGTTTTGAAGAACATGTGCGGCTAAAAGTCTTGTTGGTCGAAGTGTACAGAAGCCTTGGAATCATTAAACTTGTGAGATCTAAATTGTTTATATATGTTTGATTTTATACTTTGAATATTGAATGTTTTTCTATGCCAACTTTCATGATTGTTTTGCTTAATTACTAGGAGGCCTACTAGTTTATTATTCATTTCGATCTACCGCTAAATTAGATATCAAATTAGTAATTGTTTGATGTTTATAATTTGTGAAGCAACCAAGATTTAATAAACTGCTTTGTTTTATTGGATCTTAGGGGAAAAGCTTTTGACAAAATTAAATACAACCGCTTGTGCTTGTATTGTTTTGCTTTATCGATCTCTTTGTTCTTTAAGAAATTGCTAGATTAAATCTTTAGCGCTTGTCTGAGATTATTTAGTAATTAAAGTTAATTAGGTCGCTTGTATCTAATTAACTAAGCCTAAGAGAGTAGGAAGATACTTCCAACGGTGCATATTCAAAGTATGATTCAATGTATGCTTGCATCAATGTTCAAATTTTATGATTTCCAATGGTGAATGTTCACTGAGACCAATATGTGTTCCTTGATTGATTTTAATACTTTAATTGCTTTAGCTTTTCTTAAATTTTCTTTTCAAAACTCTCTCCCCCAATCCTTGTTCATATAGCATAAAATTTATACTAATTACTCTCCGTGGGATCGATCCTTACTCTCTCTACTACATATAATTTTAAGATTAAGGTTTTATTTTTGGGTGCCTACGACAGCACACCAGGATCTTCGTATCGCATTGAGCGAAGCGCTATAGAATATTGATGCCTACCTAGTCCAGGTCAAGCCTACAGGGGAAGACTCGTCGGCAGATCTTCAGAGCAGAAATTATGCAGACGCAATGTCCAACATCGTATTTACACCACAGGACATGTTAATTAAGACCAACTTGCGTGATCGCCCCTTGTACTACACTGGATAGATAGGCGATGTCAAGCTGGATCGGATGCACATCGATCCTGTCTCGTCGATAAGCATCATCCCGAAAAGCTTGCTTCAAGTCCTCGGCATCTCTATGTACCGGCTAGCGGCGACCAACACTGCCATTAGCGGTTTCAACTCGGAAAGGAGCTATCTCCTAGGAAAGATCCGATTGAAATGTCAGATCAGCAACCTGAAGACGGAGGTTACCTGCTATGTCATAGACGCAGATACGTCCTACAATATCCTCTTGGGGCGTCTGTGGATACATGCCTACACGATCGTGCCATCCATACTCCACCAGTGCTTCAAGTATGTCAGTAAGCACGGCTTCGTGAAGACAGAATTTGTCGACATCGATCCCTTCTAAGGGATTGAGTCTTATTACTCTTCGGAGGCTTGTCTATATGAAGAATCCAAGAAGCACATAACTGACAAACTGGAGGTCATAACAGGGTCAAAGGAACCTATAAAAATCCATCTCCAAGTCCGTAAACCGGGAAAAGTCGCACCCCTTGTCGCAATTTTGTATAAAGAGGTGCCCGGTTCCTCCGCCCCAGCTGCACAGTTGGAACCGATGGTCACCCGAATCCTAAATTCCAGCCATGGGCCAAGACCCGTCATAGGGCCGATGGTGATCCGATTGCCGAAATCCAATCAAAGGCGACCGGAAGATGCGAGGCCCTCTATAGAGCCGATGGTTATCTGTCTTCCCAAGACGAGTCAACAACCAAGTGTTGATCCAAGGCCCTCTGGCAAGCCATTGCAACAAACAAAATCCTTGGTGGTCAAGCTGCCTAAGACAGTGTCCCAACCTCCGGTCTCGCAGGGGGTAGCTGAAGAGGAAGCAAAACTCGCAAAGTATCTGGTTGCACAGGTAGATAGTCCCTCTCCTGTTGATGTAATCCCTGTAGACAAGATTCCCTATTTCATCAATAAGAGGCTGCCGTTGAACTATACTGAGTGTCATAAGCTTAATCTGATGTATGCTGTAGGGCACGGTATGGACATTAACCTGCACACACAGGTGACAACCGTACATACCGCAAACCGACTTACTCCTATTAGAGGTGCCTACTTTTTAGTCCCAGGCAGAAAGAAGGGGATCACACGATCATCTTCGACCAAAAAGAAGGTCCCCAACCTTTCATGCCCCAAGAGTTCGATCTAGAACCCGACGCTGGAAGATTACCGCTCTACCTGTATAGTCCTCAAGCTAAGTACTTCATGCAAAAGCAGGGGTACAACATGGAGGCTACCCCAGGTCTCAATTACGGCAATAGCCAGCGAGTACCTCTGCAGATGTCAGCCCCGGCCAGGAAACCTCAGGATTATTACAGCAGGTCCAGACACGATCTCGGTTATGCTACACCAGCAACAACGTCCAAGAGCTCCGATGAGGAATGTGAGTGGCATTCCCACTCATCCGAATTGCCTACATATGATTATGATGACAGCATTGGGGATATACTCAAGCAGACATTATCTGTCAATATGACATTCGCTGATATTGAAGAGGATGACGAATATCTACTTGAACCTCTTGAATTGGAGCCATAGGCCCAACAACTTGATGCACAATGGGAGAAGCGCTTTGAACAAAGGGACCCTTCCACTGAAGACGAAGTCATCCTCTCCAAAGCCAATCTTCGTCAGTAAAAGTCTGACGGACGGTGAGTGAAAGTCGTTATTGCAACTCGTCAAAGAGTATATTGACATTTTTGCTTGGAGCTATAAAGACATGCTAGGACTAAACCCCGAGATCGCACTCCATAAGCTCAATATTCATCTGGATGCAAGACCAGTCAAGCAACAGCAATGGCGGTTCCGTCCAGACATCATGAACTCCATCGAAGCGAAACTAAACAAGCTTATAGCTAGCGATTTCATCCACGAGGAGCAGCATCCAGACTGGATAGCTAATATAGTACCAGTCGTCAAGAAGAACGAAAAGATCCGAATCTGCATCGACTTTCGTAATCTGAATGCGGCATGTCCTAAGGATGAATTTTCTCTTCCCATCACCGACATAATGATCGATAATACGTATGGCTTCGAGCACATGTCCTTTATGGATGGCTTTTCAGGATATAATCAAATAAAATGTCTCCTGATGATGAGAAGCATACGTCATTCCGAATACCTATCGGCGTGTATTGTTACACAGTCATGCCTTCGGCCTGAAGAACGTCGGTGCTACATATCAACGAGCTATAAGCGTCATCTTCAGAGATCACTTGCACAAGACGGTGTAGTGTTACGTTGACGACATCGCCGTCAAAAGTCGCTCCAAGGATGATCACTTACACGATTTGAGGATAATGTTCGACCTTATGCGAGCGCACAATCTGAAGATGAATCCCACCAAGTCCTTCCTGGACGTGTCCAGTGGAAAGTTCTTGGGCTTTGTCATTACTTCCCGAGGCATTCATATAGACCCCGATAAGACAAAAGCAATCATGGAGATGAGTCCACCGAGGAACCTCCGTGAACTCCGCGGCCTTCAGGGAAGACTAGCCTACATCAGGAGGTTCATATCTAACCTCTCAGGGCGATGTCAACCTTTCACACAACTCATGAAGAAATGCGTCTTTTTCGTATGGAAAGAAGAATGTCAACGCGCCTTTGATGACTTTAAGGAATACATGTCGAATCTGCCAGTTCTGGTAGCCTCGGTCGTCGGAAAGCCTTTCCTGCTCTATGTACGAGCGACAGAACACTCCCTCGGTGCCTTGCTAGCACAGAACAACAATGCGGGGCACGAATAAGCCATCTATTATCTCAGCCGAATGATGGTGGGGCCGGAGCATAGGTACACCCTCGTGGAGAAGGAATGCCTTGCCTTGGTGTTCGCCATTCAGAAAACACGACACTATGTGTCAGGGCAGACCATCAATGTTATCTCACAAGTTAATCCCTCAGGGTTCTCATTCCCAAGCCAGGTGTACTTAGTTCTCATCTAGCCACATGGGCGATACTGTTATCCCCCTACGACATGGTTTTCGTTCCATAGAAGGCTGTCAAAGGTCAAGCCTTGGCCGACTTTCTAGCAGCCCATCCAGGCTCAGAAACAGCCAGAATCTTTAAAAAATCCCAGACAAAGTCGTTAACTCAAACATGACTTCACATGATGACGTTTGGCAAATGTTCTTCGACGGTGCTTCAAGAACGGGGCCCCAAGGTGATATTGTCGCTGGAGTCGGGATAGTATTAATTTCTCCCTCCGGATTGGTGGTCAACCGGGCATATCCTCTCACAGAACCATGTTCAAACAATGTAGCCAAATATAACGCTTTGATCATCGGGCTCCGACTCACAAAAGAAGTAGGAGTCGAATACCTTGAAGCATACGGCGACTCGCAGTTGATAGTTAATCAAATCCGAGGCTCGTACGAGGTTCGTAACGCGGACCTAATTCCCTATCATTAGACATCAATTGCCATCATTACAACCTTGGAGGGATTCTTTATAGAGCATGTTCCTAGACTCCATAATATTGAAGCCGATGCCCTAGCAGGCCTCGCCACTTCTTTGGCGATTCCAAATTATGCTCATTATCTAGTCGACGTGATAGGCCATGAGCTGGTCTGTCCCAAAAACAACGTTCAACTGGATACGAGTTACTCTGCCCAGATAACCAATGACGTACAAGACTGGAGACTTCCGTTCATCGACTTACGTGAATCTCACGATAGCCTTTGCGGGGCTCACCAACCTGGCCCAAAGTTGCGGGACTATCTCCGTTGGATGGGCTATTACGGGCCTACGATGGTAGCAGACGTAGTCAATTATGCAAAAAAGTGTAAGGCTTGTCAGATCCACGTAGATTTCATATATCTGCCATCTGAATTCTTGCACCCAATAGTGGCCTCTTGGCCATTTGAAGCATGGGGAATGGACATCATTGGCCCAATCACCCCGTCGTTGTCCAAAGGGTACCGGTTTATACTTGCAATCACCGACTACTTCTCCAAGTGGACGGAAGATGTTCTGCTGGCAGAGGTAAAGACATCAAACATGATCAGTTTCATAAAATATTACGTCATTTACCGTTTTGGACTGCCCCGAAAGATCATTCATGACAATGGTCCACAGTTTGCAAGCCATGCCTTCTATCGATTCTGTGACAAGAATCGGATTCAGAATGTGGCTTCAACGGCATACAACCCATCGGCTAATGGTTTGGCCGAAGCCTTTAACAAGACCGTAATCAAGCTTCTCAAGAAGTTTGTGTCTTCAAACAAGCACGACTAGAATGAAAAGCTGGACGAATACTTATGGGAGTACCGTACTATGAGTCGGACGGCTACAAAAAATATACTGTTCTTTCTGGTGTATGGAAGCGAGGCAGTTCTCCCATTGGAGAATCAGATCCCCTCACTTCGTGTGGCTCTTACTTACCGGTTGACGTCGGACGATAACTACCGCCGACGGCTACAAGAATTGAAAGCTTTAGATGAGAAGCATTTACAAGATCAACAAAGCATCGAGCTCTATCAAGCACGCATCTCTCAGGCCTTCAGTAAGAAAGTTAAGTAGAGGACATTCCAAATAGACGATCTCGTCTTGGTCGTTCGCAGACCGATGGTCATGACTCACAAAATTGCCGGCAAATTCTAGCCCAAGTGGAAGGGTCCATACATCATCGAGACCGTATTCTCCAACGGTGCATATCGACTCGCGAAGAAGAATGGAGACTTGCTTATGATACCCATAAACGGCAAGTTTCTGAAGAAATACTATGTCTAAGAACATGCTGGTACTTCCTCAAATCACCAAAACTCCCAGGCTATCGAGTTATGTACACCAAGTACCTCTGAACTCACACTCTATTAGCTCCTAGTGGATTCACATCGCATCTTCCTGAGTGGCGAGTCATGTATGCTGATACCTCTGAACTTTTACTCTAGGTTTGAAGTGTCATGATGTTATATGAATCCCAGTAGCACGTAGAGATTTATTTATCATATTTCTTTTTAATGGTTTTATTCCTCATATCGTGCTTCCTTGCGGTACTTGCTATTAGAGGTCTAACCTCTCTGGTTTTGTATGGCCAGATTTAGAGCCGGTCTCCGAGGACTCAGCTTACTTCTACCTCCAAGATGCTCAATACTAGAGCAATGATCGCAGAAGGACTCGAGTGGGTTCCTTATTTCTCCCTCGTTTTGTTACTTACTTTATACTTTGCCGTTTGGCACCGACATGTTAGTCGGATCGTCTTGTACTTACTTTTGCATAATTGTAACTAAGTCAGGCTGCAGCTGATAAACAATTGTGTATACTTGCTACATCATCTGGCTATGTTTTGTAAAGCCAGATATCAAGAACATTTTGACAAAGCGTTTGGGATGCCTTACTGCTTTATCTCACATGTTCTCTATTTACTGTTTCTTGTTTGAATGATTGAGACAATAGATGTGAAGTGACTATAGTGAGACTTTCATGTAGTATGCACCACCTCGTCTTTTAGATAGCATTGATCGTATTATACGGTATTTATCTACCCATAATATGTAGCTAGCTGAGTCATTCCCCCGCTCTCCAGTATTCTGGTTCTGGGGCGTGACACGAGGATCATGATTGTGTTGAGGCATATACCATTCCTTCAGCCATTTCGCATATGAAAGATCTATTTGATTAAGATCCTCGGCGGGGGCAGGAGGGTCAGAACCCCCGGTGCTATTACCCTCGGACTTGGGCTCCTCTTTTACAGCAACTTCAATCTTGGGAAAATTTCCCTCCCCGATGGTCGTCAGCTCCTCTTTCACCTCAACTTTTGGTATCACCTCCTCCTTAACAAACGGGGACTCTTCTTTGATGAGAAGAGGCAACATCTCCTCCTTCACAATGGTCTCGGCCTTCGACATAGATGCTGCAAAAATCAAAGAAAGAAGATAGTCATATGAAAACAAAGTGAATGGACACTTTTTCAGCTATGCGGCCTAATCAGACAGAGCCTATGCGGCTCAGTTATGAAGGGAGCATAGGCGTCTCGAATTTAGTAACACAAGCGGCCTAGGCAAGAAGAACATATGCGGCCCAAATATAGACAAGGTACAAGCCGTATGTGCTCTGATACTTATGAGGCTCGGTCCATGTGGCCCAGTCACATAGAAGTACATGCGGTACATGCCACATGAAGGCCAACTGTGCACTAAAGGCATTAAAACCATGGTACAGTGGCGAAAGGTGGTCAGACCCGCGCATAAAACATGCGACATGGCTGTTTAAATTCGAGTGATCATTCTTCCACCTTACCCTTGATCGGAGGATGGACGTCTGGGTGGAAGGAAGGTGACTTTTCAGAAGCGGCCCCCTTCCCTTTGTCGGTGGTGCTAGCGGGTGTAATAGCTTTGGGGGCCATGGCTAGTCGGAGAAGAAAATGCAACGAAGAGAGAAAAAACTGAAATAGAATAGAAGAAAGTCTCTCAATCATATAGCCTATATTTATAGGTTAAAACAAATGGGCGCTGCTTCGATTATCATGCCAATAAAAGATAATGATGGCCTTTTTGGATTTTACCTTTATTAACCGTCATCATTATCTCAGAAAAAATAGACCAAATCTAAAAACTAAAGTCGAGCATTAAGTGCAGCAGTAACATCTGGACAGCCTGGACAAAATCTTCCTGCGGTTCGAAGCTTCCATGCGGCTTGAAGTTTTCCTGCGGCTTGAAGCTTCCCTGCGGCTTGAGATTTCTTCTCCATGCTTCTTATTCAAAGTATTCCAAATTTGTAATTTAAAAACTTTGAAGTGGGTCTTGTAGAAGCATGAAAAAGATGGAGTTTACGCAGATCATCACTCCATACGTCCAAACAAAACTAAGCCGTAGAAGCAGTGCCCATGAAGACACTATGCGGCCAAGCAAAACTAAGCCACAAAAGCAGTGAAGACTCCATGCGACCAAGAAAAACTAAGCCGCAGAAGCAGTGAAGACCTCATGCGGCTAAGACAACTCAAGCCGCAGAAGTGAGGCTCTCGAAGGCCACATGCGGCTAAGGGGACTCGAGCCGCAGAAGGAAGGTTCTCATAGATCCCATGCGGCCAAGTGAGCCCAGCCGCAGAAGCAAGGTTCTCAAAGATCTCATACGTCCAAAAGAAGCCAAGCAGCAGAAGCAAGGCCCCTAAAGCTACTATACGGCCAAAATGAGTCAGACTCAACTTTATGGAAGGGACACATGGCAATTTAACCAAGTCTCAACCACCCATATTTACTACAACAAAATCTCAATAAACCCCTACCAGCTGGCAGCCCAAGATCGAGTTTTTATGTGCTGTGACAGACATGTGGCCACGTGGCCCTTTATGCAGCCCAAAATTTGCTATTGTAGGGATCACTATAAATAGCAGGTCACCACACACAAGCTAAAGGTTGGTAATCAAAGGCTGGCAAATTTCTTCGAGAGCAAAGACTGTGTCCGATAGTCCAAGGAGTAAGGCAGAGTTGCTATACTTTCCCGAGCCTCCATCGTCACCCCCCAGAATCAAAAACTAAACAATTGTACTTAGATTGTTTCCTAGGGTTTTCTTTTTAGGCTTTCTTTTGTACAAGCGAGTTTGCAATCAAGTTCACTTCCTCTGTAATTTTTGTTCATGATATTTAATGGCAAACACCTATACTTTTTAGAAAAGGAACAGAACATAAGATCACGATCGATAATGAAGAAGAAAATCAAGATAACGAACGACTTCAACTGCGTCCTTATAGTCAACAATCAAAAGATATTATTCAAAAGATGGGCTATAATTTTAAAGCTGGTCTCAATGGTGGCAAAGGAAGGAGAACTCCTATTCATATTCCTACTCCAAAAGGAAAGTCACAATCATATTACAGCAAGACAAAGCAGGAATTGGGCACAACTCACTAATTTTGACTCCAGAATCCTTCGAATCTGATAAAGAAGAACGGTCCAACTCTTCTGACTCTATTTCATGGGATTCAGACACCAGTGTAGGGCATGTCCATCGAGTGGCTCTATCTTCAAATATGGTAATTGTCGAGTTCTCGGAAAATGACAAAGACTTTGCCGAAGCCTCTGAATCTGATCCTTGGGCACAAAGGATGGATACTCAATAGAAGCTTCGCTTCAAGCAACGTGAGCCGCCTACCGAAGATCAGTTGTTTCAATTCGATGTTGGAGACGAAACCTTCCCAAGACCAATATTTATCAGCAAAAGTCTCCCTGAAGCAGATAAACAGAAACTGATCCAACTTATTAGGGAATACATTGATGTATTCGCTTGGAGCTATGAAGACATGTCGAGATTGGATCCCCTGATCGCTACCCATAAACTCAATATTCTGCCGAATGCGAGGCCAGTCAAGCAACAACAGCGACGATTTTGACCTGACATGATGGATGCCATAGAACCTGAAGTCAAGAAGCTCATTGCTTGTGGCTTCGTCAGAAAAGAACAACATCTGGACTGGGTGCCTAATCTTGCCCAGTTTTGAAGAAAATAGGGAAGGTCCAAGTTTGTATTGACTTCAAAGACCTTAATGAAGCTTGTCCCAAAGATGAATTTTCTCTTCTGATCAGTGATGTCATGATCGATAATACATGCGGATTTGAACGAATGTCTTTTATGGATGGATTCTCAGGATATAATCAAATCAAGATACACCCAGAAGATGAGAAACATACATCTTTTTACACTCCTCTCGGAGTCTATTGCTACACTGTCATGTCATTTTGTCTTAAAATGCTGGTGCAACTTATCAGCAGGCCAGGAGTACTTCCTTCCGTGATCATTTGCGGACGACAGTTGAATGCTATGTAGATGATATTGCTGTCAAAAGTCATCTACAAGAAAACCACATCCAAGACTTAAGAACTATATTCGATCTAATGCGCCAACATCAACTCAAGATGAATCCCACCAAGTCATTCCTGGGAGTCTCTAGTGGCAAATTTCTTGGATTCGTTATTACCTCTAAAGGTATATACGTTGACCCTGAGAAAATCAAAGACGTTCAAGAGATGCGTCCTCCACGCAACCTAAAAGAGCTACGAGGATTCCAGGAACGACTTGCATACATCAGAAGATTCATCTCAAATCTCTCTGGACGCTGTAGACCGTTTACTCAACTCATGAAAAAAGGTGTGTCTTTTATTTGGACTGAAGAATACCAGCAAGCATTTAAAGACATAAAGCGGTACTTGATGAACCCTCCAGTTCTAGTGCCTCTATTCTCAGGAATACCCTTCCTGATGTATGTTCGAGCAATAGATCATTCATTGGATGCTTTATTAGCTCAAAAGAATAAAGATGGTCATGAATAAGCTATCTATTATCTCAGTAGTACAATGATCAGAGCTGAACATCGATACAGCCCAGTAGGAAAAGAATGTCTAGCTTTGATGTTTGTTGTTCAAAAGATGAGACATTATATTATCGGTCAAACTTTTCATGTTATTTCTAGAGTTAACCCTCTCCGAGTTTTGATGAAGAAGCTCCGCACACTCAATTCTAGGATTGCTAAATGGGCCATATTATTAGCACAATATGATATGGTTTATATTCCTCAAAAGTCTGTTAAGGGTCAAGATCTTGCTGACTTCTTGGCAGCTCATCCAATTCTCGAAACATATAAACTTTATGACGATATTCTAGATAAAACTTTGGAATCCAACAAGATTTCAGAAGAAATTCTTGTCTGGCGTCTATTCTTTGACGGTGCATCCAGAATAGGACCAAAAGGTTCTATTGTTGCTGGAGTTAGAATCGTCCTCGTATCACCAGAAGGATTAACTGTTCAAATAGCTTATTATTTAGACGAGTCATGTTCCAATAACGTGGCTGAATACAGTGCTCTGCTAATTGGTCTCCAATTGGCTAAATAATTAGACATTGAATATCTTGATGTGTATCGAGACTCTAAACTGATTGTCAATCAGGTTAGAGGCACGTATGAAGTTCGACACCAGGATCTTGTCCCATATTATGAAACGGCAGTTAGGCTGGCTACATCGTTCAAGAATTTCTTCATTGAACATGTACGTCGGACATGCAATACGAAGGCTGATACGTTGGCTAATCTGGCAGCCGTATTAGCAATCCCACGGAAAAGGCAACAGATGATTGTTATCACTAATAGAGAGTTATTTTTCTTTAAGAATAACTCAAATATCAAGTTCAGCAATTCAACTGAAATCAATATCATTAGTGAAGACTGTAGAGCTCCTTTCATTGACTTCGTGGTACAAGCCATTTTACCTGAAGATTCTAAAGAAGCTACAACAATTCGTAGGTGATTACTTCGGTTTTATTACAATCATACTTCTAAGACCCTTTATTGACGACCATTTGATCGTCTACTCTTACGTTGTCTTGCTGGAGATGAAGTAAAATAAATACTACGGGAAGCTCACGATGGTGTGTGTGGTGCACATCAGCCTGGTCCTAAATTACAAGATCGTATCCGACGTATGGGCTACTATTGGTCCACTATGGTATCAGATGCTATTGAATATGCAAGAAAATGTCGAGCCTGTCAAATTCATGCAGACTTCATCCACCAACCGTCGGAGTTCCTTCATCCGACTGTCGCATCATGGCCCTTTGAAGCTTGGGGTATGGATGTTATTGGTCCTATCAATCCACCATCGTCTAGAGGACATCGGTTTATACTGGCTATAACCGATTACTTTTCAAAATGGGCCAAAGCTATACCTTTATCTGAAGTCAAGACCAGCAGCGTCATCAAATTCATTAAACATCATGTGATATACAGATTTGGTATTCCTTGACGAATCATTCATGATAATGGACCACAATTCATCATTCAAAAGTTTACTCGATTTTGTGATGATAACAGAATCAATAATGTTGCTTCTACAGCCTACAATCCTGCAGCTAACGGTTTGGCTAAGGCATTCAACAAAACCATTATTAAGCTTCTCAAGAAATTCATTTTTACCAATAAAAGAAACTGGAGTGAAAAGCTTGGAGAATGTCTATGGGCTTATCGTAATACTATACGTACTCCAACCGGTTGCATGCCTTTCTCCTTGGTGTATGGATGCGAAGCTGTTCTACCATTAGAAATTTAAATACCTTCCTTAAGGATTGCAATTTCTAATGAACTCACAACAGAAAACAATAATCGCCTTCGACTTCAGGAACTTGAAGTGTTGGATGAGAAATGGTTACTAGCTCAACTGCATATTGAGCTATATCAAGCCCGTATCTCCAAAGCTTTCAACCGAAAGGTCAAAGTACGAGCATTCCAAAAAGGAGAACTAGTCCTTACTGTCAGACGTCCTATGACTATCACACACATGAGCACGGGCAAATTCGAAGCGAAATAGGAAGGTCCCTATATTATAAGCAAGGTTTTCTCAAACGGAGCTTATCAACTAACTAAAATGGATGGCCGAGTTGCTATGATGCCTATCAATGAAAAATTCTTAAAAAAGTACTATGTCTGAAGAAAATATAAAATATTCTTTGAATGTTGTACATATTAAAAGAGTTGAGCTGTTCACCCTTCTGATAAACTCCTAAAATCCCCAGCGGAATGTATCCACATCATATCATGTGATCATAAACCCAATCTTTTAGAACCCAATTGTTTTAAAAGATATCTTATTTTTGAATCCTAGATGATTCAAAGATAATCAATAAATACATGAATTCATGTTTGTACTGCCTCTGAATTCTATCATATACATCAGCGACTTATTACGTCCACATTACCTCTGATAAAGTCGTCTTTTGAAATGACAATATTTTGAGAATTATATTCTGTCACGTCCATATTACCTCTGAACAGATATAATTAGTTTTGTTATTTTCTTTTAGGAAATATGTCATGTCCGGTACCTCTGAACATATTTTTCTATTCTTATCTATTACTTATATCTACTACAGGTATATAATAAGTAATAGAACCACAAAAAGAGCATTGGGGAGGCTGAGTGCTGAGATCAATAATCAGCTTTTTCAAATTTTTAGCCCTCTCTACTCTGAAATCGAGTATCCTTTGTCTAGCAAGACCTCTCCCGAACTCTGGATTAAAAGGTTGCAGTGACTCTGCTCGACATTCTAGCTCTGAACCTTCGATTTGAATACGTGCATCCCGTTGCCTCCTCAAGTCATCTAATTGACTTGCAGCAATTTGATCCAATACTTCTTCTTCGCGTCGTCGAGCTACTTTAACTGCTTCTTGGAGTCGAGCCATTTCAATTTTTAGTTCCCAGAGATGAACTTGATATTCAGCAGCTTCTTTTTCTTTCTCTGCAGCTTCAGTCTAATAGCACTCAATAGAAGAAGTTGTCTCGACAAAGCGAGATTCCAACTATGTAGAGCGCTGTGAGAAAGCTACCACAGAAGCTTCGAACGTCACTTTTCGTGTTGCAGCCTCGTGAGCTATCACCTCGCATTCAACATCTACGAGTTTCTGGATGTTTCCTCTTGTTAGATCTTTATAAGATTTAAATGATTCTTCAAGCTCATTCAAAATACGATCTAAATAGTTGACTCTATCCAGATCACCAATCATACGGATGGCTCCAATGATGAAGGTGGAAGGGCCCCTGACTGACTCATAAGGTTGGTCCTTTTCCATAACCATTTAGATTAGAGGCTTCAGAGAAGTGAAGAAAGCATTAGTATAAGCTTCGACAACAGCCATGTTCATCGCTGAGATCCTCGGCATAGCCACTTCTGTTGGAATTCTTATTTCTGAAGTAACTGGAGGAACTACAGATTGTACACCAGAAGATCCGAGTACTGGCATCATAGAAGAACTTCTCTCTCCAGTTTGGGTCGCCATATCCAGGGGAGCCATGGTCGAGCTAAAACTGAATGTGGTCGACGTAGATTTTGCAAGTGTCCCCACAGGACCCACTGTAATCAAGATACACAGTCACTACATATAAATTACAGAAATTAAGGTAAATAAAAGTCAAAATTTTACCTGATCCTGGCAATACATATGGGGTTTCATAGGGCATATCCAGATCAAAATGGAGCCTGGCCATGGTAGTTTCAGACACAGCTGCCTGACTACTTCCAACTTCGGAACCGCCTGATAAGAAACGGCTGCTTCCGGCCCCTGATTCTGCCTGGTTAGCTGGGGCAATCTTCTCTGCAACCCTGACTTCAAAAATTTGATCAGTAGGGGTCTGAGTCTCTGCAACAACAGTGTTAGAATTTCCATCATTCTTAGAATCTTCAAGAGCCGTAGTTTAATCTTCGTTATTTTCAGGCTCATCAGTTTTTAGGCTTAAATGCCCCTCCTCAACAACGGGATTTTCTTCACCCTCAATAGTTATATGGCATTCTTCAGTCGATACCAGCGGGGCATCTACTGGAACTGGTTCTTCTTCAGCAGCACTTGCAGAATTATCTCCGATTGACACATTGCCATAGTCACAATCCATGTAAAACCCCTAAATTTCTACTATTTTTTTATTATTAAATTTGGTACTGATTTAAAATTTTGTATTGTACGTCGCGTAGTCATATTGTACGTCGCGCACGAAATTTTATTTTTCGTAATTGCTCGACGTGTGCGAATATGTGCGAGCGTACATATTTTTTAAAAAACATTTTTCTATTTTTATCGTTTCAAAATAATATATAATAATTATTTTAGCTATCGTATCAAAATTTTCAAGTTTATAAATTTATTTATAAAAAGCCTTTGGTTTATACAGTTATTAATAGTAAATAATATTCTTTGTACATACATATATATTGTATAAATATTTTATTAGTTTATTTTTTTAATAATATTTATTATTTTCGAAATTAATATTATAGGTATTTTTGGAAAATATATTTTTCAATTATTATGGCGATTTAAATCTTGATTTGATTCTATGGATTTATTTAAATAGTTAAAATAATATCTATATTTTGAAATTTGATTTACCTTATCTAATTTTAAGCTAAAGGTTGGAATTTAATTGGATTTAAATTGGATTTAAATTTGGATTGAATTTGGATTTGAATTTGGATTAAATTTATTAGTAGCTAATTATCTAAATTGGGTTTAAATTACTCATAATCCTTATCCAATTGGGAATTCCCACATTCTATAAATAGCCAGGTACTCCTCCATTAATTCCACACGCCAATTACTCCACAAATTCTCTACCATCCATAATAGTGCGTGTATCGTGTCTGTGTCCATCCAAAGTCTTATTCCACTTTTTACATATATAATTTCTCCGTGTCGGACAAACCCCGACACAATCCACGCAACCACAAGCCCTAAATCTAATCCACATCCTGGGCACTGTCGTGCCGTCTCGATCACCGATCCCAGCCCGTCCTCGGCCATCTCTACACACCAGCTTCCTCGCCATCCCCATCACCAACACCAGCCGACCTTCCTAAACTACCTCGACCTTCCGATCTCCTTCATAGATCCCGGCCTCTGCCAACACCCATCTCAGCCACCACCACCAACGTCGTCATCCCCAAGACCACCCACGACCAACACCCGACCAAACCGCTACCACCACCCCGCCAATCGGCGGCGTTACGACAGCCCCCGCCAAACCATCAAAGCCACCACCTGACTTCCACCACCACGATCCGTACAAACCACCACCCCCGACGACGACAATCATCACAGCCACCATTTCCCAAAACACAGAGAAATAAGTAGATGCCCTCACCTTTGCCGACACCCGCCTTGGCCGCGCGAGCGCCGCTCATCCCGCGCGCCTCCGACAGCCTTGACCGCCGGCGAGCACTGAGCCGCCTACTCCAAACCCTCCTCGCGCCCCCGGCCGGAACCCCGCGTCTCTGCCCGAACATGGCCGGGCTCCCCTCTTCCTCTCTCGCCACTACTTCCCGAACCCCCGCTCTCCCCTCACCGCCGGAACTTCCCTGGAATCAGTGCCCCGCCTCCACTATTCCACCACCTAGACGCCCGGTCGTCGCCTCTACGCGCGCGGAGCCGCCTCCGCGAACTTTGCCTCGCCGGAGCCGCGCTCCCCTGCGGCGCGTCACCCACGAATCCGCTCAGCCCGTCTGCCTGTCCATGCCCTTGCCGCCCAGCCATGGGACACCGCCGCACCGCCGGATCCGGTTGTCCCCGCACCGCTCGCCTAGCCGCAGCACCGAACTCCGGCGGCCGCGCCTTCCCCTTCCTCTGCCGCACGCCGAGCCGCTACCCGAGCTCCCACCAACCTCCCGACCGCCTCCCGATCCTCTCCGCCGCCTTCCCTCACCGACGCTGGCGTCGGACTTCTGCCCCCTTCTTCCCTCTTCTCCTTCGCCGCCTCTTGTGCCTGACCGCCGCGCCACCGCCGTCTCGCCTCTAGGCGCCGACCACCGAGGCCGACCCCTCACCGATTGCCCGCTCCCCCTCTCTTCCCGATCACACTCTCTCTCTCGCTCCTTTCTAACCCACTCTTCACTGCTTCCTCTCATTTTCTCGTTTTTATTTTAATTTTTTTTTCTTTTTTCTTCTTCTTCTCTCTTCACAAGAGAAGAGTGCAGCAGCACACAAGCTGCTGAGTGTTTTGTTATTTTATTATTCGATTTTTCTTATTCAATATTATTATTATTATTATTATTATTATTATTATTATTATTACTATTATTATTATTATTATTATTATTATTATATTGTATATGTACACTGTTTTACTTATTAACATTGTTATTATTATTGTTATTCTTATTGAAGTCTATTTGCATTTTTCTAAGATTATAATATGGTATTATTTTAGTATTTCAAATGTGGTTTTTAACATAGAAAAAGAAAATATTGTTATAATATACTAGCTATTTTTCAAAACATAAGTTGTTGACCTAAAATTTTATATTTGACAAATTATGATTTTTATAAAAATTAGTTTTGGCCTAAAATATATTTTTAAGTATTTATATATAGTACTTTGAGTAATAAAAACTTGGTTTAAAGATATACTTAATTTTTTAAAATAGTTTATTTATTTATTTTCTACCAAATCTCTTCTTATTGTGGTTCATCTTATCCCTATCCTCTTGCAATCTCGGGCCCCTCTATATCGTCCTTAGCTAAATTGGCCCTCTTGGACCCAATGGAACTGTCCGTGCCACCGTTCGTGGTCACCTTGCATAGTTGTTGCACCGAAGTTGCAGTTCGTGCCACATTGAACATCGCAGCACACCAGGCAGCTTACCAGGCATCGCCAACAGGCTAGTATACATTGCTAATTAACAGTCAAATTAGTTATTTTCTGTATTATTTATTTTGTTTCATATTGTTAGTTACCTTTGTTATAAATTGTGCGTCCAAGCCACACTTGGACGCAAGCGACTCTATTAGTCGTTTTATTTTACTATATGCATGTTAACCTAGTGTTAGTGGACTACCTTTTTGTCGGGGGATATCCTTATATCTTCTTTGGCTATGACACTCGCACTATACGGTTGGAGACATGTTTCTAGGGGCACGACTTATTGACTAGCTATCTCTAAAGTCGTGTGACGGATAGATGATCGTAACTGCTATGATTAGGGTTTTAGAGACTCAAGCAGTTACAAAACTGGATGAGCCATGGACATGACTTGAACAGTGTGGGAAATATTGGAGGAGGACAGTCGCTAGTGCGTATGGGAAGCCAGGTAACCCATAGTTTCGAAAGAAACTATGGCGATATATTTGCAGATGCCCTCTGACGTTTCGGACGTTACGGACGGATACGTATGACTGGATGCCAGTTGCATAATTTTAGCCTAAAATCCCACCCATGCGCATGAAAGTTGTCCTCTAAATTGCACATTAGGCGGTTAGAATCTCCTTTGCATATTTGTGTCTAGGATAGTCATTTTTATATTATTTTATTCTGACAGTCATATTAGCTTGTTCTTCCTGTATCTTGCTACGTCCGTCTGAGGACCTAGTTTTTCCCCAGGTGTGTGTTCATGTCTTCCGCAGGTATTCTAGTCAAGGCAGTGGTCTTCTCCATTCCTTTGAAGACGATTGCGCTTGGTTCGTCTTGCCATTTTATTGATCGATTCTTGTACATTTCTTTCATTGAGATAGTTGGTAGTGGACTTTGTCTCCGCCCAACGATTGTATCATAAATATTCAAGTAAATTTTTCTATTATTATTCTTTTCATTGTGGATGAAATTTAGTTTGTCTTGGATTACTGTATTTTACAGCTTATGTATACATACAAGGCCCTGTACTTTGTATGTATACAGCTGGCATGTCTATGTACTTGGTCCTACGTATTTTGGGACTAGAACGTGACATGTTTTTGTGGTAGCCCATGCAGGTCTAGATAAATTGTTTGGTTACTTTACCATACCAAGCAAGCCTGTGTATAGGATTAGAGTAGGATCTCATCCACATACTTGACCGCCTTCTCCTCGAGTTGCATCTTGCTTGATCCCTTCTATTGTGATTCGTGCCCTTCTTTCGTGCTTGATAGAGATTAATAAGGTAACCCATACTAGGTGGACATGACCCATTGTTCCATCACCCTACTAGTTTAGCTCTTGTAAGTTGGGTAGAATGCCTCATGACCTAGCATAAGACTTCGTCCTTATGACTCATTATAGTAGATACTAAGTGGATTGCCTAGACTATAAATTTTTAAAGACTATACCTTATTGGTCGACCAAAGCCTTAGACAAGGAGACAATAGGTCGACTGTATAGGCACCAAACAAGACTTAGATTCTTAAGTAGTTCGAACTAATTCTAGTCTCTTTCAATAATAATCTCACGTGTCTATATTTTACCATCTTGACTAAATGTTGCTACTATAGCCTAGTTTTGCAAGTTTAACCGTTATCAAACGTGTTCAAGACACATGCTATTGAGCGCGCGCTCACTAACATATTGTCTAGTCAGAATCGGTGAATGATGGTCTGATCAACCGAGTGCACTTTGGTTCGCTTTTATTTATCGTTCTATGTGGATGGAGACATAGCTAAACTTGTCCTCTAGAGTCCCATCCGCGACAGCCTTGGCAACTCTTTTAGAATTATTCAATCGCCTTTGAACCACGTTTTCGTATGCAATAAACATCCCCTTCGAACTCTTATTCGTTTTTGTCTTTCACTTAATTTGGAAGGACAGAACACTCGTACTTGATAGATAGAAACCACGTGTTCCCCTATGACCATGATAGTTATAGTTAGCCATCAACCAAGCCATGTGTTTACAACCTCGCCTCGAGTTATTCGCCTTACCCTTCGACTCTTGATCATGATCTCTAATCATTTGAAATTTAGAAATGACTAGAATTATTTTCTTAACACCCCTAAAACCTAGACGAGTATTTTCCTCCCTAGGAAACCACATGTCCTAGATCTCAATTCAATTTACCACCACTTATTAACCATTAATCTTTGTCTCTTCTTGCGCTAACACGCGACCATCAATTACTCCATAAATTAACTTCGTGATTTATTTCTGCAATTATCGAAATCACGATTCCTAATGCATATTTTGAACGTCATGATTTGATTGTTCCTCATTGATATATCATTGTACCCTCTCAACCCCTACTTATTTTTAATTTCGAGGACGAAATTCTTGTAAGTTGGGTAGGATGTAAAACTCCTAAATTTCCACTATTTTTTTATTATTAAATTTGGTACTGATTTAAAATTTTGTATTGTACGTCGCGTAGTCGTATTGTACGTCGCGCACGAAATTTTATTTTTCGTAATTGCTCGACGAGTGCGAATATGTGCGAGCGTACATATTTTTTTAAAAACATTTTTCTATTTGTATCGTTTCAAAATAATATATATAATAATTATTTTAGCTATCGTATCAAAATTTTTCAAGTTTATAAATTTATTTATAAAAAGCCTTTGGTTTATACAGTTATTAATAGTAAATAATATTCTTTGTACATATATATATATATATTTCAAAAATATTTTATTAGTATATTTTTCTAATAATATTTATTATTTTCAAAATTAATATTATAGGTATTTTTGGAAAATATATTTTTGAATTATTATGGCAATTTAAATCTTGATTTGATTCTATGTATTTATTTAAATAGTTAAAATAATATCTATATTTTGAAATTTGATTTACCTTATCTAATTTTAAGCTAAAGGTTGGAATTTAATTGGATTTAAATTGGATTTGGATTTAGATTGGATTTGGATTTGAATTTGGATTAAATTTATTAGTAGCTAATTATCTAAATTGGGTTTAAATTACTCATAATCCTTATCCAATTGGAAATTCCCATATCCTATAAATAGGCAGGTACTCCTCCATTAATTCCAAAAGCTAATTACTCCATAAATTCTCTACCATCCATAATAGTGCGTGCATCGTGTCTGTGTCCATCCAAAGTCTTATTTCACTTTTTACACATATAATTTCTCCGTGTCGGACAAACCCCGACACAATCCACGCAACCACAAGCCCTAAACCTAATCCAAATCCTGGGCACTGTCGTGCCGTCTCGATCACCGATCCCAGCCCATCCTCGGCCATCTCCACACACCAGCTTCCTCGCCATCCCCATCACCAACACCAGCCGACCTTCCTAAACTACCTCGACCACCCGATCTCCTTCATAGATCCCGGCCTCTGCCAACACCCATCTCAGCCACCACCACTAACGTCGTCATCCCCAAGACCACCCACGACCAACACCCGACCAAACCGCTACCACCACCCTGCCAATCGACGACGCTACGACAGCCCCCGCCAAACCATCAACGCCACCACCTGACTTCCACCACCATGATCCCTACAAACCACCACCCCCGACGACGACAATCATCATAGCCACCATTTCCCAAAACACCGAGAAATAAGTAGAAGCCCTCACCTTTGCCGACGCCCGTCTTGGCCGCGCGAGCGCCGCTCATCCCGTGCGCCTCCGACAGCCTTGACCGCCGGCGAGCACTGAGCCGCCTCCCCCAAACCCTCCTCGCGCCCCCGGCCGGAACCCCGTATCTCCGCTCGAACATGGCCAGACTCCCATCTTCCTCTCTCGTCACTACTTCTCGGACCCCCGCTCTCCCCTCACCGCCGGAAATTCCCTGGAATCAGCGCCCTGCCTCCACTCTTCTACCACCTGGACGCCCGGTCGTCGCCTCCACGCGCGCGGAGCCGCCTCCGTGAACTTTGCCTCACCGGAGCCGCGCTCCCCTGTAGCGCGTCACCCACGAATCCGCTCAGCCCGTCTGCCTGTCCGTGGCCTTGCCGCCCAGCCATGGGACACCGCCGCACCGCCGGATCCGGCTGTCCCCGCACCGCTCGCCTAGCCGCAGCACCAAACTCCGGCTGCCGCGCCTTCCCCTTCCTCCGCCGCGCGCCGAGCCGCTTCCCGAGCTTCCACCAACCTTCCGACCGCCTCCCGATCCTCTCTGCCGCCTTCCCTCACCGACGCTGGCGTCAGACTTTCGCCCCCTTCTTCCCTCTTCTCCTCCGCCGCCTCTTGTGCCTGACCGTCGCGCCACCGCCGTCTCGCCTCTAGGCGCCGACCACCGAGGCCGACCCCTCACCGATCGCCCGCTCCCCCTCTCTTCTCGATCGCACTCTCTCTCGCTCCTTTCTAACCCACTCCTCACTGCTTCCTCTCATTTCCTCGTTTTTATTTTAATTTTTTTTCTTTTTTCTTCTTCTTCTCTCTTCACAAGAGAAGAGTGCAGCAGCACACAAGCTGCTGAGTGTTTTGTTATTTTATTATTCGATTTTTTATTCAATATTATTATTATTATTATATTGTATATGTACACTATTTTACTTATTAACATTGTTATTATTATTGTTATTATTATTGAAGTCTATTTGCATTTTTCTAAGAGTATAATATGGTATTATTTTAGTATTTCAAATGTGGTTTTTAACAAAGAAAAAGAAAATATTGTTATAATATACTAGCTATTTTTCAAAACATAAGTTTTTGACCTAAAATTTTATATTTGACAAATTATGATTTTTACAAAAATTAGTTTTGGCCTAAAATATATTTTTAAGTATTTATATATAGTACTTTGAGTAATAAAAACTTGGTTTAAAGATATACTTAATTTTCTAAAATAGTTTATTTATTTATTTTCTACCAAATCTCTTCTTATTGTGGTTCATCTTATCCCTATCCTCTTACAATCTCGGGCCCCTCTATATCGTCATTAGCTAAATTGACCCTCTTGGACCCAATAGAACTGTCCGTGCCACCGTTAGTGGTCACCTTGCATAGTTGTTGCACCGAAGTTGCAGTTCGTGCCACATTGAACATCGCAGCACACCAGGCAGCTCACCTGGTGTCACAACAAGCAAGTATACCTTGCTAATTAACTGTCAAATTAGTTATTTTCTGTATTATTTATTTTGTTTCATATTGTTAGTTACCTTTGTTATAAACTGTGCGTCCAAGCCACACTTGGATGCAAGCGACTCTATTAGTCGTTTTATTTTACTATATGCATGTTAACCTAGTGTTAGTGGACTACCTTTTTGTTGGGGGATATCCTTATATCTTATTTGGCTGTGACACTCGCACTACACGGTTGGAGACATGTTGCTAGGGGCACGACTTATTGACTAGCTATCTCTAAAGTTGTGTGACGGATAGATGATCGTAACTGCTATGATTAGGATTTTAGAGACTCAAGCAGTTACAAAACTGGACGAGCCATGGACATGACTTGAACAGTGTGGAAAATATTAGGGGAGGACAGTCGCTAGTGCGTATTGGAAGCCAAACAGGTAACCCATAGTTTTCGAAAGGAACTATGGCGATATATTTGCAGATGCCCTCTGACGTTTTGGACGTTACGGACGGATACATATGACTGGATGCCAGTTGCGTACTTTTAGCCTAAAATCTAACCCATGCGCATGAAAGTTGTCCTCTAAATTGTACATTAGGCGGTTAGAATCTCCTTTGCATATTTGTGTCTAGGATAGTCATTTTTATATTATTTTATTCTGACAGTCATATTAGCTTGTTCTTCTTGTATCTTGCTACGTCCGTTTGAGGACCTGGTTTTTCCCCAGGTGTATGTTCATGTCTTCTGCGGGTATTCTAGTCAAGGCAGTGGTCTTCTCCATTACTTTGAAGACGATTGTGCTTGGTTCGTCTTGCCATTTTATTGATCGATTCTTGTACATTTCTTTCATTGAGATAATTGGTAGTGGACTTTGTCTCCGTCCAACGATTGTATCATAAATATTCAAGTAAAATTTTCTATTATTATTATTTTCATTATGGATGAGATTTAGTTTGTCTTGGATTACTGTATTTTACAGTTTATGTATACATACAAGGCCCCTTTACTTTGTATGTATACAGCTGGCATATCTACGTACTTGGTCCTACGTATTTTGGGATTAGGGCGTGACAATCCTGGAGGGCGTCTATCATCTCTCGATCTTCATGAGAATAAGTAGGAGTTTGAGTGGTCGAAAGATCGGCAGCTCCAGCTTGATATTATATAGGAGGCAACTCCTCTTCGGGAGATGTAACCTCTGGGACATTTGGAGTCGGGGATGACAGTGTTACTCCTGCTACAGCCTGGGAAGTTACGGAAATAGTTGTTCGTACAACTTGATATCCTAGAATTTCTTCGGTAGTAATTGAGACTGGAATATCAATTGTTGTAGTCTCTGTAGATGAAAAAGAATAATATCAATACATATCATTCATATTTTAAAATTATGCTTAAAAGTATAGAAATTACCTTTTTGAGATGGTAGATCCTTCTGTGAGGATAATTATATATTAAATTCCTTTTAGAGGGAGGAAGCGTCAATTGTTTGACGTTCTGCTCGAGTCACTAGCAATTTTCTTCTGGCCTTCTATAGCAGAGGTGCTACAGGTTCTTCTTCAACCTCATCAAGGTCATCTGGTATTCTGGGCACTTTTTCTCGGGCGACTCCACTCTATTTTGGAACCGAAGAAGGAGTTATTTCCCCCTCCCCAAGAGAGGTCCCACTATGCATCTGCTTCGACTGGGATCGAGTCGTCGTTGTCGGTTGTTCACTAATGACCAAAGTGGTCTTCGTCTTTTTCTTCCCCGAAGCCTTAGAAGAAGAAGGAAGATTATCATGATGCGAAGGAGCAGAAGAATCTCTAGTCTTTCTTTTCTTAAGCCCCTTGGCAGGAGACTTTTCCTTTTGTACTTTTAATGATACGTCCAACGGCTCGTTTACTTCATCTAGGAAGCCTACAAGAGAAACCTCCAGAGGTTCATCGGCAGGGTCTCAATCTTCTGCATCCCTGAACAATTGTGCAGTACAAACTCCAGCCTTTGATCGCTTATCACTGCCAAAGCTGTGAGCCAGATGAAAGTTTTCGGCAAAAGTGTTTGTCGAAGTATAGAAATTATCGTATGTGTATAACATATGCAGACCCTGAGCAAGATTATGGAGCATGGAGAATATAGCCTCGGTACCTCTGGCATTATAATATCTCCAAGCCCTAGCACCATCAATCAAGAAACTCTTGGCTTGCAGGCAAGTAGTGGCATTTCCCATATGCAGCTAGTTATAGCCAAATTGTCGAGCAAATCGACTTGGCAAATATGGTTCTAGAAAACACTCTTCCTCAAATCGATATACTAGGTGAGACGGACGGATTGTCTTTAACCATATAAAAACAGTCGGAGACAGACGGAGAGGTGCTGTTTCTAAATCCATGAGTTGTGGAGGAAGATAGTCATATCCTAGAGGAGGGGAACACATTGAAATCTCCATCCAGATCCTCGGTTCAAAGCTCTTCTACATTCTGAAAGTACGTTTACATTCCAACGAGCATTGGAATAACGCCTAATAAAGTTACCCCCAACTTCACCCATATCAGGGTCCATCAAGCTGGGATGGTGTAGCAATAACCACCCGAACAAATAAGTATATAGCATTTCGGTGCAGGAAAATCCAGCCGAGCAGCCTTATCGTGCAGCATAGTGTCTACAAAAGAACGTAGTCCTGCGTTCAGGCGACAAGTCATCGCTGAAAGAATGTCCATCTTATGGTTAGATGCACAGCAGCAAATAATACGCCTCAGTAAAATCTATCGACTGTACTGGCCCCGGGAACTACAAACCGTCGCAGCCATAAAGAAAGAAAATCCATCAATTGGGCTTCTTTTGACATGGGTCTGTAACCCTGCCAAAGATAACTCTCAATAGTAGCACTAACCTTAAAGGGGTGCCAGTCCACATGTCACGACCCGATCCCAAATAATTGGGTCGAACCGGATCATGCCCAGCCTGCACCGTTGTTGAGACGGTGGCAGTAAGCTGTTCCATTAGCAGGTAACCACAACAACGTCTATATTTGTCACAGCTCAAAATCCGGAAAGCTAAAACATACCAAAAATCAATTCCCGAAATATTTCGGGAATCCAAAATAATCCACAGGACCTTTCCGAAAGTCCCGAAAAATTACGACGTCGCTAAAACCGAATTCCTAAAGGGAATCGGGGACCATTTCTCATCATCGACTAATACAAAAATAAGCGGGACAGGGGTTATACCTCGGATTGCTCGGCTAGAGCTCTCAGATGAAAAAAAAAAGAAAATAGAGCTCCGAATCAGCGAATAATTCCCGAAACAGCGCTGGAACAGCAGCGTCGCTGCCAAAATCAGCAGATCGGGGAGTCAAAAAGAGCGCTGGCGAAGGCTCGGCCACGTGCACAGGGAATCGAGCGCTGGGACAGTGGGAGAAAGCTCGGCCAAGTGGGCAGCGGCCACAAGGGTCGACGGACTTGGGCGAGCGAGGGGGACGGGCGGCCGTCGGCGGTGGCGCCGGCGGGACAGCGGGCGCGGGGCTCCGATGGGGCGGTTGCCGAGGGGAGCTCGGCGGGGGCTGGCGCTCGCGGGGAAGCTGGGCCGAGAAAAGGGTCGCCGGACGTCGGGCTGGCGCGGGGTGGCCGCGGGCGTGGGGTCGGGGAGTTGAAGGCGCGAAGGGGTGCTGAGAGGAGGAGAAAATTTGTTGAGGAAGAAGAGAGAGAGAGTGTTATTCTTGTGAGTGATGGGGAAAAATGGTTGGGGATTTTAAGGGAAAGTAACAGAGAAGAAGTCAGATGGTATTTGGAGGAAAAAGGGAAAGTTTGGTAGAACGTGTGGAGAGGAGTTAGAAAGGGTAAGAAAAATAGGTGGGTTGACCGAGTACGTGGGTGCTGGTCCTACGAGACCAGCTCACTAAAATTATATTTTTTTATTTTTTTTAAAACAACTATTAGCCAAAAATCAGATTTTAAGAAAAAGAGGGAAAAGGATTGGGTTTGGCTCAGGCCTGGGTCTGGGTTCGGACTCGGGTCTGGGTCTGAATTCAAAAATCCTTGTTGTTAATTTCAAAATCATTTTAACACTCAGAAAATATAATAATAATAATAATAATAATAACTAAAACACTGATAATAATTATTCACAAAATATGGGTTTCACAATCTTCCCTCCTTAGAAAATTTCGTCCTCGAAATTAAAGGCAGGGTAGGAGAATCAAATAGGTACGGGTACTACACTCGTAACTCAGGTCCAACAATAAGAATTTCCAAGGCAGTCGTGGATGAGACGGTTTATGATATCGTCCATGTAAAAAAATACAAAAGCGAACCAAAGTACACGAGGTTGATCAGACCATCATGTACCGGTCCTGATTAGACAATATATTAGTGGGTGCACCCAATAAAATACTGTCATGATCAAGCTTGATAGAGAGATAGCATGCAAAACTAGGCTGACTTAGCTGCATCAGTCAAGTTTAGAACGAAAAGATAAGAAGTAGGAGTTTAAATGATGGCTCAAATTCTGATCTTCTTCTCACCTCTGACTACGCTTGCAACTGCTTTCTCTGGCACTGAAAGGTTGAGTTCAATCTTCAGTTCTGAATTATCCAATATGGGACTCGGATCCGGAATGTAGCGTCTGAGCTGGCTCAACTTTCCTGCTCTGCTAACACTGATCGTTCCTCTGGTAGGAGAAAATCTTCACAAAAGACGCTATCTCCTTCTTCAAACTCCACTGATTGACGATGCTAACTTGGTAGTTGTTTTAAGGAAACTCTACCAATTTTAAATGATCTTCTCCAAGACCCTCTAATTTCTAAAACACAAGATCTAACATATCTTCAGGCGTCTGGATTATCTTCTTTGATTGTCCGCCGGTTTGTACTCCATAAATCCGGTAGGGGTGCCTCTCGTACAATGCTGCCAACTTCTCGGTGAATAAACTAACCTTGAAGGGAATAAAGTATGCTGACTTAGTCAGTCGGTCCACTATAATCCAATTATTGCCCTTCCCTCCTTGGGAACAAGGCAATCCTTACTCAAAGTTCATTGTTATATGCTTCTACTTCCACTCCGAATTGTCCAGCAGCTGCAACAAACTTGTTGTTCTCTTGCTAAATTCCTCATGTTGACAAATTCACATCTAATCCCATACCTGGAATTGTCCTTCTTCATTCCATAGCACCAATCAATAGAGGCATATTCCGATACATCTTATTAGCTCCTGAATATATGGAATACTGCGACTGGTGCATTTCTTTCATCAACTCGTTCCTCCGTTTGTCAGCCGATACGTAAAGTCTCATACCATTCTTCAGAGTTCCACTGCTGATCTATTTAGAAACCCTCAAGTGTTCCTGCCAACACTTGATCTCTAAGCCTGCAAAATGCCTCGTTTTGAAACTACGTCCTGTTGATTTTGTCCATCAGCCTCGAACTTCATCAACACTGAATCAGCATCCAGCTCCGTCCTTCTATCTCCAGGTAGTATAGCCTCCAGTCCAAGCTTCTCGACATCTTCTAGTAGGTGCCACTCCTTGGTTAAGAACATCGCCACTGGGTATCGACTAAGTGTAACAGCGATCACATTAGCCCTACCCGGGTGGTATAGCGGGTCGATGTTGAAATCCTTCATCAGCTTCAGCCATCTTCTTTGTCTAACATTCAGTTCTTTCTGAGTGAAGACATATTTCAGACTCTTGTAGTCCGTATATATTTTTACTCCCTCTCCATAAAAATCATGCTTCCATAGCTTCAAAGTAAAGATAACTACAGCAAATTCTAAATTAGGTGTGGGATAATTCTTCTCATGAGTCTGTAGTTGCCTAGATGTGTAAGCAATTACTTTCCCATATTGTTGAAGAACGCAACCCAGTCCTTTTCCAGAGGCATTACTGTAAATTGAGAAACCACCGGTTCCTGCGGGTAGCTCAAGGATTGGTGTAGTGGTAAGTCTCTTCTTCAGCTCCTCAATGCCGCCTGGCAATCTTTCGTCCAGATGAACTCTTCATTCTTCCAAGTGAGCTTCGTCATCGGCTCAACAATCTTGGCGAAATCCTTCACGAACTTCTGATAGTAGCCAGGCAAGTTCAAGAAACTTCCAAATTAAACTTGGGGTATACCACTTTTCAACAGCAGCTATCTTCCATCGAAATTTCTTCTCTTGACAACATGGCCAAAAAATCCACCTTGTCAAAGAAAATCCACGTTCAGATAACTTACCATAAAACTTCTTTTTCTTCAAAGTTTCCAGAACTTTCCTCAGATGTTCTTCATGCTCTTCTTCAGTCTTCGAATATATCAGAATGTTACCTATGGAGAAGATAAACTGATTCAAATACTCATGAAAAACTCTGTTCATGAGATTCATGAACACAGCAGGAGCATTTGTCAGTCCAACGTCATGACCAAAGAAACTACCCATACTTGGTGTTTGAACGCCGTCTTGGAAATGTCCTTCTTCCTGACTTTGATTTGATGGTAGTCAGATCTTATATCAAACTTCAAAATACCCTAACTCCACACAAATAGATTAAACAGATCCTCGATCCGGGCAGAGGGTACTTATTCTTTAGTGTATGGTAATTGATGCACATCCGTTGTTCCATCCTCCTTGGACACAAACAAAATAGGTATTCCCTAAGGTGAAGTTCCATCTTGGATAAATCCTAGAGCCTTCATTGATCTGGTCCTTCATCTTCTTGGCCTCCTTCTGGTTGACTCTGTATCATCCTTTAAAAATAGGGAAAGAGTCGGGGACTAGGTCAATGGTGAATCCTATGTCTAGATCTGGGATAATCTGGGAAGACTATCAGCAAAAATATCTGCCATAAAGGTGTAACTAAGAATTTTATTCATGTGGAGAATTGCAGCAAAAACTTTTATGATTGATCTAAGGACATCCTGTTACAACTTCCAAAAAATAGATAATGCTATTCAGCAGTCCTAGGTACTTTTCTTTATGGTTCTGGCTCTTGCATGAGCAGTCTCCAACTGCTTCATCTTCTATGAACCTCGAGTATGCATCATGCCTTATTGTAGTAGGCAGGGTCTGCTGGATAGGAAGAGAGTCCCTAGGTTGTGGCCTAACAGGTATTGCTGGGATAGGTATTCTGGTATGATGGAAAGATAAGGGGCAATCCTTTACCCGATGTTCAGCAGATCCACATACCAAACATTTTCCCAATCTCTTACGACAGATATTGGCTTGGTGACCAGGCCTTTTACAGTAGTCACAAACCAATAGCTTCTTACGATATAACTGCCGGATAGGGCTCAAAATGTCTTCTAGATTTCAGGGGTACCCCTCCTAGGGTGAGGTTCCGCTCCAACTTGGTTTAAGATAGCTAAGGCTACATCATTGACGTTCTTCATGTCTTCTCTCGTGATATTCATCTGTTCCTGCTGGGCTTTATCTTGAGCTTTTTGGGACTCCATGATTACTTGAAATAGGGCAACCATTTGGGAGGTGTTTGCTGGTACTGGTGGAGCAACAGGAATGGGTACTTCCCTAAGAAAATGCAACTCAGTTTGAGAAGAGGTAGGAATCGCCAGTGTAGTAAAAACCTCACTGGATGCATTATGGGGACGGTCAATCAGCTGCGAGGAAAATAAACCCTGGACTTGGTTGAGGAGATGGGGTATGATCCGGAGATGACACCTCATCGCCAGCAGGATTGGTCTTGTCAATGGTCATTCTCTGGAAGGTTTAGGATGCAAACATAAGCAAGGTATCCTACCAGTCTATAATCAAACAAAAATATTTATTTATAATATATTTCGGTCCTATGTTGTGACAAATTGATGTTCTAGTGTTCTAATTGTTTCTAAATATGTTTTCATAAGTTGTTGTTCAGACCTGCATGGGCCATCACTAAAAACATGTCACGACCCGATCCCAAATAATTGGGTCGAACTGGATCATGCCCAGCCTGTACCGTTGTTGAGACGGCGGCAGTAAGCTGTTCCATTAGCAGGTAACCACAACAACGTCTATATTTGTCACAGCTCAAAATTCGGAAATTTAAAACTTTATTAAACTTTTACAATGAAATGAAAGATACAACTTAAACCATTTTCTACATACATCAAGAAGAAAAGAAAACTCTAGGCAAACAGCTCATCAGTCTCGAAATCCTCGTCTTCTAGTTGGGACCTCGGGAAATATCGTGGAACAAAGCCTCATCAGTGATACCTAAAATGTTGGGTCTCCAGTCAGGAGGGAGCAAAGTACAATTCATGCTAATTTGACAATTGAAATAATAATAGAATCATGCACTTTTAAACAGTTTTGAAATCGACAATCAAGCAGTTACAGTTTTAAAACAGTTACAGTTCTGTGATGTGAATAGGCAATGAAATATGACCGGCTTGGGCTTGTTACATTAAAGGATATGGGATTTGTTACAGTAAAGTTACAGTATGGTCATACTCATTACACTATTCCCCAGTCCCTAATAGTTACAGTAGTTACAGTCAGTGCTCGTGTTGCATCGTGGTTTAAACTTGCAATAAAACGATTACTAAATAATTGTAAACTAACACGAAATGTACTTGCCTCAGGTTTGACTGGACTAGAAAGGTTGATACGTCGGGATGGAAGTTCAGACTCTTCCACGAAATCCTACATTCGATAAGCTGTCTCAGAAACCAAGAATCGTCAATGCTAACTAAGCTAGTTGCAATCTCTAAACTGTTCCCTAGTCAATTTTAAATCTTTTAATTAGCTAACACAAGCAAAACACGATTATTAGTGCGTTGATTTAAAAAGAGGGAAAAGATTGTTTTATATTTTTGAATTCGGAACACATCGTCGATGTCGGATTATTTTATGAAAACTTGCTATTTTTATAGTTTATAAATATAAAGCTAACTTTTCTTATTTAGTAAGAAATACGTGATTTTTAATTAATAATAAACTTGTCAATTTTTAGGTGAGAAAATATTAATTAATTTTATACGAAAATACTTTTTAGCCAATTTAATCGTTAAATAGAAAAACTCGCAAAACCAGAAATGACAAGAAAATCTAAGCTATCCATCACAATTACAGACCACAGCCAGCTGGGCTTATGCCCATTACAATTTATTTACATAAATTAAAATAAGACAAAACCGCCGTTAGTCCTAAACTGAAATATTAAATAATATTTAAACAGAAATTAATAGTAAAAATAAAGATAATTAATAAGTCTCAGATATGGTCCAATCCTCAACTTGGATAATGCCTCAACGTCCGGGCGGGGCCGGTTTCTTTTGCACTTAGCCAGGTCCATTGACCGATACGGTCGTCACCCAAATCCAAATACCAAATAAAATTCCGAAATTTATTTTAAATTCATTTTTAAAATAATCTAGAATTTACGAAAAAATTCGGCAGCATCTCCTCTGTTTTTGGTCAACCCAAAAACTGGGAAATGGCGCCGATAATTTCCTGCAAGTCCCAAACCAGGGAAAAACCCGAATATATATATATATGAAATCTACAACCAATCCACAGAATAATCGGAACGACCCAAAATAATTTCGGAAGTCCGATTCCAATCCCACAAATCACAGAACGCTTTCGGAAAAATCCGGAAAGCTAAAACATGCCAAAAATCAATTCCCGAAATATTTCGGGAATCCAAAATAATCTACAGGACCTTTCCGAAAGTCCTGGAAAATTACGACGTCGCTAAAACCGAATTCCCAAAGGGAATCGGGGACCATTTCTCATCATCGACTAATACAAAAATGAGCGGGACAGGGGTTATACCTCGGATTGCTCGGCTAGAGCTCTCAGATGAAAAACAGAAAGAAAATAGAGCTCCGAATCAGCGAATAATTCCCGAAACAGCGCTGGAACAGCAGCGTCGCTGCCAAAATCAGCAGATCGGGGAGTCGGGAAGAGCGCTGGCGAAGGCTCGGCCATGTGCATAGGGAATCAAGCATTAGGACAGCGGGGGAAATCTCGGCCAAGTGGGCAGCGGCCATAAGGGTCGTCGAACTTGGGCGCGCGAGGGGGATGGGCGGCCGTCGGCGGGGGCGCCGGCGGGACAGCGGGCGCGGGGCTCCGACGGGGCGGTTATCGAGGGGAGCTCGGCGGGGGCTGGTGCTCGCGGGGAAGCGGGGCGGAGAAAAGGGTCGCCGGACGTCGGGCTGGCGCGGGGTGGCCGCGGGCGTGGGGTCGGGGAGTTGAAGGCGCGAAGGGGTGCTGAGAGGAGGAGAAAATTTGTTGAGGAAGAAGAGAGAGAGAGAGTGTTATTCTTGTGAGTGATGGGGAAAAATGGTTGGGGATTTTAAGGGAAAGTAACAGAGAAGAAGTCAGATGGTATTTGGAGGAAAAAGGGGAAGTTTGGTAGAACGTGTGGAGAGGAGTTAGAAAGGGTGAGAAAAATAGGTGGGTTGACCGAGTACGTGGGTGCTGGTCCTACGGGACCAGCTCACTAAAATTATATATATATTTTTTTTAAAACAACTATTAGCCAAAAATCAGATTTTAAGAAAAAGAGGGAAAAGGATTTGGTTTGGCTCAGGCCTGGGTCTGGGTTCGGACTCGGGTCTGGGTCTGAATTCAAAAATCCTTGTTGTTAATTTCAAAATCATTTTAACACTCAGAAAATATAATAATAATAATAATAACTAAAATACTAATAATAATTATTCACAAAATATGGGTTTCACACCACATCCAAGATGTTATCGATATGCTTGGACTTTTCCATCAGTTTTTCTATGTCGCTACGACTGAGCGGTTGGAAGAAACAATGATCGCAATCCTGACTCTCGATTATCTTGTCTTCAAAAATATGGCCTAAAAACAAATACGGCAACCACTTGGTTGTATAACAAGTCCCTGCAGAAGCGCTTTTGTAATAAAGGGAACATATCTTATAATGGCATAGAAGCTCCTCAAACACAGCTACCATCTGAGAGTTTTCTACAGAAAGGTTATCCAGTTCCTCATTAGTGGGTACATATTCTTTATATGTATTGTTACCCATTATCGGTTCTGTCGTTGTATCTTTCAATCAGAGCCAAGAACATATGAGCACTTGGGCGAAAACCGTGAACAGTAGTCCAGATGAACTCATAAAGTTCTAGTTCAAGGAGTTTGTCCTTGAACTGATCCAGACTCCAAATCACTAAGCTGATCCAACCTTTCATGTCCCGGTCCACTAGGTCTGTCAAACGCATGGCCTTATCTTGGTATCTTCCTTCAGCTTTAGCAAATGTGTTTGCTAAGATGGGCACCATGACGGGAAGACGCATCGATAAATCTTCTGGAGGTATCCAACTCGGCTTCAAACCCCTTAGATGAGAACTATACCAGTCTGAAGTACTGTAAAATAGGTCCTTGCTTTACGGACCTACCTTATAACATATTTTTTTGACTCTGGCATGCTGAATCGGAGTCACATCCCATGCCATCTGTCGAGGGTGACTGGATAATTCATATCGAGACAAGGACAAATGTCTTGACATCTCAGTGAGATATATAATTCTGTCTTACATTGATAAATCCTTTCTTCTTTCTTGGTCTTTGGTTGAGATGTCTTCTTCACTGCATCTCCAAATAAGAAAGTCGGTTTCTTATGAACTACATTATCTACACTTTCCAAAGGTTCACCATTCATCAGACATAATAAGGTATTACTTTCTTGAGCAATGAGTATGGCCCTTCTGGATTCAGGTGCATCATATTGTAGATATGAGACATGAGATAAGTCTTCTTTATATTATGATACATTGAAAGCTGAAGCATATTTCTTAGCATCAGGGTCTTCTCTAAGATCAACTACAAAAAGAAGAAGAACAAACAAAAGTTAGTCTCAAAAAAAGTTTTATTCTATAGAGTAGAACACACAAAATCATGGATTACGAGAGTTCCGTGTTGCGCGACATCTATGTTACACGATATCTATGTTGCGCGAGATCTGGTTGCGCAGTATCTGTGTTGCGCAACATCTGTGTTGTGCAACTTCTGTGTTGCACGACATTTGGTTGCGCAATATCTGCGTTGCGCGACATCTGTATTGTGCGTGATTTCAAGTTGCACTACTTTTGATATATGCATTCGCACAAAATCATAAAGCACAAATTTGAAACTCGCACAACACAGTTCGTAAAGACGAACAGTGTGTGAATAGCAACCAAACTTTAAAAAGAGAAGGCGCAAGTTGTGAAGTATGCCTACACTCTAAAAAGAGGTAGCACACGTTGTGAGACGCATGAATTGACAAAAACCCTAAAAAGAGTCAGTCAATCCAGTTGACATTCAATCTGTTCTCAAAGAATCACCTTCGAGTGCTGGATTGGCTCTTTTAGTTCGTGATGACGGTAGCACATATTGAGGCGCTCTCACCGACGGTGCATGAGATGAAGGCCCAGCAATGGCCTTTCCCTTGACGGCGGCAGGCTTCTTTGGGGCCATTGATGATCGTCGGAGGAGCTTCGAGAGTTTGGAAGAAGAAGATGAAAGAGTTTAAGAGAATTAACTTTTGATAAAAAGTTAAAAGTTCTCTTTGGACGGCTATTTATAGCCAAAAAAGTTTTTTCGAAACTGTTGCGCAATTGGCGCTTAAATTTTGGAATTTGTTTGAACAGTTGACTGGCGCAACCCGTATTAAGTTCCTCTAATTCAAAGTATTTTAAAATTTTGCAATCTTTCAAACTTTGAAAGGGGTCTTGTAGAAGTTAAAAATTAAGGGGCGCCACTCATTAAAGTGTGCCATCATCAAGTGGCGCCAAATCATTAGGTTGCGCTAGATCATTAGGTTGCGCCAGTAATTGGTTGTGCCAGTATCAGGTTGTGCCTAAGCCAGGGTGCGTGAGCTCCACGTGGCAAGCATCCTCGAGAAGCTGTAACGGTTGCCATCATTACTGACAACTCGTTAGTCGAAGAAAATCTATTCAAATTCCATACAACGCGGCACTCGAGAAAATTTTGTCAGCATGTAATTAATGCTGAGAGCTGGCCCGTGCAAGTTGTCAAGTGGCATGCGAATTAATAAAAACAGTACAAAAGACATAGTCAAAGGTGCCAGTTGTTGAGTTGCGCTCGCGCGCAACCTAGCTAGTTGACGCCACCTTATCAACTTTTATTTAGAAGTTGGATGATATGGCGCACATGCCACTAATCTCGAAGAACGTATCCACTACACTGCCCACAACCATGTGCATTTCACTCAAACGATGCCATGTGTCCCCAGCAGTTCAAGTAACCGTTCACGCAACTGGATAGAAGGTGCGTAACCTGAAGTGCGCACAACTCAGAAAATAGTTATTTCAAAACTATATAAATAGAGTTTTAAATCAGTTCTAAAGCATCACTAATAATCATAATCTACTGACAAAGTGTTGTTTCATCTTTCAAAGGCTCGTGTCTTCGATATAACATCGTCCAAGGGATAAAGTGATCGTCTTCTGATCAGATTCCTATAGTTCTACTTCCCCAGAAATCAATTATACTCTTGTACTTTCTTTCTTTCTTAGTTTGTAGAAATCAAACTTTTGTTTTTATAAATAGAGCAAAATCCACTCGGCTTCATCCGATCAAGATTATCGAGCCATAAGCACACGCCATGTGTCATTTATTCGGTTGTGTTAATAACCACCCAAGATCTTGATAGAAGAGAATCTCAGCACCCTCACCGTGTGGTTACAACAGATTCTCTCATATCTCTATGCACAGTGCTCCTACGTGCCCAGAAAAAATCCTATGCACATTGCATATGTGTTGACCTAAAAATAGAAGGAGTTGGCCTTCATTAGAAAGGTCGACATCTTCCTGATTAATAACCCCTAGTACCACTATCGAGCATCAGAAAGTCAAAGCAAGTTCAAGCCGTCGTCAAATCGTCAACGGAGTAAAGGAGTCGCTGCAGTGCTCGATCTCCACTGTCACACTTTCCTAGAAATTTATGTACTTAATCCTCCTATTTAGGAGTCTTTTTTGTACTTTTTTATACGTTTGAATACAAAAAAGGTCGTTCAACTTTTGTCATGGCAAACAAGAATTAGGCCATAAAAATAAAGGAAAAGTACAGCAAACGGGAGCCCAAGCATCCTTACAAACAGCCAAAAGCGCAGCCTACGGGAGCCCAACCATCCTTACAAACAGCCAAAAGTGCAGCATACGGGAGCCCACGCATCCTTAAAAATAGCTAAAAGCACAGTGCTTCAGCCAAAAAGTGCAACGCCTTGGTATTATCCAAAAGCGCAGCACTTGGACCCTGGGCCATCAGTTCTGCATTTATGACATGCTGACACGAAGGTCAGAAGACAGATATTTGACAACTGTCAAAGAATCAAATGTCAGATAGCAGTTGTCAAATGACAGTCAAAAGCATGGCTCCCAAATTTTAAAAAATTTAGCTTCTTTGACGCTCCAAGAAGCGTCGTACCATAGAGCCCTAGAAGCACAGTTTCTTCAAACGTTTCAGAGCGCAGGCTCAAAAGTCCAAGAGCACAGCCTCAAAATGTCCAAGAGCGCAGCCTCTTCAGCTCACACCTCACCCTCAGCATGGCATTTTTTGAAAGATGCCACATGGCCAGTAAGGCAATCGTATCTGTTTAGATACAATCAAATCCATTCTATTCAAACAGATAGATATAATCAAATCCATTCTGTTCAAACAGATAGATACGATCAAATCTATTATGTTCAAACAGAACGAGATCCTTGAGCAGTGTGCACATGAAACGTGTTATTGGCCCAGTCATATTGATGAACGGGTGTCAACCATCCATGATCTCAGCAACAAAAAAATTCCAACAACTGCCATGTGTCAGCTCATCAGCAGCCCCAACAGTGCAGTTACAACAGATTCTCCAGAAATCTCGTACATGCAGCGCTCCTATGTGCCAAACACCCCTACATACATCATATATGTGCCCGCCTATAAATAGTAGAAGTCCTCATTTATCAGGATCTTTGACTGTTTCTTGATTGGCATACCCAGATCATCCACTCACAAGCATTCAGAGAGTCAGAGCAAGTTCGTCTTATTGTCAGATCGTCAACGGTGTAAAAGAACTACTACATTGTTCGATCTCTATAGTCACACTTTTCCAGAATCAAAATTGTACTTAGATCTCCTGTTTAGAAACTCTTGTATTCTCTCTAGTTTGAAATACAAAAGTTCTTCAACTTTTTGTTCATGACAAACAATGGATAATGTACTGTCATGGATACTTGCAACACTCGACTGAAAACGTTGAAGCAGACACGTCCTCCTGATCCACCGGCATCGACATCTATATCGACTACACTGCTCCTCCATCGGGTGTCGTGATGCTTTCACAAAAGAAGTTTGACATTCTATTTTTTGCGCTTCGCGGCGATGCTCCTTCTCCTCCCCATGAGCAGTTGTAGTTTTTGTCTTTCACTGTTGTGTGTATTGAAAATTTACGTGTATTGGCCCATTCATGGGTCCTTTATGTATTTATTTCATATACTTTTATAGTGTTTGCATGAGTAGGTGTGGATATTTATTTCAAATTTATTAATGTATTTATTTCATATACTTTTGTATGGAATTTGGTGTTGAGTGTGAATTTATCGGTATTTAGTGTTCCACCAAAGGGGTCGACAAACCCAGAGAATTTGACTGAGGGTTGCTCCGTGTCTGTTTTTATAAACCCTGATATTGCAGGTATATATGATAAAGTGGCACATATTTATTTCAGATTTTTTTTTTGGATTATTTACCAACATTTGGCGACGAACAATGATGTCATAAATCATCGATAAGGGCGTCGCTAACTATATCAGAACGTTGCTAATGTTTCGTTAAATGTCGCTAATATGATGACATCGCAATATTTGCCATGTCAGCCTGAGTAGCTAAATGAGTTGCTAAACGTTGCCAATTACAAAAAATATTGGTTACGTTTAGCTACACACTATGTGTCGTTAATTTAACGACGTGGAGATGCTAAACGTTGCTAACTAAAAAAATATTAGTGACTCGATATTGTTGCTAATAGACGTCGCTATAGAGACATCTTGCAACATTTTTTCTGTCAACGACTAGCTAAAATGTGACTACACTAAAATATCGCTAATGACGTCGCTAATTAAAGTTAGCAACTTTTTTTTTGCCTTCTAGCGATGTTTATACACGTCGCTAATTTGTACTATTATGGTAGTAGATGCGACGCTTGAGAAGGTCCACACAAATGCCAACGGAGTGAATATACTCACCAAGGTTCTACCAAGGAAAAAGTTTGAGCATTGTAGGCGGATTGTCGGAATGGAGATCTCCCCCACCTAGTTGGGAAGAGGGAGATGTTGGAGTTGGGTGGGGTTCCCAACTATGTAGAGAATACTCCGGAGTGTAACGAGCACCATTCGTGTGTCAAAGAAGCTCGAAAAGTGCATCGTGCACCATATATTAGACCATATATAGTAAGCATATATTGCATTTTCCATATAATTAGAGTACTTCCATTTATGTAAGCATATATATGATTGAATTTCCATATCTTTGACTTTCAATATATATATATATATATATATATATATATATATATATATATATATATATATATATATATATATATATATATAATTTTTTTATTTTTATATTATATTATATATACATATATATATATATATATATATATATAATAAAAAAAAAAAATTATATATATATATATTGGACATTCCATATATATTGGTCTTCCATATATATATTTCCAATATATAATAACCGTAATCTGTAAGCCCCCTGAATTTCAGGGCTGTTTTAAATTTTTCTAAATGAATTATTATCGATAAATATTTTATCTATTTAATTGTTTTGATCATTAATGTACCTTTCCATGACTTTGACTTCTGGAGCGTCAGGGATACCAATCTCTGTAAACTCTCTTCATGGGTTTTGAAGTAGGCAAGATTATCTTCCTGTTGATATATCGTGTCCCACTTAAATTCGTTCCCTTGTGCTCCCATTTCATCCATGATTTTAATTAGTTTAAATTTATTAATTAATTAAATCTCGGTCCCGAACCTGTTCGAACTTGGCCCAATACCCAACCCAATTGGGCGTAGACCCTATCATGACTACCCATACACCCCACTATTATATTTGTATTTTTCCCTACTTAAAATACCTCTCTCCTTGTATTTAAAATCTCAATTTCTCTCCCTATTATATATGTATATATATACATACATGTATATATACTCCCTCTCTCTACCTAAACAAACACACACACACACACACACACACACTTCACCACTCACAGCCGAACACCCCCCCCCCCCCTTCTCTCACAAATATCCCTCTACACTTACCCTCTCTCTAACTCTCACCCCCTCTCATTATATATATAATGTATATATATATAAACACACACATACACTCACCCCTCACCACTCCCTTACACTCACCACCCCCTCACTTCCCTCTCTCCTCACACCCGACAAGCACACCCCCCCCCCATACTCAGCCGACCTCACCCTCTCTCCTTCCCACCGACTTTTCTCTCTCCTCTCTCTACATATTTCAATCTCCCCCTCTCTCTCTCTACGTACACTACTTCTTCTTCTTCTTAAACTTCTTCTTCTCCTTCCTCCAAACACACCATCACCGACACCACCACCATAGCCTCCATCATCACCACTCCATCACCACCACCACAGCCATCATCACCTCCTCCTCCTCCCCCTCGCCGTGGTCAGCTCCACCACCCCGGCCACCCCGAGCACGGCAGCCCACCACCACCATCCTCACACCATCATCACCACCTCCTTCAAGCACCCCCACCTTCACCACAACCGCGACCCCCCTCCGGCCAAGCGACCCTGGACGTCAGCCCCGTGACGGCCACCGTCCTCCGGGACGCGCCGTCGAGGCGATTCGTGCATTTTTCACGAAATCCCGTCGTGACGCGCGCGTCAAATTCCAAAAATTGTGCCACGGAACGGCAACTTCGTGCGAGGATTCTGGACGATCCGACCGTTGGATCTTCATCCCGTCTGCTCCGCCTCAATCTCGGTATAACCACCTTCACTCCCCTGAAATTTCAGCCGTTAATAATGTCGTTTGATACCTCAAAACTGACCGCCAAGTTGACCCTTTTAATTGAACTGTTTTTGGACAGTTTCGCGACGTCAACTTTCCGGACTTGTAACTTCGTCGTCGCAGCTCCGTTTTGCGCGCCGTCAGTTTCGGTGCAAATCTGGTATAACCCTCTTCCTGCCTCCTTTATATTTCATCTTAGTTTGAGCACATTTGGTTGGTCGAATTCGGTGCCAAAGTTGGCCGTCCGAATTCTTAAATTGACACTTGTGGAATTCCACTTTTGAACCCGGGACTCCGGATTCTAATTCTGACACCGCCACTAGACTCGTGGCATCGTTCTGGCATGTTTTGATATAAAATTTGCCTAGTTTTGAGGACGTGGACCCGGGCACGCTTTTCGATGCAACACGGGCCCCACTGTCCGGGTCAACGGGACTTTTTGACTTCGGCTCATCGGAATCCGATTCTGGATATACCGTTGGGTTTGTATCGTCATTCTGGACTCGTTGACATATAATTTGCTGAGTTTTGAGGACATTGGCTCCGACACGTATTTCCGTGCAAACCGGGGTTTCAATGTTCTGGTCAACGGACTATTTTGAGTTCGGGTCCACGGAATCCAAAATTGGACATACCGTTGGAATCGTCTCGTCAAAACAAATCCGTAGACATGTAGTTTGTCGACTTTAGAGACCTTTGATTTTGACCCGAAATTACCTTTTTGCCCCCGGTATCCAAATTGGACTTTTGGACAGGCTATCCTAGCTGATTTGACCCTTCTGGACACGTTGGTGATATCTGTTTTATCATCCGACAATATCTGTTGTTTTTTCCTTTTATATCACCCTTAATTAATTAATATTGCTTAGTGTGTTCTATGGGTTTTTGGGATATTTTTAGTATTGGAACCTTACCCTACCTTAGTGTAGAGACACTAAGTATTGGTCTAAGTTTTGTAACACCCACTTTGGACTGCTAGAACATCACTTAGCTAGTATCCAGTTAGGACTCGTGTCACACCACTAGTGTAATTTGAACATAGCTTAGAACTGAGATTATACTATTTTGACAGGACATCGGACATCAGTAGCTACATTTACATATCCTTGACTTGCTGGAGGCAAGTACATCTACAGACTCATTTACTGTCTTTTAATGCTAGAACATGTATTAACCCTGTTAAAATATTGATTCTTGAGGTAGCAAGCTATATCTTCACATATTGTATTACTTTCAGTACTTGTCATGCTTAGGACAGTTCTTATATCTTCACATGTTCCTTACTGGTTCTCAGTACATGTTTTACTATGCTTTATACTACTCGGAGTATTCACATGTTTCATACTGTTCCCAGTACCGGCCATGCTTATATTACTCCCAGTATCTCTCACATATTTTTACTGTTCCCGTATCTCTCACATGATAGAAAATGGGTTATGGGGAAACTGACAGTTGAGTACGTGATCATGACCCCCCTATAGTAGCGAGCGAGGTCGCATTTTATATGCATACTTTGCCGTAGGCCATTATCCCGCATTTCTGTACGGATGTACACCTATGCTTGTTGACTTGTACGTATGTACATTTTATTTACATGTACCACAGTACATTGTACATCTATTGACCGATCACGTGCCTGCTACAGTTTTAAACATTACATATACATCTGTCTTTATGACATGTGTATCCTTGCCATGATAGATTATGAGATATACCAGGATTCCAGATATGCCATATTCCCTGTGTTACTATGATATTGTGATCCCAGTTGTACCATGAGGCCATGTTTCTAGTATTTTCTGTTTTATAGACTTATCACACCATGTTTCTTGTTGTACATCTCTTTCATTATATGTTCAGTACTTTAGTTGTAGAGGTTGTACTTGCTCCCGTCCTGACAGGATAACGTTGTAGGTATACTTTTCGAGGATGAAATGCTAGGTGTTACATATTGGCACTGATTTTGAGGACCTGGCCTTAGCTCCAAAAGAGGCCCCAACGGGGAACCTTGCTTAGTTATTTTCATATGTTTTGAGACTGAGACTTTGGTATGTTCTTATATTTGGATACTGGACTTTGTCTCCAGTTAGATGCTTTGGTTATGTATTATTAAGTCTGTGCTTATATTACCTTCGCTTATAGATGCTGTGTTGTGATGAACATTTAAATGTGATTTTAGAACTGTTAGTAGCTTAGATCATTTATTGTCTATTCTTAGAACAGCTTACTGCGCTTTAACCAAGCGTAGGCTGGACATGGCTCGGCCTGGCCCAACAATTTGGGTAACGGGTCATGACATATTTTTTTTGGCGGCCCATGCAGGTCTCGACTTAAGTTGTTTGGTTACGTTATTGTACCAAGCATGCCTGCAATTAGGATCTAGGACAACTTGTTAACACTAGAAATAACATTTAGAACACCTAGAGGATTTCTAGGATTGCAACATAGGAGAACTCATCACAGTATAGGACCGTTAGCTATAATTAGTCTCCTGTTTGTATTTCAGTGGGTCAATTTAGACCAAGTTTGTACCCTTGGGATGACCCCTGAGGATCTCACTCTAATCTTATCTAGAAATCAGTTTCCACTTATTTCCATTTGCTCCTCTTTAAATTCGTTGTTGAAATCGATTTCTGATTTTCGTTGTTGACTTTGATCTTGCATCGTGCTAAATTTTGTGGATTAAATTGTGATATATCCTGATAAGGTAAACGTCTGCTTTATTTATGGAGTTTAGAATTTATCGCAGCCATATTAGCTGGTATGACAAAAACATAGAGCCTGATTTCGGATATATTATCCTATTCATAGAATTTAGATTTTCTCGCAGCCATACCGGTTGGCGTGGCGAGGATTCTAGATAATATGATTTTAGGGAGTATACCTTAGTTATGACTCTATCGTTTATTGCATCTAAGCTTACTGGTGTGGCAAAAATTCTGGCAACATGATTTCAGGAAGACGTATATGGTTATCAGATCATATCTCAACTTGGTTCACTTTGTTATGACTGAATGAGCAAGAATAAATTCTTATTATTATTATTCCTTCCCGTCTTGATCAACTCTGATCTATCTACATCTACAACTAGGATTATAGGTTCTCTAAGACTCTCCAACAGGATTGTTTTCATGTTCTCTTTTTGGACATAATTATTTTTGTGTTCCATCTTTCCTATGACTTGACTAAACTCTTTTTCGTTAACCTCTTTGGTAATTCTTCTCGTTATACATCTCGTTGTCTTCGTACCATTCTTAGAGATATTCCAATAAACTTTTCTGTCTTGTTTGACCCTTTAACTTGTTTGGACACTGTTATGGATTTCTTAACCCAGTCTTAGGCCTTGTTACCTTCTATTTCATAGGCGACCGAAATAGCCAAACCTTGTTGACTGATCCTGTAGTATAACTATAAATGTATTGTGTGTTTGTGATAAGTACTTTTTCTAGGGATTGGTTAGATTAAGCTTATGGGACAAGTATAGGTGACTGACTGTAGCAGACTTGGAAACCATTAAGAATGATTGCATTGATAGTATGACTTGATGATAGGGTATCTAAGATGGAGAAATGAGATCGTATATTGTTGTGACTATGGATTGAGGATTAGAATCTTATGCTTAGAATTTGAGGATTGAGCATTAAATGACTTTGATGACCAAGTGATTATAGGTTATCTATAGCTAATTACATGTGATTAGAGGGTAGATCGATACGTGGATTGATATGGAATAAATTAGAATAAGTTATCGTACTGCGTACGAGATCGGAAAGATATTAGAACGAGACAAAGACATATGTACATTTGTAATTAATAAATCGGGAGTTTGAAATCGAGGATTTATATTCGGAGGACTTGTTGGGTAAAAAAAAGAAGAAGGGTCTACGCCAAGAATAAGAATTGAACGTATGATTTCAAGGAGAAACTGTAGGAAAGGATTGACGATAAATGATGCTAAGGAACTGTGGATTGATAGAATATGGATACTTAGGATACGATAAGGAAATCCAGAATTTATAATTGAGGTTGGAAATATGGTTGATGATTTAGCATTTTAGGCTTATAGACATGTCCAGAGAATGACCTATATTTTAGGATATACGTTAAGGTTCCATGTTGGTATGGAAGATTCTCAAGGATGTATGACGCAGTTATGATAGAAGGACTTTGTCGAACCTGAACCAAAAAGATTGTAAAGAGAAACGGAATAGATGATTACAAGAGTAGCAGATTGAGTTTGTAGCCAGAGCAGCTACATGTTATAGTTTGACCGGTTGGATGATTTTTAATTTCGAGGACGAAATTTTTGTAAGGTGGGTAGGATGTAAGCCCCCTGAATTTCAGGGCTGTTTTAAATTTTTCTAAATGAATTATTATCGATAAATATTTTATCTATTTAATTGTTTTGATCATTAATGTACCTTTCCATGACTTTGACTTCTGGAGCGTCAGGGATACCAATCTCTGTAAACTCTCTTCATGGGTTTTGAAGTAGGCAAGATTATCTTCCTATTGATATATCGTGTCCCACTTAAATTCGTTCCCTTGTGCTTCCATTTCATCCATAATTTTAATTAGTTTAAATTTATTAATTAATTAAATCTCGGTCCCGAACCTGTTCGAACTTGGCCCAATACCCAACCCAATTGGGCGTAGACCCTATCATGACTACCCATACACCCCACTATTATATTTGTATTTTTCCCTACTTAAAATACCTCTCTCCTTGTATTTAAAATCTCAATTTCTCTCCCTATTATATATATATGTATATATATACATACATGTATATATACTCCCTCTCTCTACCTAAACAAACACACACACACACACACACACACTTCACCACTCACAGCCGAACACCCCCCCCCCCCCTCTCTCATAAATATCCCTCTACACTCACCCTCTCTCTAACTCTCACCCCCTCTCATTATATATATAATGTATATATATATAAACACACACATACACTCACCCCTCACCACTCCCTTACACTCACCACCCCCTCACTTCCCTCTCTCCTCACACCCGACAAGCACACCCCCCCCCATACTCAGCCGACCTCACCCTCTCTCCTTCCCACCGACTTCTCTCTCTCCTCTCTCTCTACATATTTCAATCTCCCCCTCTCTCTCTCTACGTACACTACTTCTTCTTCTTCTTAAACTTCTTCTTCTCCTTCCTCCAAACACACCATCACCGACACCACCACCATAGCCTCCATCATCACCACTCCATCACCACCACCACAGCCATCATCACCTCCTCCTCCTCCCCCTCGCCGTGGTCAGCTCCACCACCCCGGCCACCCCGAGCACGGCAGCCCACCACCACCATCCTTACACCATCATCACCACCTCCTTCAAGCACCCCCACCTTCACCACAACCGCGACTCCCCCTCCGGCCAAGCGACCCTGGACGTCAGCCCCGTGACGGCCACCGTCCTCCGGGACGCGTCGTCGAGGCGATTCGTGCATTTTTCACGAAATCCCGTCGTGACGCGCGCGTCAAATTCCAGAAATTGTGCCGCAGAACGGCAACTTCGTGCGAGGATTCTGGACGATCCGACCGTTGGATCTTCGTCCCGTCTGCTCCGCCTCAATCTCGGTATAACCACCTTCACTCCCCTGAAATTTCAGCAGTTAATAATGTCGTTTGATACCTCAAAACTGACCGCCAAGTTGACCCTTTTAATTGAACTGTTTTTGGACAGTTTTGCGACGTCAACTTTCCGGTCTTGTAACTTCGTCGTTGCAGCTCCGTTTTGTGCGCCGTCAGTTTCGGTGCAAAGCTGGTATAACCCTCTTCCTGCCTCCTTTATATTTCATCTTAGTTTGAGCACATTTGGTTGGTCGAATTCGGTGCCAAAGTTGGCCGTCCGAATTCTTAAATTGACACTTGTGGAATTCCACTTTTGAACCCGGGACTCCGGATTCTAATTCTGACACCGCCACTAGACTCGTGGCGTCGTTCTGGCATGTTTTGATATAAAATTTGCCTAGTTTTGAGGACGTGGACCCGGGCACGCTTTTCGATGCAACGCGGGCCCCACTGTCCGGGTCAACGGGACTTTTTGATTTTGGCTCATCGGAATCCGATTCTGGATATACCGTTGGGTTCATATCGTCATTCTGGACTCGTTGACGTATAATTTGTTGAGTTTTGAGGACATTGGCTCCGGCACGTATTTCCGTGCAAACCGGGGTTTTAATGTTCTGGTCAACGGACTATTTTGAGTTCGGGTCCACGGAATCCAAAATTGGACATACCGTTGGAATCGTCTCGTCAAAACAAATCCGTAGACATGTAGTTTGTTGACTTTAGAGACCTTTGACCCTGGCACGTTTTTCGGTGCAAAGTGGGTCCAACGGCGGACATCATTTTGACCCGAAATTACCTTTTTGCCCCCGGTGTCCAAATTGGACTTTTGGACAGGCTATCCTAGCTGATTTGACCCTTTTGGACACGTTGGTGATATCTGTTTTATCATCCGACAATATCTGTTGTTTTTCCTTTTATATCACCCTTAATTTATTAATATTGCTTAGTGTGTTCTATGGGTTTTTGGGATATTTTTAGTATTGGAACCTTACCCTACCTTAGTGTAGAGACACTAAGTATTGGTCTAGGTTTTGTAACACCCACTTTGGACTGCTAGAACATCACTTAGCTAGTATCCAGTTAGGACTCGTGTCACACCACTAGTGTAATTTGAACATAGCTTAGAACTGAGATTATACTATTTTGAGAGGACATCGGACATCAGTAGCTACATTTACATATCCTTGACTTGCTGGAGGCAAGTACATCTACAGACTCATTTACTGTCTTTTAATGCTAGAACATGTATTAACCCTGTTAAAATATTGATTCTTGAGGTAGCAAGCTATATCTTCACATATTGTATTACTTTCAGTACTTGTCATGCTTAGGACAGTTCTTATATCTTCACATGTTCCTTACTGGTTCTCAGTACATGTTTTACTATGCTTTATACTACTCGGAGTATTCACATGTTTCATACTGTTCCCAGTACCAGCCATGCTTATATTACTCCCAGTGTCTCTCACATGTTTTTACTGTTCCCGTATCTCTCATATGATAGAAAATGGGTTATGGGAAAACTGACAGTTGAGTACGTGATCATGACCCTCCTATAGTAGCGAGCGAGGTCGTATTTTATATGCATACTTTGCCGTAGGCCATTATCCCGCATTTCTGTACGGATGTACACCTATGCTTGTTGACTTGTACGTATGTACATTTTATTTACATGTACCACAGTACATTGTACATCTATTGACCGATCACGTGCCTGCTACAGTTTTAAACATTACATATACATCTGTCTTTATGACATGTGTATCCTTGCCATGATAGATTATGAGATATACCAGGATTCCAGATATGCTATGTTCCCTGTGTTACTATGATATTGTGATCCCAGTTGTACCATGAGGCCATGTTTCTAGTATTTCCTGTTTTATAGACTTATCACACCATGTTTCTTGTTGTACATCTCTTTCATTATATGTTCAGTACTTTAGTTGTAGAGGTTGTACTTGCTCCCGTCCTGACAGGATAACGTTGTAGGTATACTTTTCGAGGATGAAATGCTAGGTGTTACATATTGGCACTGATTTTGAGGACCTGGCCTTAGCTCCAGAAGAGGCCCCAACGGGGAACCTTGCTTAGTTATTTTCATATGTTTTGAGACTGAGACTTTGGTATGTTCTTATATTTGGATACTGGACTTTGTCTCCAGTTAGATACTTTGGTTATGTATTATTAAGTCTGTGCTTATGTTACCTTCGCTTATAGATGCTGTGTTGTGATGAACATTTAAATGTGATTTTAGAACTGTTAGTAGCTTAGATCATTTATTGTCTATTCTTAGAACAGCTTACTGCGCTTTAACCAAGCGTAGGCTGGACATGGCTCGGCCTGGCCCAACAATTTGGGTAACGGGTCGTGACATAATCCATGCAAGGGATTATAAAAAGGTTGATGCAAATGATGAATATCATTAATGTTAAAACTTTTTGAAGAGAGAAAGAGGAATTGACGACTACTTCGAAGAGGAGATCATTTTTGGTGATTTTTGTTGCCGTCTTCGTTCTTCGTGAGTCTATAATTGATTTTCTATTCCAAGGAGTTGTGGGGATCCGTTTGGATCAGTGAGAAGCTTGTAAGAAGTCGGTGTATTTCTAATTCCATTATTGGAGGCTTTTCAGATTGGAATTCGATTGTCCAGTAGTTTTTTTCGGCAAGTATTTTCCATGTAAAAATCGTTTGTGTTGGCGTTTGGTTGTTTTGTGATTATTGACGATTTAGTTTTGTGCGCATTTGCTTGGTCCTCTTTCAACTTCTTTGATTGGGGGAAACGATTTTCGCATTTTGTTATAATTACTTGGTGATAAGGTTCAAATTCATAACAGTTTAACTACATAAATAGGAATCATGGCTGGCTCTGAGGTCACGGGCGAGACAAACTTTTTAAATGCCCCCATACATTATGTAAAAAAAAATTTTAAAAACTATATTAAAATAAATATTTTTACTATCAGGACTCAAACTAAGGACCTCTAGTGTAAAAACCTAACACTATAAACCATTAACAACATAACTATTTTATGTTAAAGGTGGCCCTAACCGTCAAGAATGAAACTAAGAACCTCTAGATGTGAAAACCTTACACCACTACTATTTTGTGTTAAAGATAGCACATGGTAAATACTAGTTCTATTTTAGATACGTATTTTTAATCTTTGAGTCCTGACCGTCGTCCAGTCTGTCCTAGACAAGGGTCGGCCCTGATAGGACTCACAATAAGAATCTACAATTGCGTCATGACACATGTACAAAAAAAAATTTATTTAGATCCTTAACTTTTGTATTTAGGTCCTTTACAAAAATCAAAGGATGAAATATATGAAATCCAACGATTGTTGATGATCTGAGTTTAAAAAATTAAGAACTCGCGAGTTCCTTTAGATTTTTTGAATTCTTCATAAACATGTATTCTTATAAAAGTTTAAATGACACATTCACTATGTTAGCACTCCCAATGTAGCTATGTCCCTTGATAAGAGAGTACCATGCCTTAATTTTTGTTTGCTTACACCTGTCTAAATTTCCCAATCCCAACGGACACATGGTCAGGATATATAACTGATGAGTCAAAAGCGTTACAACCCCCCACCAAGGCTAGCAAAAGCCTCATTATCCGGAGGTGAGGTTTGCGTGGTGCTTGAAGCATTAACATAGCATGCAATTACCAAGTTTGTTAATTCACTGCACATACTTTATAGCTAGATACTCCCACTTGTAGCCATAATCAGTCACTCAGTCATTAGTGAAATCAACAAATTCTTCCTTCTTTTCCTTTATGGAAAAGTTGAAGTATTGTCTCTTGTGTTGGGATAAGTACACCGTCTTCAAGACGACAAAGAAAAGTGCACATTCAGATTTTGTTTAGTTACCAAGATCACGTTGCAGCAATGTCTGTGTTTCCTTGCATATAATTGGCATGCCAGATATGAGCACGTCTACTGTGTCTGCAGCACGAGTTGGCCTGATTTTCGTTGACATGTGCATGGAGATCGGAGCCTGCAGCAATAATTTGTGTGAGGAAGTCTTTACTAAAATACAAATAATATAGTACAGTTATTTGTATTTACCTTTGTATTCTTTTAAATACATATAACTCTTTTTAATACTTTGTATTGTTTTCCATTTTATGTACAACATGAGAGCAACTGCATTTCTAAGCAGAATTTTGGTTCAGGGTAACTTGCAAAAAATATGTAAGTGATTTCTTATCTAGTAAAAATGAAATGCATATATTTTTATTTTATTGCCTGATCAAAGTGATTTCTTGTCGCTAAATTTACTTTAACATTTGGATATATAATATTTTGTAACTTGAAAGCAAGTAACATTTTCGTATTTGGGTATATATGAAGATGTGGAAAAGTAAAAAAAAAAAAACATTATAACAATAACAAAACTAATTAGTTATCAAACAAAATTAATAAATATTTATTGATATTCATCATTTAACTTTTTTTAATTTAAGTATCAATAATTAATATAATTAAATAACTTGTTAAGTAATTACAATTTAATGAAGTATATTAGTATGGTAATTATTGATTACTTATTTTAATTATTGAACGTTGTTTCGTTGCATGGTTCAATCCATGATCCTAGGGATCCCAGTTCCAAAAGGAATTCCATAAAGCCGCACTATTTCGTTAATATAGATCTGAGTAAGGAGATCGACACTCCAAGTAACTTTGATGGCAATAAAATGTGTTCACTTGGTTAATCGATCGGCAATGACCAAGACAGCTTCGTTCTTCCATGGCGTCTTCAGCAAGTCAACAATAAAATTCTATGTTGAAGTGTTCCTACTTCCATTTCGGAATGCGAGGTTCTGCATCTCCCCGCCATATCTCTGGTGCTCGGCTTTCACCTTCTAACAGGCCAGTATTGACCTCTGTTATTATGGATGCTTGTGCTCTTAATTCGGATATAATAATAGACATGTATATGCAGTGTGCATTACTTGCCTCATAAAAGAGAGAAATTTATTATGAGTCAACAACCTTTATGAATTGGGTAACAGCATTGTGTGTATGATGAGTTGTTGATTATAAAAGAAATCCATGTCCCGATATATCGAGTTGATCATGTCCCCTTAAGGAGCTCATAAAGATTGTCAAGTAAACCCTATAGGTGGATTATATTCGTCCTGACAAATGAAGTTGAGTGGTACAACTTAAGGATAAAAGATATCGATCAATATAGTTGTCAGTAACTTAATTTTATCGACTGACATTCGATATCTTAACATAGGAAGACGAACGTGCATATAATAAGAAGGAGCCCATAAATATAATTTCAGATCAGGAAGATAGTGCAATAATATCTTTAGTGGACCGAGCTATTACTCTAAGTTGGAGAAGAATCAACATCTTCCTTTTTCTTAACTTCGATGTATTTTCCTTCATTGTGTCTTCCTCTTCCACGAGCTCTTGGACAACCTCTTCTTCCTTTCGAACCCCTCAAAAAGACATGTGTTTAGAAAGCTTGATCTAGAGGAGTAGCATCATATTATTTCATACGGAGTTCATGGGACTGAAGTGAACCCAATAAACTCCCAACTGAAAGTGTAGACATCATATTATTTCATACGGAGTACATGTGTCCCATATTTTCTTTGCCGAAGTCATCGTCGATATCCTTTCAAAGATAACCTCATCTACCGCTTGGTAGATGAAAAATAATGCTATCTTGTCCCTCTTGCAAGCTTCCTTAAATTCTTGAAGTTGTTGTGTAATGAGACTATAGCCACATCAACGGGTTATCAAACTCCGCTCTCTACCATATCTCAAATATCTTGAGATTGGTAGAGAACCTTCATTTGAATACTCCATTGGTTGTAATTTTTGCCGGTGTAGTTGGGGTTGCAATATGTTGTTGTTGTTATTGGAAGTCATAGCACCTCTCAAGCACTGATACCACTTTGATGAAGATAAACTTCGGGAGATGAGAAAGCACAAGAGAGATGTGTTCTCTTGTTGCTAAAATATTAGAAAATGATACTCAAATATACTATGAAGTGGAATAATATTTATTCATTTGCTTGATGAAAAGTGTAGAAGATGATACTCTTATTTAGCATATTAAGTGACAGAAGTTACATAGTTATTAAAGATATAAGCTAAAAAGAAAATTAAAGAATGGAATCGATTTGAAACTTGTCATAGCAAATGAACATGACATATAACATAGGATATTTCTCCTCTTCATTTAAAACTTGTAATTCTTCAAGCTTGAAACTATAGCTTATATTTCCAATAAAGTAACGGACCTCATGTTGCTCTTGTTGTTACTGATGGTGATGGTAGTGCCCGTAAGAAGAGGTCATTTAAAAGGCTCATCTCCCTTTTTTCATTATACATTATTTTTGGTATGTAGCATAATTTCTCTTTGAGGGGTTCATATATGACACATGAAAAATTAGTTTATGTACTGTATATGATGTTTGTCGCTTCTAAAAAAGAAAACTAAATCCATTTGTGATTTATGAAGTTCTAACAACAACAAATAGTTCGTAATATGCTATTGCAAGTCGTAAACTTGGCAATTGCTATTATATCCTCCCAACTTTAATTGTTGTTATTTAGGCAAATGCAAATACTAAACAAATGGATAAAGGATGCAATGTCAGTAGACTTTGTTAGTTATTTGGATGAATCATTCATCCCTTCTTAGTTATTTGGATGACTCATTCATCCCTTAAGTTGTGGCCCATGTCTTTTGTCCAACTTCTCCCTTATCTTGAGGGAAGTTACCAACTTCTTCTTTATCATTTGTTTAACTACTCTTTTATCTTTTGTGGAGTGGAAATATTATCTATATCATGATAGAAGGCTCAATCCTCTATATAAAGAGTTTGGTCCCCAAACTAGAAACTTGCACTTTACGAAATACACCATCAAAATTGAGTGTTCATAGTTTGGAAGTTCAAACCCAAGAGAAAGAAGCAAGAACCACTAATACAATGCTTGTTTAATTTCGCATAAGGGTTGTTTTTATATTTGGTATCAGAGCCACTAATACCTCTGCCTTGTTGCTTTCAATCATGAAAAATGTTCACTATTTTGACATAGTTTATGGTTGAATATGTCAAAAATAATTTAACTTGATTTTTTGGGTCAGTTTCAATGTTGCCAGCTTGTATCAATCATGGGTTTGACTGTTATCCAATATTTATTTTTCATCATTGTTCTTTCATTATCAATCCATGTATGTTCATTAGATTTGTAAGCCATGTAATTCTTAATGCATATAAAGTATCTTCAGTTCTCTGACTATAGGTACCCTTCTTTGTGTCTAGCTATAGCATCTGAATAATGTATGATAATAGTCAAGAAAAATTGTTGAAAGAATATTTTGCTAGAAGAAGGATGCATCTTTCTTTAAAATTGCTATTTTTATTTATTTTTATTTTTATTTTATTGTTTATGTATATTATAATTAGAAATCACTAAGTTTTGGATTTCTAAGGTGTAATATGCAATCAAATTGTTAATCAACAGTAGGTCTTATTATTAAATTGGGTAAAATTAATTACGTTAATTTTTTGCATGCTTCTGATATTTAATTTTTTTTATACATGCAAGTATGATTAAATTGTATTAATTTGTATGTCTATATTTTATTTCATGCAAATATTATGTTCGCACAATTTATTTATGTTACTGTACATGCAAATTCATAGCTTCATTTGCATGCTATATTACCTAAATTGTGCTAAATAAATCTCAATTATAACTTTAACATAAAGTTTTAGTGAAGTTTATTTAGCACATTACGGTTCATATAAGGTTCACTATTTAATTAAAAGATCCATTAATTTATGAATAATTCAAAAATAATTTATTATTTGGCATAATAAAGCATATTTTGTAGTGATTGCCTATTATGTTTATGCATAATTGTTCTTATGAATTAAGTAGAGTCTAAGATAAAGTAATATGAATGTCAACTAAACCATATAATTTTTAAATAGTTAGGGAGTAGCCACAACATCTTTAATTATTTAAAAGTTATATATGAAGTGGATTGGGATCACGTAATGGGCATTAATTTTAATTAATTATATGAATATAATGATCTTATCCTACAGGGATTTTCTTATGTTTGTATAGATACTTAGGATAAAATATAAAAATTAGTTCTTCTTGATTTATCCACAGGAATTAGAAAAAATTAATTTAATAGTTTTATCATAAAGTAAGAATAGTTAGATAAAGTACATTATAAAGATAATGAATCTGATTGAATTAGAGATTAGCTCACATGCATTTTTTAAATAAAACTAGATTCAATTTTAAGCATATTTTTACATTGGTAAAGCATGAATTCATTTAAAGCCATAAATATTAATAAACTTATAATATTTTGTGTAGTTTTACCTAGTATCTCTAATATTCACTGTGAGGTTCCCGAACTTAAGGGAGACAACTTTAAGATTTAGAAGGAGAGAGTACTTCTCCAATTAGGGTGTATGGTCATAGACTTGCTATTAGGAATGATGAACCACCTAAAATCACTGATACTAGCATACCTATTCAAGTTTTGTTGTAGGAACGATGGAAGAAGTCCAATTGTCATGCTCCAATTCTGCAAATTCATTCATCCTTGCATAGATCTCTGGGAACCGATCAACTTCGCTTGGGTATGATATCGTGTAAGTCTGAATTGCACTTTCACAAGACAAAAAAGGTACATAATTGATAATCTTCAAGATAGGAACACATCGCAGCGGCACAACCAGACAAATTGAACATAATATGGACACATCTCTTCATTGAAAAAATACCTTATTGATTTATAGCAGCAGAAATAAGCAGATAACTTGCAGTCACAATAAGGCATGTAAAAATATATTTTCTTTATTGATAATTAAAATGAAGTACAAAGCTTGCGCCGAATTACAAAACTTACAAAATAACTCACATTTATCTTGATAGCCAACTTTGAAACACATGTCATCTAGGCTTACATTTGATAGCTGATACATTGACTTACAACTGGATAAGCCGACTTGGCTTACAACTCAAAGATAAAACAGATATACAATGTTCCATGCACTATTCCCTTTGTAAACAGAAGACATCATATTTTACAATAAATTCTTTTGCATGCCCAACAAATCTTCGATGCCTCAGGACTGATCAAGCTAGTCATGGTGTACTGAACTTCCCAAGCATGAGTACCTGAAAAGGATGTCCACAATGTGGGTCAATACATTGCCGTATACTGGCGAGCAGAACCAGCCTACTCGTCTAAACCAACATTAAGTATTCATGTGAGCAAACATTTATTACGAGTGATCTTTCTATTTGGCCCTAACATCAGTTTACAGTTCACGTACAGTATCATAGTGAAGCATGTAAGCATATTCTGGCAGTATTCAAAGAAAGGCATCATTGTAGCATTATTGTAGTTAATATATTAAATATGTTATAGCAATACTCATAAAAATGCAATATCATAACATAATGGTATTAATATGTTAAGATTGAATCAACAATGTATGATAACGCATCACTGAGTGATTTCTTACCGATAGTCGACTTTCTCATACTTGCATAAAATATAGGATATATAATATACTTTCTGCCTGCAATAGACATTCATTGGCATGCATCATTAGAACATGTTACTGGTGTTATTCCACTATTTAGGACCTTGCTATATAAGACTTCGAAGAGGTATGCGATGCACCATTCAAAGTAGGTAGCTAACCTCAATGAATGTCTCGATACTTCATGCCACTAAAACACGCTTATATTTTCCCCAGGTCGGTCAGCCCTAATTCCCTAGGCATACCGTCCGAGAAACAAATCTCACCTTGTGGACAAATTGTCCATGACCATATGAATGTGTGTCAGACTCGATCATGAAATAGTCATATGGTAAAATATCAAAAGTAAATAAAGGTAACAGTTCATCATCTCATCTCATCTAAGTCGTGTTCAACGACTTATCATTTCCATCATTCATATTATTCCCATAGTTGGTGATCTCGTCGATCCCAAACCTAAGCCTTTCATATTGCATCAGTTCATCACATTGTAACACTTCTCACATTATTCTTTTTAATAAGGAATAAACAACATTTTATTTCTCATATGGACAGACAATATTTTAATTTATTATGTCAATAACATTATCAGTTCATTCCCATGTATCATTTACATAAGCATTTCATTATTTAAGTGTTTCATTCAGTTCAGTAGCATTACCCATGGGCAACAATATCAATTCATTTCTAGTATGTGATTCATAGTAGCAGTTCAATGTTTATGTGTTATTCATCTCAATATTATTCAACATAAGCATCTCTATTATTCATCAACTAAAACATGGGACATCTAGGGACAAAATATAGCAACACAATACTCCATTTTATTAAACAAGAAGCAGTAGAGAAGAAGGAACAATTTCACTAACTTGTACAAAGGGTATTCATGTTCCGATCACATATATGCTCAACGAGTGATCCAAAGATTGATTTGACATAAAGTACGATATTCCCCCCTTGGCATAGCCAACATCGAGCCATGTTCCATAACTCATCCCATCCAGCCAACTTAGAGCGACTGCATAATTTTTCACTCTCTTCATTTCCAACACAAATTATGGTCCAACATTCTGATCACATCCAACAAGCCAACCAAATGCCTCATGTGGTGTGGGATATTACATAATATACCACTCAAAAAAAATTGTCCTTGAAACTTAAGAGAATAACTCATTCTACAAATTCATTTAGTCACAACAAGTTACTCATTCAGCTTCTTTTCAATATTACGATTCAGCATTTTGACATTTTAAATATTCTGAACCAATCGCAGAGATTTATGTATCCATTAATGATTCAATCCATATTTCCCTTTTTTAAGATACTTATACTTCTCGTTGATTACGAAAATGCTTCTTGCAGTTCTATCTTGGTCGTAGCCTACCACTTTGTTTGGATTCATACACATACTTTAGAAGTCCTATAATATATGTATTTCAGCCAATGATTCAATAAACTACATGTGCTACTTTCTTCCTCAAATTCGACTTGCATACATTAATATCAAATTTTGGCTAGGCATTTTGAAAGCCTATCATCATCCCTTTAAATTACTTATTGCTTCGTTCATTTTCTACAATCACGCTCTTTCAAGCCAAAAACATTTACATCAGGCACTACACAGATAAGTTACTTATCCAAGCATAATATTTCTAAATATCAGAACCAAGGCTCTAACTTAAAATCCACCATATTAAAAGTTCACAAAATTCAAGATGCAATTTCATTGTTTCAATCTCAATGCCAATCCTTCCATCTCTTTTTAAGTACTCTCACATATTATCGAATGTTTCAGTCCGTTCATTTGTTATTCAATCAAATTATGAATGCAACTAGCTGTTACTTGATTTCATTTCATCTTAAGTATCATGACCGATCCCATAAAATTTTCAATTGTTAAATAACTTCTCGAATCCACTACTAAAATCTGCTTAATTGGCGTCGTAAATTTAGCGACGTTACAAAAACGTCACTAAATTGTGGACATTAGCGACGTATAAATGAAATATCGGTAACCGTCGCTACTAGCGACGCAAATAGCGACGTGACAACGACGTATACTAGTTATGTGAGCTAGGCGTCGCGAAACGTTGCTACAACATCGCTAATTGCGACTGATTTAGCGACGTTAATAATAACGTCGCTGAATTCTAACTAAATTTAATTCCCCCCCGATTCATTTCCTCCCATCCATTTTACTCTCTCACTCTCTTCCTCTGGTGCTCTCACTCTCACTCTCTCCGGTGCTCTCGCTCTCGCTCTCACTCTCTCCGACGACTTCACTCTCTCCGGCGACTTCACTCTCTCCGGCGACTATCCTCTGGTACGTGACTCCCTCTCTCTCTCTCTATTTGTTGTTGGTGGTTGGGGGTGCTGGTGGCTCGGGGGAAGGGGCAGGGAGGGTACGGGTGGTTGGGGGTGAGGAATGGTTGGGGGTAGCTGGGGGGTGGGGCAGGGGGGTGAGGGCGGCTGGGGGTAAGGAGGGGGGCTGGAGGAAGGGGAGGGTTAGGGTTCGGGTTAGAGGGGGAGGACGGGGGGGTGAGGGCGGCTGGGGGATGAGGGCGGGGGGGGGGAGGGCTTGGGAGGGGAGGGGGGATGGGGGGGAGGGGTTGGGGATAGGGTTCGGGTTAGGGTTAGGGGTGGTGTAGGGGTTAGGAGGCTGGGGAGGGGAGGGGGGCTGGTGGAGGAGGGGTTAGGGATAGGGTTCGGGTTAGGTTTAGGGTGGTGTAGGGGGGGAGGGGGGAAGGGTGCGGGGGGGGGGAGGGGGAGTTGGGTCAGGGGAACCGATAGTGCCAAAAAATCTGATAATTTAGTAATAGTTATTTGTTTTCCGACACTGAAAAATTTGATACTCCGATTCGAAACCATGTACCGATAGTGCCGATATTTGTAACACGTAGTTTTATTGGTTGGTTAATTTGTAACACGATAGTGTCGATATTTGTACTACGTACCGATAGTGCCGATATTTGTAACACGTAGTTTCCTTGATCCCGATGCTTATAGGAATGGTCCCGAGTCACGGCCGTAGTATGTAGTATATTCGTTTTAGTTCGTAGTATATTTGTTTTAGTTTTGAAGTTTTAGTTTTGAAGTTTATTCGTTTTAGTATGTTGTATGTAGTAGGAATGGTCCCGACTCATAGGAATGGTCCCGAGTCATGGCCGTAGTATGAAGTATGTAGTATATTCATTTTAGTTTTGAAGTTTATTCATATTTGCAGATATCTTGAAATTGCTATATCCATGTATCTGCTAGACCGTTCGTGGATGTACAACAGCATTCGAGATGACAGGTGCGGTGTACGAGATGAATACATCATCGGAGTAGAACAATTCCTCCAATTCACGAAGGCGTTTCTTTAATCCATGGACGACATGGACATTAAGTGCCCGTGTGCAAAATGTCGAAACATGAAGTTTCAACCAGAATTAGATGTGACATATCACTTATACACAAAGGGTTTCCTTCCGAATTACTACCAATGGACCGCACCCGGAGAGCTTGTACCTTTAGCATTTCAAACGGAGCCTTACGTGGAGCCTTATATGGAGCCTTTTGTGGAGCCTTATATGAATGTCCACAACCGAACTGGTGTCGATAACGAGTACGTGAACATGGTCTTCGATGCTGCGGGGCCTAGTTTCGATCCATACAATCGTGACGCAGCTGAGGAGGCACCGAATGCCGATGCCACGAAGTTTATGGAGTTGTTGGAGAATGCAAGGACTCCTTTATACCCTGGCTGTGAGGACCATTCACCGTTAGAGGTGATCACTCGGCTCTTGGGCATAAAATCTGACTTTAACTTGTTCAGATGTGACTAGTTCGATCCGATCCAGGGTTGAGGTTGGAGAGTTGACAAACATGGTCTTGTTGACATAAATTATCGTCATCGATCTAGTCGTCGGCAGTGCCTCCATACCCAGCTCTAGTAGTTCGAGGCTAGGGCCTTCTTCTTCTATGCAGCCAGTACCGTCGAATATTCCAGAGGTCGACCCCACTATTGAGGAGCAGGCCGAGGCCGAGGCCCACGTCGAGGTCGAAGGCGATGGCGCAGCCCACGCCGAAGGCGATGGCGCAGCCCACGCCGAGGGCGAGGAAGAGGCGAGGCCGAGGGCCAGGCTGCGGGCAGGGGCATAGTACAGCTCCTATTTGAGACAGATCATCCGTATCGCCCGAAGGGGGATCTGAGGTTGGAGATTTGGGCTATACTCGGACCAGGCGGTAAGTAAAATTATTGCATTTAATTAGTTTAAATTTATTATAAACTTGTTTAATAAATTTTAATTTCTATTTTATAGGTATCATTCCTCCTCCATACACCGGTCGCTGGGTACATTCCTGCGACAGAACTACGGTGGGTCCTGGATCAACTGGAGGGATGTCCTGACCGACAGGAAGGCCTTCTGGTTTGAGCACTTTTCGGTATAAAAAAGTTTATTTTCTTTTAACATTTAGTATGTTATGTTATAACTTATGTACTTCTATGATTTTTTTAGCGGACTTACTTCTTTCCTCCCTATCGTGCCGTTGTTGTCGAGGCTATATTTTCCAGCATCGCCAGCAAGCTCATTAGGGACGCGATCCTCGACCAAAAGGATCACGACCACCGGGGAGAGCCTATTCATGGTTGAATCTCTGCCGCCGACTGGGCGGTAATGAAAAGGAGATTCGAGGAGGAAGCCTACCAGGAGAAGTCTGCGAAGTCTAAAAGAGCGCGACAGGCGGGATGGCAGTGGTGTGGTGGATCACGGTCCATCATGGATTTCTTCACCCATATGGTACGTATCTCGCCGTATACCCATAATTAATACTTTATAGTAATATATTTCTTTCAACTTAACTGACAAATCATATAATAAGTTCGTAACAGGTTGAATCGGGAGAAGACCCGAATATGGTGACCTTGTTCCTCGCCATGCACACGAAGGGGGAGCGGTTCGTAGATGACAAGGCCCGGGACACCTATGTAAGTTTTACTTAATGCTAGTTCATTAATATTAATTTTTAGTTACGTAAAAAATTCATATAGATGTTATTTTTAGGCCGAGTTTTAGAAGTTTTACTTAATGCTAGTGCATTAGTATTAATTTTTAGTGACCACTTGAGAATTCATATAGATGTTATTTCTAGGCCGAATTTTTGAGGCTTAGGGAGGCCGGGCCGACACGGTCAGAGGGAGCTGGTGCTAGCACTTCCCAGCAGTACCCGGCCGCCGTAGCTCAGTCAGATGACGAGCTATGGATGAGGGTCGTTGGTGGCATGCATAGGGGTACGTACTATGGTACGGGCTCCTATGGTACCTTCATTGCGTCACAGGCCTCTGCAACTGCCACTAGTGTGTCCGGCCCTGCACACACTGAGGAGTCACTCCGCCACCAGCAGAGTATCGATGCGCAGATCGTAGCTCTGCGTGATGAGATGTTACAGATGATGGAGGGCGCATACAGATGATTCTGCGCTGATCTCACGCTTCGAGAGGCTTAAGGAGACTATGGAGGCGCGGCGACAGATGACCCACACTACGCAGGAGGCTACGCAGCGGTTGGTCGAGCAGATGCAGCATTTCTAGGATATGGCTACGGAGCGACCGTTTATTGGTACGCCGGAAGCATCGTCTACATCTGGCGGTGCACGGGAGGACATGCTCGTCCACCTGTTGTCACCGAAGGAGTCAGACGATCCTGACGTTGCGACAACAGTCATCTGGTGGCGCTCCTCCTCCAGCATCGGGTCCAGCTCCAACTCCAGGCGATCAGCAGTTTTGTTTTTGCATTTTTGGATTGTACTATATCTTTGACATTGTATGTATTTGGGGATATTCTGTTTTTCGTTGAGGATATTGAGTTTGTACGTATTTGCGGATATTGATTTGGTTTGTTCAGGATATTATATATTGAAATTGTTCGTTGCGGATAGTATTTTTTTATATATTTTTTGTATATTCTGGAATGTATTGTGCGTGCCGGTGTTGAGTGTTCCACTGAGGGGGTCGGCGAACCCAGGGATTGGATTATGTATTTTGTATTCTGTATTCTGTATTTTGGCTTAGGCTCCAGCTCCATTTGCATTCTGGAACCTGTTTTTTCTTAATATTTTTTAACTTAGCGACGTTCATATTCGTCGCTAAATTTTAGCGACGTTAATAAATGTCGCTAAAAGCGTCACTAAATGCTGACGTAGCAACACGTGGCACCAAATCTTATGTTATCACGTCATCGCCAAAATGTCACAATAGTGTCGCTAAATGGCGACCACACGATAGCGTCGCCTTTTACGTCGCTAATTAGCGTCAACGTTAAAACTTCGTAAATAACGTCGCTAATTAGCGATGTTAATAACGTCGCCCTAGCGACGTTTTGCGATATTTTCTCGTTTAGCGACACATTTTCTTCCGTCGTTTCCAAAACGTCGCCCAAAACGTCGCTAAATTTACTTAGCGACGTTTTCAACGAGTTTAGCGACGTTTTGGAACGTCGCTAATCTGACAAATTTTTGTAGTGATCCAACAACATTTTCCACCGAGGCACTTCATCATTTCTAAAAGATCTAATCTGAAGGTCATTCATTATCAATTACTCGAGGCAGGAGCACAATTCCATGTAACATTCCATCCAATACAACATCCATCCCGCAATGTTTTATTTCTAAATTTTCTTTCCGACTATGAAATCACTAATCAAACTTTTGAGCAGTGATCCATCTTATGGAACAATTTACTTCTCAATACATATAACTCAAGTATCTCCCCAAAATTGTAATTCTCTCTTAGGCCCGACACGTCACTTATCAATTGTCAAACATCTCTAAGGCTCACGTTGCAGCATATACTTCCTTAGGTTATACTTACTACCACCTCTCATATAATACCAAGGGGTCATCATATAGGTCGCCAACAGTCATCCTATTTTTTGTCATATTTTAAAGGCTAGCTATACCGACAGCTAAACTTAATCACTTAGGTGAATCTCCTAGAATGGACGGCTACTAAGGACTATATAAATTGTGTATTCTTAGGGCCAACAATCAACCGACTGTTCCAAGCAACTCTACCCGAACCTACGGGTATAAACTCAATCTGACCAACTAATCGCCATTGTCCGTTATGCCGATAATCGGTTATACATCCCACAGTATCCAGGGTCAAATCTATCTATCCATGGTCATCCTCAATAAACTAACTCTCATAGAGGCTCATTCTAGACTTATCTAACAATCGAGTAAGATTGATCCTACCACATTACCGTCTAAATTCTAATCCGACAAAATTATCCAGTAATCCAATTTTAATCCCAATTCATTTGTATCCACATTGATCTATATATCGAGGTTCACTATTCAAAGATCATCAACTACATTATTATATTTTTCTTTCAATTATCTCGATCGATTCTTTATTTTGTTGTATCCATATTCATTCTGATAGAGTCTCAACCAAATCATCGAATCCCACTAACTGTCAACTCATTCACATAGCATCACCATTGTCTAATAAAATATTTCATATTCAATATCTTAAATTGAGCAATTGTCCACATGTACCATTTAATATATAACTGTGCTACAGATCTGCCAACATCAACATTCATATTTTTTGGGTCTGCCTGACAAAATCATATCAGTAAGTCATAACCCAACAATCTATAGCTCAACTGACAGTCATCCATATCGTCACATCATCAACCAATAATATCAAATACATTTTGTGATCCTCAATCCTATTCATTTTTTAGCCATCAAAATCTCATACGGATATTCATAAAATTGTATACCACAAGGTCAAATAAGTCATTCCAATCCAATACGACAATTCATATATCCATTAACTATTCTCTACACAACACAAGTATTCAGAGTCACTACTTGTCACTTTTGTGATACAATTCAAGTCCTCGAGCATACATGCACATATACAACGACTATCCATCTCATCAAGCATGAACTCATACTTCACTGATTCTATCCTTTAGTGGTCAAAATGGATTAGAATCTATCACACCTTACAGATTTTCGATATTTATTCGAGTCACCTTGTCAGTTCAGATTTTTGAGAAAGATCTCAACAGCCATCTCTCTGACGGGCTGGCTAAACTCTATACACCGAAAGAAAGAGCCATACTATACACCCACTACATCACGAGAAGACGGTCCATGCTTCTTTCAAAGTATTTCGAACTTGTTCAAGAATCGAAAACTTTGAAGGGGGTCTTGTAGAAGCATGAAAATTTCAGCAATAAAGCCTTATGGGCCCAAGCCAATGAGGACATATGCGCCCAAGTGAACTCATATGCGCCCAAGTCACCCTGTGAAGCTCCATGCGCCCAAGTCATCCTGTGAAGCTCTGTGCGCCCAAGCCAGAATAGCCCCTAACTTGGTCAAAGCCACGATCAAAACATGTACCAAAGCGTACGGCCACGTCAGTCTCCACAATCAGTCATGCACCGAAGCATGCGGCCACGTCAACACCACGATCAACCCACGACCACGCAGCTTGCATGCGCCTACATCCTATGCGCCCAAAGCAAGACCATGCGCCCACCTGAAAACCAGTATGTTTTCTTATGTGGGCGCATAACATCATTCCAGTTCAAAAACGACTATAAAAAAGGGTTGATCCCTTTTCAAAACACAGAACGGAGAGCATTTCCAAGAGCCAAATTGCTGTATTTCTTGCCAGTGAGCCGAGAGAGAGCAATTTTCTTAGGTTTTTTTCCACTTTTGTAATCGGAGTATCAACGGAGTAAAGGAGCAACTGCCGTTCGATCTCCATCGTCCCATTCTCCAGAATTTCTTTTTATACTCGGGGATCCTCAGTGCAGGGTCTCTCAGGCGTACTCGATTTGTGGTGCCTTGTGCCAATAAAAAAAGACATAATTTCTTCTTCTTTTTGTGTGTGTCCACAAAAACGTTATAATGAACTAAAACATAAATACAATACTGTACTTGCCTGAATCCTTGCACAAATCGTAGTCACAAGTTGAGGATGCGAGAAACGCCGATCTAGATGTTGTCGACTCATATCGTACATCGTACCATGAACCGTGCACAAAAACCACAAGTCAATTCTAAGATTCTAATTCTAAAATCATGAAATAAGTGGCTAATTAGGTTACTAGTCTATTAATAGTTAATTCTGAAATAAATTACTTAAAAATATCATTTAACCTAATAATAATAATAATCTAAATATAATCTAAACAGGGAAGTTTGGTCATCAAAAGTCATGTTTCCAATTTTAGAAACCATGGCACACAAATCGAGGTATGCCATTTTCTATCTAGTTAAACATCATGAACTCGAGATTTGAAAAGTGTAACTTGGTAGGTTTCAGTGCCACGAGTGCGATGTTATCAACTGTGCCACAAAATCACATTTTGGTCAAAAGATATCGCTGTTATGGCTAATCGTAACCAAAACGGTGATTTATCGATCAATTTTAAGTTCAACAGAATAACTAAAATACTAGATGAATGATTTAATTTCTGAGAAAAATATATGTCATAGATCTCTGTGTTAGCTTTCCGAAACTTCAAACGGTTCATGATTACGATTTTCCGTCCTCCCGGAATCTCGAAAACACCAAAACGTGTCAAGTTTTGGACCACCGACACTCTACGAATTCTCCAGAAATTTAGGAAGTAAGTATACAAAAATAAATTACATATTAAGAAATTTTACCTCAGTGAATCCAACAAAAAATGGCACACAAATCCGAGGTCTGGTTGTCCATAATCGCCTTGGGAAGTCGAGGGTCTCCTTGGAATCAAACACCTCAAAGTCAGCCAGAAAAACTAGGGTTTTCAAAGTCTGAGATATTATATATATATACACAGTGGCGGGTATAGTCAGCACCCGCTGACTGGTAGACGGGCCCTACTGTTAACGTTGAGAGGCAAATATGTGGGCCTGCAACGCTGTAACGACCGTTGTTCGTATTATGTATTTTGGTATACGTATGCCTATATTACATGTTTCTTGGCATGGTTTATTCTGGTAATTCCTTGTTTGGTTCGGCCAGGCTTGACTTGGCTAGCTTGATTCGGCTTGGTTTTGCATAGGTTCAATTTTGTTTGGTTTTGAGTAGACCAAACCACTCCCACCTACCACCCCTTCCTTCTTTAACAGCCATCCAACACTCTCTCTCTTCATTACTTCTTCCCCATTACTCCTTCTTCCTCACCATTACTCTCCTCACCTACTAGAGAGAGGTTTAGGCAAGTGCAACTTGCTTCATGAAGGAACTCAAGTTTTATTGTTCTATTTTCTTCTCCACAAGATTCTAAGCCACTTTAGTACTTAGCATTTTTAAATTCCATGGCTCCTTTCATGTAGATCTAAGTTTCTAGCATTTTGATCTTCTTGGTTTGGATCTACTAAAATGGCTTGTTTTCAAAAACTAAGAGTTCCTTGTAGTAGACATTCTGATTGTATGCAAGATTGGTTTTAGGATGGCCGAATTCCACCAAGTCCTGGCCGAGATGGAGTTCCTCGAGTTCCTGAGCTTTTACGCACGTTTGTCTTGGCCATGGGGAGAAGATGAAGCTTTTATGTCCATATTTTACGTGTTAGCATAGTGCTTAGTTTTACGCCCACATTTTACGTGGCAGCGTACTATTCAGCCTTTTACGTACACGCAATCGCGTGCCAGCGTACTTCATTTTTACGCTGAGTCCCTATAAATTTTATGCTCGGGATTCTCCCGCTCGCGTAAAATTCTGCTCGGGTAAATCGTGCTCGCGTATAATCCCTGGCCCGAGCAGACTCTCGCGTGCGTAAAAGTCTAGCTCGAGTGCTTCACTAGCGTAGAGTTTCGCTCGGGAGTTTGCATGCGTAAAATCTTACGCGAGTATAATCTCGCTTGCGTACAACCAGGCTAGCGTAAAATACCACCCACGTGCACCCTTGCTCGTGCTCGCGTAGAGCCACTTTACGCTTAAGGTCCTTGGCCTAGCGTAAAGGCGCATTCGCGTAGAGCCTTGAGACCCTTGCGTACTCGGTTGACTTTATGCCTTGTACTATTCATGAATTGACAAATCACGGATGGATTGATATGACCGGGCTAATAATGGCATGGCAAGTACTTGATATGATATGATATGACATGACAAGATATGACAAGTACACACCATGGTGAACATTAAAAGCTGTTGCGACGACTTGCAAGATATAACTATAATGGATGACCTGGACACCGTGGATGATTGTATTTGTACAAATAAACCAGTACTGTCTTGCATCATGTCTAGGATAGGGATCCCTGGATACTACGGTCAGGGGTACCTACTAAAAAATTAGCTAAGGCTAATAACTAGAATAATTCAGTAGTCATGAAGAGATTTTCCCCGCTACAGGCAATCCTGTTATCTGAGCGCTCAAGTGGACTTGTAGCATGCCGATGAGTAGGGTACATTTCCAGCACATTGTCAAGTGTTGCCCCCACCATGGATGGATATTCGACCAGGATAACCTGGATGGTCTGCAGGGCTTGTGGCTGTTGGAATAATCTCAGTACATTTTTGCTAGTAACTAGGCTTGTGCTAAACCTAGCTAGTTAAAGTATCAAGCCGTACTCATTGCTTGGCCGTGATTGATTAAATAGAATTTAGCCCAGCTTGGTCTTGTCCTGATCTTGTACAAGATTATAACATGACCTGATTTCCTATGCCTTACTTATCGATAAATGATGAGATACCAAGTTCTGTTCAGATGAAGAGTTGCAACCCCGGTCCTTGTTTGGTTTAAAGGTTGTAACTTGGCTATCTGAATAGTCCTATGGTTATCTTACCATATATCGTCCTGATTATTTATGCTTACCATGACAATAATGATCAGGGACCAGTTTTGTTCAGGCGAAGGATTACAACTTCGGTCCTTGTTTGGTTTAAGGGTTGTAACCTGGCTCCCGGAGCAGTTCTGTGTCTTCTCCTCGTTTATTGCCCTATTGCATCCCGTGTCATGCTTATCCTATTTTACAATAATATGACATGACATGGTTACCTATGATTTCCTTAACAATAATGATCATGGACACGGCTCTGTTTAGGCGAAGGGTTACAACTCCGGTCCTTGTTTGGTTTAAGGGTTGTAACCTGACTCCCAGAGCAGTTCCTTATCCTCTCTTCGTTTATTGTCTTATTTCACCCTATGTCAAGACTAATCATGTTTTACTTTACCGGCAGTATTTGGGACGGGTTTCTATTCAGGTGAAAGGTTGCAACCCCAGTCCTTGTTTGGTTTAAGGGTTGTGACATGGCTACTTGAATGGTTTCCTCGTACTCAATTCATTATTATTGTCCCTGTTATTATCAGTAGCTTTATAATTATCTTTCATATTCATTTATGATATGCTGGTTTTAGTTCCTAAGTGAAGCCTCCTTTGTGGCACTTACTCTTTCAGGGGTCTGACCCAGCTGGTTTTGTATGGCCAGATTTTGGAGTAGCTCCAGAGGATCTGCCTACCCTCCAGCCAGATGGTGACCACCAGGCGTAACCCTGGCAACGAGTGGATTTTTTTGTTCTTTCACTCTATTATAAAAATATTCTTTTGAGGCGTTTAGCCGACGAGCACGTGTTAGCTCGATTGCACCTTTATTTGCTGTCTGCCTACGGGCTGTAGCATGATTGACAAATCCTAGGGTTGATTATGTATAACTGAAACTCTTGCTAGTCTTGACATTTTATACGACTAGCTTCATGATCATCCAAATATGTAATGTATGGGACGCCTTACTATTGTATATTTGGGGATCTGATATCTTGTAATTGTTATTACTTGCTAAAGATTGAGACAATAGGCTTGTTCATGACCTTAAGTGATTGATGGCTTGTAGATAAACCCTCATGTATCTAGATAGCCGTGACCGTAGAGCGAGGTAGGTTGCACTTTAATATACGTAGCTTGCTATGTTCGCCCCCGCTCTCCAGTATTCTGGTTCTGGGGCGTTACATGGTTTAAGTGGTGGGCGGCACAGGTCGTTGGATTATTGACACCCATTGCTTGGGCGGTATTCAGAGAGAGATTCCAGACCAAGTATTTTGATGCTGTAGCTTGTCACGACCCGCACCCCTTTTTTTTAAACGGATACAAGACGTGTCCAAGCCAGCCTACGCCGTAGTATCGGCGGTAGAACGCTATCACGGCCATGAAGATCAAAAATCACAAATAATGCTCATTCATATAATTAATTTTTAACTTACAATGATCACAAGTTTTATATTTGTAGAAAAATATAAACTTGTACAAATAAATGAATGACTACAACTCAACTATCTAGCTAGTCTCTAGGCTTTTGTCTGCAAGTATTCCTGTCACTTTCCAAGCTAAGTGAATCCATGGCTAACCTGAAAGTATTGGTTTCCAGTCAGGAATGGAACAAGCACAATTCACTGAATGCAATTTCAAATAAAGAAAATGACTATAAAACAAAAGTTAGACATCAATCATGTGTTTTGAAAATAAACAGTAAATACGAAAAACCAATAGCAACAAATAGACACAAAATACTTTTCCCAACTGTTAGAAGTACCTTTGATATGTGATCGGTCTGGGGCACTTCACCGTACGGTCTACGATGTCTACTTGCAGAAAAGTAAGCACTGTCTACGATGTCAACTTGAAGAAAAATAAGTACTGTCTACGATGTCTACTTGCAGAAAATAAACACGGTCTACAATGTCTACTTGCAGAAAATAAGCACAGTCTACAATGTCTACTTGCAGAAAATAAACACGATCTACAATGTCTACTTGCAAAAAATAAGCATGGTCTACAATGTCTACTTGCAGAAAATAAACACGGTCTACGATGTCTACTGCATGAAAATAAACACGGTCTTCGGTCGGATCACACATCCTTGGTACTTCTCATTCCCGACTCAATAATTTATAATAGAGTATAAAAATCACATAACTAATGACTAATCAATGAAATATAGTAAAGATCAATATCGAAATGCAAACAATAAACTGTACTCGCATGTGGTCCTCTGTTGGTGAAACTGACAGTCTGAACTACTCAATGTGCCACAATAGTAAAAACCCGTACAACAGTCCCCAGAATCTAAAATAAATATTACCAATGTTCTCAGAATAGTCAAATTAGCTAGGATCGCCTGTCCTTAAGTCCAATTCTGGACACAGGGGCAAAACGGTAATTTCGGGCCAAAACGGTGTCCGCCGTTGGACCCGCTTTGCACCGAAAAGCGTGCAAGAGTCAACGGTCTCTAAAGTCGTCAAACTATATGTCTACGGATCCATTTTTTCGATACAAATCCAATCATATGTCCAAAGTTGGATTCCGGCGGACCGTGCACAAAATTACCCGTTGAGTGGGACCGTAGGGCCCGCAAAACGGTAATTTTATCAATTGTCTCAGAATCGGACCAAACATGGCATACAGAACTAGAAAAATGATACGGTCATGCTGGCACAAGTTTTGTCTCGATCTGACGAGCGTGCACAAAGTAATTGGAAAATTTGTACAGAGGCCGATACGGTGAATTTCGACGGATACGCATCAAATTCGTCGCGCACACGCAACAAATTTGAATTCCGTCAAAGCCCTCATGACCACGAATCCGTTACGCACCTTTTGATGTCTTTAGTTCGTGACCACGTCGCACGGATTGGCGGGACGCACGTCGTGTGGATGAGTTTTTTAAGTTTTCTACTGTTTTGAAATCAGGTTTTCGGTCAACTTCAGAGTTGAATAACTCTCTGTAAACTAAATGAAAAATCAATCTATCAGAAGTGTTTTGATCCCCTATATGTTGGCTTCGAATGTTATAAATTAGTTTTTAAGGTTTTGACAGTTTTGGCTCGGGATTACTCTTCCAACACAGGTAGTTAGCTGTCATCTTGTCCTGTTTTTGGACATTAATTGTCAGGTATTTTCAAATCAATCCCACCAGTTCTGTTCGATTCTTCCCAAGCCTAATTAACAAGGTGTGGAGGTGTATAGGTTGACTACGTACCTGTGCAATTGGATCGGAAAACGACGAATCGTGGTGGCGGGGAAGTCGACGTGAAGTCGGCTCCATCAATCGTTACTGCTGCACGTGCTGCTCAGCCCACGCGTGCGAGAGTTTCCTGGCTGCTGTCCGGCGTTCCCCCGGCGGTGGCTCCGGCAGTGGTTGGCGCGCCTAGGGTCGGAGGGGGTGGCGCTCTGTTGAGGAGTTTAGGGTTTAGGCTAGGGTTTCCGCTCTCCTCTGTTTCGCTGATTCGATATATATTTATATATGTATATGTCGCGCATGGTACTAGATAGGCTCGGTTAGGAGAACTAAGCGGGGGGGGGGGGGGTTTGGCTTCTCGTGTGGGCCTGCTGCCTGGTTCTTTGGCTGAGCTGGGGTTTTTCTCTCGGGTCTGTGGGGGGGTTAGTTATTAGTATTATTTTTTTGTTCTATATTAAACAATACATATATATCTATATATATACATATCTATATACTCATACGTATATACCTCATCAAACATATATTTATATATAAAAATATAATAATCTAAAATCTATATATTTTATAACATTTATTTGACAATAGTATTATCACCAATAAAATATTATTATTAATAATAATAACCTCAATAATATTGATAATAAAATAATAATAATAATAATAACGAAATTCAATAACTCAATGATGGCGTAAATCTCACTGCGTACAGTCCAATAATCTACAGACTATACAAGGACCTATTTTATACAAAAGCTACTGAATATCACTAATAATAATATTTATAATATTTAAATTACGAATGCTTAGAAATATTTATTAAATTGTTGAAATGGAAACCACCCACTCACCAAAATACATCAACACGCATGTCATCGGACGTGCCGCATGACTACATGGGCTTGGGCTTAGTTCGGGTCCAGTCCGGGCTAAAATAGTATAACCAATTTTCCTAAAACTCAATAATATAAATAATAAATAAATAAACCTTCGGTAAGGGTTAAGTCGCAACTTGGCCTGGTTTTCCTAGTTGGGATCTCACTATGGCTCGGCCTCCCCTACCAGGGCTAATACACTAGCCAAAGCACGCCATGGCACTATCCGTGCCACGATTTCTAGTCACCATGCACTCCAAAACTCCATCAGGGCTAAAATCATCTACCGTAATAATTAACTAAATAAATATTTATAAAATCTAAAATCACCATTCCAATAAAATAAATAATAATAATAAAATATTCTAAATTTTCTGGGAAGGGCAGCTACAAATCTACCCAACTTAAAAATAATTTTGTCCTAGAAATTCTAATTCGTAAGTATTCTTTAATATTCAAAAAGGAAATCTATCATTACTTTAATCCCTCGAAATTTAATTCCTCCAAAAATAGTTCATATCCTCCTCCTAGCCATTTTGTAACTACGGAACTCCGAGGACTCCTACCCACCTTTGGTCACACTACTCCCTCAAATCTCATGTCACTAAAACTTTATAATCTTCCAACTAATTGCTAAAATTGCTACCAATAGATATATATATACTGCTTATGGCCACTATAATCCTCTCATATTTATCGAACAACCCGAAATCTAACAAGCAATAATTTACACAAGTAGCTAATAGATATTGGTAAATTCTAATAAACATGACCTTTCATCGTTTCGAAATAGGAAGAACAGGAAGATAAGGAAGAAAATCAGGAGCAAGTATGAAATTCCAGGACGGTAGAGAGTATCCAATGATGCGGATAGAAAGAAGGTTTACGAACCATTGACTAATTTGCTAAAGTGGCTACTCTAGTCTAGTCACTCGCTAAATCGAAGCACCCTTCGCCTCTTAGAGTGGCTTGCAATCCGTGCTATACAGAAGTTCTATTCTCGAAATTCTAAATAAGGTTCTATAATAGAATGAAATTTGAGAAGTCAAGATTGTACTTTCTTCCGTGGTTATTTAAACACACGAGCAAGGGATAAAACTGTAATACAAGATCGTATCGCGATCTCCAGGTAGTTGGAATAATGTTACGAATGACTTCTCATTCTAAGGGAAGACTACATATTAGGTATATGGACCTATTTCAAATAGTTCGGTTTACAGTCCAAAAATAGTAGTACGAATGGATGGGCTTTACTGGGTCCTAATGGGTCCTTGGTTGGACATCAATCGTTGGTTGGATGAACCTCGGTTTTCAGTCTCTATTGACTGGTCCAGATCCTAATGGTTATACTACTTCTACTAGGTTAGAGTAACTTAAAATAGGTTTCTAGCCCCGTAGTTGAGCTAGTTACCAGTCAGGTTGGTTAGCTAGGTCCATAAGCCTGAAATGTGCCTTCCGTGAACTTTGGGTTTAAACAGCACATGAGGCCTCAATTGGATGGCACACTAGTGGCATGTGCGTAATGGGCTTCGAGTAGATCACAACCATATATTGGGTCGAAGGAATGGGGTCGTGGTCAAGGCTCTAATGGAGGTTGGAAAGTGTATTAGTGCTATGGAAAAAGTTATAACTAGTCCTTTTGACCTAAAAGTCGTACCGCAAAAATAGAGTACAAGGGGACGGGTTTGAGTGGGACATGATATACCTAGATGAATGTGGACTCGTCTAGATCTTGTATATGAAATTTGTTGGATGGTAACAGCTAGTCTCGTGCTCCGAATATTAATGGCACGGCCGGGACATAAAATGATCTAAATGGAAAGTGGGAGTCCATGGGGCACTAATTATCATTCTAATAAAAAAATTTATTCTAATCAATCGGTGATCTTCGTATATCCTAAAACTTTAGGAGGCTTACATTCTACCCACCTTAGAAATAGGACATAGTCTTAGGAATATTGAGGTTAGAGGGTTCCCAAAGTCTGGATACTGTACCTCGACACTTTGTTAATCGAGAATAAGGCACGGCGTATCGGGATACGGTAGATATAAGTCAAGTCAAGGATCGTTCCTCAATAAATGGAGAACGAGTGTGTACAATGACACATGGTCGATAAAATAGGATGATCTACTCGTCTATAGTATACTAGAGTTATCGACGGGGTAACCAACTCTAAGGCACAAGATTTCTCCCAACTGAGTCGTGAATTTCTATTTGTGTCAATCTGCCAGACTATCGTCATAAGAGTTGTAGTGATCGTGTATCGCTGTTGACAACTAGTATATCATAATATGACAGGGTATTTAAGCTATGATATTGGCTAAGCTAGTGACTGTGCTGTTCCAACACTAGTTAGGTCTTAATAATAAAATTTACATAACTAGAGTAATATTTGTTGGAAACCAATCTCGAGATGAGTTTCACGGTAAATGATTACCCTATTATCCACTCATCTCATGTCTAACTGTGGGCTTCGGTCGAGGAAGGGTTGGTTCAAGGCTTAAGGGTTGCTAGTTAAGGCAAGCTTCCAGCAAATAATTAGAGACTCACAATATTTGGTTTCTTGAGAATAGATAGTCTCCTAGGTTGGCGTTCTGACCAAGGATAAAATCCTAATCATTCTCAAATTTAGATAGCTCGAAAGTCTCAATAGTAGTTTGAGGGTCGATGGGAGAACGAGTAACTCAATCACATGACTGGCCGATGGTAGCTGCACTTGTGCCTACCATTATCATAGCCATGGGAATACTCTGTATCTCTCTACCATCACGAGCTTTCGTCTTTCCAAATCGGTAAAAGACAAAAATAATAAAGAATTCAAGGGAGATGTTACTGAATACAATTTCGTGATTCAAGGGCGAACATATAATTCAAGAGGAATTGTCAATGCAGTCGCGGATGAGATCCTAGAGACATCTACATCTCAATCTACGTAGGTTAATCAGAGGGAGAGCGAACCGGGTGCACTACGGTTGATCAGACCGTAATACATCGATTCTGATTAGACAATATGTTAGTGGGCGTCCCCAATAAACATATGTCTTGAATCAAGCTCGATAAAGAGTAAGCTTGCAAAACTAGGCTGTGATAGCTACATTGGTCAAAATAGTCAAATTACAAGTATACAAGATTTTTGAAAGTAGGCACAAGTAGTTCGAGTTTTGTGAGAATCAAAAATTTACCAGGTGTTCTTGCTTGTACAGCCTTCCTACTATCTTCTTATCTAAGGCCTTGGTCGACTAATGGGTTATGGACCTCAAAATTTTATATTCTAGGTAAACCTATTATAGCGTCAAACAATATCCTCGTCAATAGGTCACAAGGACCACGAGATGCTAGATCGGGAGACGTGCTACCCAACTTACAAAACTTCCACTAATATTGGCTTTGGGTCTTTTGGGACATACATGGCATTGTCATATCCTCCATAGTATCATAAACTTGTAATCACATCTGAAGTCATTTCACCGAAAGTTATGCCTCGCCCGTATACTCGGGCTGTGGTAAACCCTTGGATTCGTGATTTCAGGGTGATATGTTATCCGATACTCTACCTTATATTGACACAAGGGTGACTACGGTCAAAGAGGACCACTAGCTATAGTTTTTAGATTATTCTATAACCTATATTTTCTTACACTAATTTCAACTCTAGGGATCGTGCCTCGCCAGTGCGCTGCTGGGTGTTGTGTGTCCCTAGTCTCCATAATTCAAATAAATGGCGACATTGCGCTGCTGTTATGCCATTATGAGTTAACTAACATTTTTTTAACTATATCTGTAAAAATTTATGAGCTTCTAGAGATTTAAACAAGTTGACTATGAAATGAAGCGTAAGTGGTTGTCCTATCAGTCATAACCCTTAAAAAGATTTAACAGGGAGGAATGAAGACAAAAGAAATACAATCGTTCTAATATCTATTTCATGTGTATATCCAAACCATTGAGGAAAACTTGAATCGAAACTAACTCAAGGTCCGTATATGGATAACATAATCAGAAATTATATAAAATAATAATTCTTGGGCAAAATAGGAACTAAATAGTTAATTTGGGGCTAAGACATGAGGATGATGTCTAACAGACAAGGATGAGGAATTTCATAATTTATCAATGTTAGGTCATTATTTCTATGAAGCAATGTCTCACCAAGTGAATAATCTATCGACATTGGATCGTGCCGTCATATCTAGAGGTAATAGTGTACCTATGGGGATCTAACAAACTATCAAAAATTAATAACTCCTCATCTAAATTCCATGGCCTAGACTATCTATTGGTAAATTTGTATAGGGGACTCCTAGCCCTAGTCATTCACTTAAATTAAATTAATCATAATTCGTGAATGAGCATTTCCTTGTCGCAGGCTAGCAATAGTACAACTAACTTAAGTACCATCACGAGTTCGCATGATTTACGAAAACAGACCTGCATGGGCTACCATAAAAACTTTTTACGACCCGTACCCCTTTTTTTTAAACGAATACGAGACGTGTCCAAGCCAGCCTACGCCGCAGTGTCGGCGGTAGATCGCTGTCACGGCCATGAAGATCAAAAATCATAAATAATGCTCATTCACATAATTATTTTTTAACTTACAATGATCACAAGTTTTACATTTGTAGAAAAATTAAAACTTGTACAAATAAATGAATGACTACAACTCAACTATTTAGCTAGTCACTAGGATTTTGTCTACAAGTATTCCCGTCACTTCCTAAGCTAAGTGAATCCATGGCTAACCTGAAAATGTTGGTTTCCAGTCAGGAATGAAACGAGCAAAATTCACTGAATACAATTTCAAATAAAGAAAATGACTATAAAACAAAGGTTAGACATCAATCATGAGTTTTGAAAATAAACAGTAAATACGGAAAACCAACAGAAATAAATAGACACAAAATACTTTTCCCAACTGTTAGAAGTACCTTTGATATGTTATCGGTCTGGGGCACTACACCGCACGGTCTATGATGTCTACTTGCAGAAAAGTAAGCACTGTCTACGATGTCTACTTGCAGAAAAATAAGCACTGTCTACGATGTCTACTTGCAGAAAATAAATACGGTCTACAATGTCTACTTGTAGAAAATAAGCACGGTCTACAATGTCTACTTGCAGAAAATAAACACGGTCTAAAATGTCTACTTGCAGAAAATAAGCACGGTCTACAATGTCTACTTGCAGAAAATAAACACGGTCTACGATGTCTACTGCATGAAAATAAACACGGTCTTCGGTCGGATCACACATCCTTGGTACTTCTCATTCCCGACTCAACAATTTATAATAGAGTATAAAAATCACATAACCAATGACTAATAAATAAAATATAGTAAAGATCAATATCAAAATGCAAACAATAAACTGTACTCGCCTGTGGTCCTCTGCTGGTGAAACTGACAGTCTGAACTACTCAATGTGCCACAATAGTCAAAACCAGTACAACAGTCCCCAAAAGCTGAAATAAATATTACCAATGTTCCCAGAATAGTCAAATTAGTTTGGATCGCCTGTCCTTAAGTCCAATTTTGGACACAGGGGCAAAATGGCAATTTTGGGCCAAAACGATGTCCGTCGTTGGACCCGCTTTGCATCGAAAAGCGTGCCAGAGTCAACGATCTCTAAAGTCGTCAAACTACATGTCTACGGATCTATTTTTCTGATACGAATCCAACCGTATGTCCAAAGGTAGATTCCGGCTGGCCGTGCACAAAATCACCCTTTGAGTGGGACCGTGGGGCCCACAAAACGGTGATTTTATCAACTGTCTCAGAATCGGACCAAACTTGGAATATAAAACCAGAAAAATGAGATAGTCCTGCTGGCACAAGTTTCGTCTCGATCTGACGAGCATGCACAAAGTAATTAGAAAATTTGCACAGGGGCCGATACGGTAAATTTTGACGGATACGCATCAAATTCGTCGCGCACACGCGACCAATTTGAATTCCGTCAAAGCCCACACGACCATGAAGCCGTTACGCACCTTTCAATGTCTTCGGTTCGTGACCATGTCGCTCGGATTGGCGGGACGCACGTTGCGTGGATGAGTTTTTCAAGTTTTCTACTGTTTTGAAATCAGGTTTTTGGTCAACTTCAGAGTTGAATAACTCTCTGTAAACTAAATGAAAAATCAATCTATCAGAAGGGTTTCGATCCCCTATATGTTGGCTTCGACTGTTATAAATTATTTTTTAAGGTTTCGACAGTTTTGGCTCGGGATTACTCTTCCAACACAGGGTGTTAGCTGTCATCTTGTCCTGTTTTTGGACATTGATTATCGGGTATTTTCGAATCAATCCTACCAGTTCTGTTCGATTCTTGCATAGCCTAATTAACAGGGTGTGGAGGTGTATAGGTTGACTACGTACCTGTGCAATTGGATCGGAAAACGACGAAGCGTGGTGGCGGAGAAGTCGACGTGAAGTCGGCTCCATCAATCGTTACTGCTGCACTTGCTCTGCTCAGCCCGCACGTGCGAGGGTTTCCTGGCCGCCGTCCGACGTTCCCCCTGCGGTGGCTTCGGCAGCGGTTGGCGTGCCTAGGGTCGGAGGGGGTGGCGCTCCGTTGAGGAGTTTAGGGTTTAGGCTAGGGTTTCCGCTCTCCTCTGTTTCGCTGATTCGTTATATATTTATATATGTATATGTCGCACATGGTACTGGATAGGCTCGGTTTGGAGAACTAAGCGGGGGGGTTGGCTTCTCGTGTGGGCCTGCCGCTAGGTTCTTTGGCTGAGCTGGGGTTTTTCTCTCGGGTCTGTGGGGGGGTTAGTTATTAGTATTATTATTTTTTTCTTTTTCTTTCTATATTAAACAATACATATATATCTATATATATACATATCTATATACTCATACGTATATACCTCATCAAACATATATTTATATATAAAAATATAATAATCTTTAATCAATATATTTTATAATATTTATTTGACAATAATAATATCACCAATAAAATATTATTATTAATAATAATAATCTCAATAATATTGATATTAAAATAATAATAATAATAATAATAATAACGAAATTCAATAACTCAATGATGGCGTAAATCTCACTGCGTACAGTCCAATAATCTACAGACTATACAAGGACCTATTTAGGAATATTCATTAAATCGTTGAACTGGAAACCACCCACTCACCAAAATACATCAACACTAATGTCATCGGACGTGCCGCATGACTACATGGGCTTGGGCTCAGTTCGGGAACAATCCGGGCTAAAATAGTATAACCGATTTTCCTAAAACTCAATAATATAAATAATAAATAAATAAACCTTCGGTAAGGGTTAAGTCGCAACTTGGTCTGGTTTTCCTAGTTGGGATCTCACTATGGCTCGGCCTACCCTACCAGGGCTAATACATTAGCCAAAGCACGCCATAGGACTGTCCGTGCCACGATTTCTAGTCACCATGCTCTCCAAAACTCCATCAGGTCTAAAATTATCTACCGTAATAATTAACTAAATAATTATTTATAAAATCTAAAATCACCATTCCAATAAAATAAATAATAATAATAAAATATTCTAAATTTTTTGGGAAGGGCAGCTACATAGCTCGATACGATCAATAGACGAGGTTCACCAATCTGAAGTAGATGGGTAGGACGGTCGACGGATATGTGGCCGAGTTTCGAGACTCAGTCGGTTTGCTCCCACCTTGGTAGCAACCGAGTTCGAGAGAGCCCAGCGGTTCCAACAGGGACTGCACCTGGAGATTCTATTGGCGGTGGAGCAGTTTGAGCATCAAACTTTTGATGCGGTATTGAGAGCAGCCAGGAGGCATGAGTGTACCTCCAAGAGGATTGTGGATCGGACCTGGGGTCGGAAGCGATCCCATGGCCAGATGAATCAGTCATCAGTACCAGTCCCGGTAGCTAGGGCTTTGACCGTTGGAGCTCTAAGGCGGGCGGCCTCAGTGACGTTGGTTCTACATTCAACCCCGACGCACCCTCAGCAGCAGAAGCAGAAGCAGTCTTCCACAGCAGGATATTCACACTGCAGAAAGCCGGGGCATGTGGTATTAGAGTGTCGCAGAGCACAGGGTTTGTGCTTGGTTTGTGGTGCCCCAGACCACAGGGTTGGGAACTGCCCGAAAAGGAGGAGTTTATCCTCATCAGCCTTCTCTAGTCCTTCGGTGGGAGGACCCACTCTAGTCCAGCAGCAGCAGTACCCGTTCGCAAGGCCATTGCCGCCGCAGGCCCAATCATTCCAACAGCAGAGACCGCAGCAGTATGCCCATGCCCAAGCCTTGATCCATAGCAGGTAGAGAGGTTTTCAGCAGAGGGGACTCGCGTCCAGAGAGCATGGTCAAGTGCTGACCTTGACCATGAAGGAGGAAAAAATAGCACCCGGTGAGGTAGTGGCAGGTACCATTCTCGTCAATACCTTTCCAGCTTCAGTATTATTTGATTCTGGTGCCTCGCATTCATTTATGTCTGTATGATTCGCGACACGAATAGGATTGGAGCCCGAGTCATTATCAGTGAGGCTCAATATACTTTTTGGTATTGGACTTGTGGGAGTAGATAGGGTATTTTCCTCGTGTCGGATCGTAGTTAGCGGTAGAGAGTTCCCCGCTAGATTGATAGAGTTCCCGGACGATTATGATGTGGTCTTAGGGATGGATTGGTCGAGGGACCAGTATGCTAGAATAGACTGCCATATTGGCAGTGTTGTTTTTAGCATCCTAGGCGAGCCAGAGTTTTCTTTTTCCCGAGGCGAAGTTGAACCTTCTCCTCCAGTATTGCGTATGGCAGTAACAGCAGTGCAGTTACCCCGGATAGTCGAAGAGTATCCAAATATTTTTCCTGAAGAGCTTCCAGGAATGCCGTCAGAGCGAGAGATCGAGTTCACTATCGACTTGTAGCACCCAGTTTTCCAAATGAGGGTAATTTTGAAATTTCGTGTTTATAATTATTTTAATAATGATATTTAATTCATGATATGATTTTTTGGTGATTTTAAATTATTTTAAAATTATTTAAATCAATGACTTGTGGTTTTGACGTTTTGTTAGTGAAACCCTACAGACTGTTTGACCTAGAGCCTAACCATGTGATTATGATATTTTAATATCATTTTTGGCCTAAGGATATTTTTGCATTTGACCTCTTTGAATTATTTTTATATTATTTTATTATTTATGATATTTTTTTGGGATTATTTGAGTCGGGTTCGAATTTTATCTCAATCTGACTTGTAACGGTGACCCGGGGTAGTTTGACTCTAGTGGAACCCACACACTAGTTAGGCATGGCCCATATGATATTAATTTTAGTCCACATGATAGAAATATTTTAGTTAGAGGTTAGACTAATTATTATGGATAAGGTTAGTGTGATTAGAGACTTTAGAATGACTAATTTAGCCCCAACCAATTAGCCCTTTCCTAATACTCATAGAATAGGTTAGTGGGGGCATTTTGGACCTTACCATAATAGGAAAAATAGCCCCATATAGCCAGTCACTTTGGGAGAGGATAGGCTCAAGTTCATTTCATTATTCTCATCCACACTCTCTCTCTTGTTCTTCCCCAAATTCCTAGAGAGCAATCCCTAGCAATTTCTCCACCAAATTCTTCCATTTCGCCACAAAATATTCTTCTTTCCTTCTCCATTCTAGCCAAGGAGGAAGCTACCCAAGTTTGGGAGGATTCGGAGCTCGTTCGTGTCCTTTTGGAATCTCTACGTGTCGGTGTCGCTCCGGGAAGGCTTTTCTTCGATTCGATCTACCGGGAGGTATAAATCCCTTCTCCTTTTCATTTCATCATACATATAGGTCTATTTTGAACCCATAGGAATGACCCCCATGGTTGTATCTCTATTTGTGTCCATTTCGTGTTCATTTGGAGGTCATAGGAGTGTCCTTTGTGTTGTGGTTGTGTCCATGTGAAAAAATCCCAAATTTGGACACACTATGTATTGTTGTTATGTATGAATAAATTATTACATGTTTAATCTCATATTTTTGTATTGGAGATGTGTTCTATAGTGTCTCATATATATATATATATATTAGTGTAGAGAGTGAGTTCTTGATATATTATGTTATATACTTGTGTTCTTTTATCTCAAACTACCCAAATCCGTCATGATTTTTATCCACGTTTTTAATTTCAGGCCAAACTTAGAAATGTCATAACTTCTAGCTCAAAGCTCGGTTTAATCTCGCATTTTTTTAAAAGAAGCGTATTGAAGTTAGCTTTCCAAAAACATGTATTAATAGGCCTAATTCATCTGTAACTTTCTGGAGAATTATTTGAGTGTCAGCTGTACGAAAGTTAAATGCGTTCTCGGTGTTTTCACGATTTCGGAAGTTTCTGGAAACGAAAATGCGATCCGTTTGAAGTTTCGGAAAGCTAACACATAGATCTATAATATACTTTAATCCTAGAATTTAATTCATGCTAAGTTGGTACAGTATTGATTATTAGTAGGAGTTACTATTCGGCATATGTTGTGCACCCTTGTGTGTAATATAATATTCTATTTGATTTTAACCCATGTTAATATATATACATTATGTAACTAAATAGAGAATGCAAGCATGAGTAAATGATTAAATAAATGATGTATGAGATGTAAGTATCCTATCTAATGTAAGCATGTATAAGTATGGCTTGTAATGAATATATAGGTTCCATAGTATGTAATGTATGGTGCATATAGTAGTGCAAGAGAATAAATGAATGATGAATGAATGCAAGCATGAATGTAATGTAATAATAGATGTAATATATACAATATATACGTTAATGAGACGTAATGTTCTATGTTAACACAAATCCTATATTACCTCATGTACCCCTTACACTATGTTGACACTATCACACTTGACACTTTGTTCACTTACACTTTGACACTCTTTGATATGTATACACTATGTATGCCCATTTAACCCTCACTTGCCCCTTTGTCATGTTCACATACACACACATAGCCTCTTAAATAAGTATTTATGAATATAGTTAACTTAGCTATGTATGTATATTATATATATGTTAGCATATTGTATTGTAATATATAAGTTTATACAGCCATTTGAAATGCCATGATTATAGACCTAATGTTGAATACCAATATATGTATGTGTATATATGTGTAGACATGTATAGCTTAAAGTAATAGATTACCTAGTGTATATCTAATGTGAATTCTTGCCTATTTGAGTATTGAATAATTGCATGCTATATAGAGTTGGGTGTATGTTGGCTTGTACAGCCTTGTATTGATGTGTGCTTACTAGGATAGTCTTGGTTAGGCCTAGTAAGACTTGCTGGATTAGGACATGACCTAGTTTGACTAGTGTAGTTGACAGAGTTGACCAAGGGTTGACTTTGGCCTAGTTTGACCTAGATTCATGTAGAATGCATTGTAGTGCTTTATATTACCCTTCTAGACATGTTGTGACTTGTGCTGTTCTGATTAGGAGCCAGACACCTCTCATCGGATAGTATATTTACTTTGGACATTCAGACACCAGGCGAGTACATTCTCTGATCATTTCATATCTTGTTTAGGATTATATTTCCTGCTTTAGATTACTTTACATGATGTTGACACGTTGGAAACACGGATTAGTACTATATGGATCTTGTTGTGCGATGTTATCCCCTTAGCGGATACATCGGGTATTCGTGTTCGTGTACTTTATCGTGAGCATCGTGTACTCCTTGTATTCCTGACATTCGTGTACAAATCGTATGAAATCGTTTATATTCATGTATTCACATGATCTCGTGTGCGACTATACTTCGTGTGCAATAACATATCATATCTAGATCCTTGTGTATTGATTGGGACGGAAGAGTAGAAGTGGTTATGTAATCAATCCAGTAGATTACTCGTGTATAACCTCTGTAGATTACTCGTGTACAATATCGTGTCGTTTACATAACCATCTTGTGCTCTGAATCACTAGTCACAGATAGTTCTCTATATAGTGTAGCTATTTACTTACAGTCTCTCTCTTTTTCATCATGTTATTTCTTCAGATCCTGTATCTTACTCTCTAGCATGTTTATATTTCCTAACCTGTTATGATATTGTTGAGATGTACTGTACTCGCTCTTGTCCTGACTGGACTCGTTGATAAATTTTACAGATAGCTTGGAGATTGCCTGCTAGCCTAGAGGAGACACATTAGACGTTGTTTAGTTAGCTATTTTCAATTGTCTGGAGTTGTATTTACTTTATGGATTACTGTATCTGAGTTTGGAGATTTGAGATGTATTTTTGGATTTGTGTATCTTAGACTCTTAGATTTCTCTCTGTTGTACCTCTTTTGGATTTTATGTTTTATCTATCCTTATCATGCTCTACCTTAGATGTGATTGAGTTTGTATCTGCTATGTCACCCCCATTCGGGGAGTATAAACTGTTTAGCCTTATACTGTTAGATGCATGAGACCTAGGACAGCGTTCTACCGCTGACACTATGGCGTAGGCTGGGCGTTGTTACGTTCTCGTGCCCTAACTCTAGGGTGCGGGTCGTGACACGTTTTTAGTGGTGGCCCATGCAGGTCGAATTCGCATTAGTGCGATTTCGTAGTAGCGCAACGACTTAGTTGTACTACTACGAGCCTGCTATAGGATATATAAATTAAGATGTTAGGATGAGAGGATACTCAATCACTGTTAGGATTCCTTGAGAGATTCCTGGGATGACCCTTGAGAATCTCATTTTGAATTCCAATTTAAACTCCTTTTTCTTGTTTTGATTCACCTTTTTCCTTGATTTGAATTTGATTTTGTGGATTCATTGTAGAACTTTGAATCCTGGTATTAGTTGATGATTTTGATAAAATTTTGTAGTTGTTGATTTAATTTTGTATTTAGATTAATATTTTAAAATCCAAGGTACTCAATCACACTTAGGATTCTGTGAGAGATTTCTGGGACGACCCCTAAGAAACTCATTTTGAACTTCAATTGGAATTCCTTTTCCTCTTGTTTGGATTCACCCTCATTCCTTGCTATTGAATTTAAGCTTGATGGGTTCCTCTCGTTTGAACCGATGAGAAGGAACATATCTTTATTATTCTTTCTCGCCATTATTCCCTTGCATTCTTATTTACCTCTTATCTTAAACTCTGTCTCATTACATTAATTATCCATATCTTGTCATCCCTACCAGATGTACTTCGAAACCCTTGAATCTTCGTATCTTTTGCATGGGGAAGGTTAAGGAAGTGACGTAAATTATGTAGCTCAGAGAAGACGTAACTGGTTATTTTATGATGATCTAAAGGAAATCAAATGTGGAGTGTTCCATATGGAAACTTGAAATAGAAATGTGGTAATGGTCTCGAATAGAATAAAGAGATGTATACTGCCAATCTGGAACAATTACATTTAGAGAAATTTTGGGGTTATGAGATAGTTTATAGGTGTATTCAAAACTAATGAGGATATCAGAGGTCAACCTAGTTTTGAGAACTTAGAAAATCTTGGTTATTGATTCTGGGGAAAACTTTTACTCTGAGGCTATATAGAAGGTTAGTAATGGAAAAGAGAAGTTAATTGTGTTTAATAAGGATATTAAACAAGATGTTGCAAGGAAATGACTAGGGATAGAGAGAACACAAAGTTATAGAAGTTTAGAGATTGTTGTGAAATATTTTTAGGAGAATAATATTCAAGGGTGTATGTCGAAGAAAATACGGAAGTTGATTTTATGATGGAAGATAAGTTTTGTAAGGCCTAGAGATTTAAATTAAATAATATGAGAAGAACAATTTGAACAAGTTCAAGGAATTCGTAAACGGGATTTAGAGGTTTTGGGTCAAATTTAAGATAAGGTGAAAGAACTTGGAAATTTAAATAAATGGTTAATGTTGATTCCTAAATATGAGGGCTGTGCTTCAAGAGTGATGTTTGGAAATTGGGAATTGCCTACGGTAGTCATGGTAAGGGTTTAAGTAAAGGTTAAATTTTTATATGGAGACTGGTGAGGTAAAGATATGATTGGCAAGTTATGACCAGATGAACTTAAGAGTATCAGAAGCAACTCGATCTTCATTATTTTTGTGCATTAATTACCACCTCTTGAACTCCCACTTTCTAATTGAGATCCTTGACGTTCCTTATCGTGACTTTGATATTTGGAATGTAATACTAGCTGTTATCCTCCAACAAATCTTATATGCAAGACCTAGACGAGCTCACCTTCGTGTAGGTATATCATGTCCCACTAAAACCCGTCTTCTTGTACTCTATTTTCTTGATATGATTTTCTGGTCAACTGGTTAAACTATAACCTCTACCATTATACTAAATTTCTTCTTATTTTAATTAGAAATCCAGCCTTGACTCTATTCTTTCGACCCGACATGTGATGGTGTTCTGCTTGTTTCCTTAGATGCTTAACCTTATACCTTATCTGATTACTTGACCCGTTTGGTTAAGAACCTTGGACTATGTAATTCCTTTCATCATTACCACCCTTATATCTTATGCTGCTAAATTAGCCTTAGTTTTGCAAGCTTATCTATTTTCGAGCTTGGTCATGACATATTTTATTGGGTGGCCACCCACTAACATATTGTCTAATCAGAACCGGTACATGATGGTCTGATCAACCTATAGCACTTTGGTTCACTTTTTCATGTATCAATCTACGAGAATGGAGACATAGTTAAACTTGACCCTAGAGTCTCATTCGCGACAGCCTTGACAATTCTCCTTAAAATCTTTTCATCGCCTATGAACCTCGTATTCGTACTCAGTCGAATTAAATTTAATCATGACCTGAATCTCCATCATTGGATGATCGTGCTCATACTTTGATTTCATTGATTTCCCTTCTTGCCCAAATCTCGTTTTATCCCGAAATTGATCAACTTAGATCGTGTCAAGACAAAAATCTATTTGTGATTTGTTGTGCCTAAATTTTCAATTTTTGCCATTTTATGGAATAGTAACCTTTTAATAATTTCTTAGTTGCTTGTTAATGACCAATTTTTATATAGGATTGTAGACAACCCTACAACCTTGATGATTGTTGTTCCCTTACCTTTCCAATTAGGACACCCTTGATTGTTTGTGTGTTGATACCATAGTACTGTTTTGACCTAGAATGATTAGTGTACCTAGGTGAGACTTCCAACTGCTATGGTATGCCCTGACCTTGTATACTATTCCTTCAAATTGCATAATTTAGATAAAAAAAAAATTAGACCTTGATTGTTGGAAAATAGGGACGTCATCCCATTAGTATCAGTTGTAGATATATATAGGTTAGTCCTTGATGTGGGGATGTGTGTCTATAAACATGTAGCTTATGAGATTTATGAGAGATTATAGTATCAGCCTTGATAGGATGTACTAGTCTTTTGGTGAGTATAAATGTGTTATGAGAGATAGGGGCCTATATGACGTAGTAATGCATCGTCCTATGGTATTAGAATGTATTAATAGATGGTTAATAGGAAGATAATAGTTTGAGCATACCTATAGCCTATGATCAGTTCCTTTTCATCCTTAGATAAGACCACTTTAAAATAGGTCCAGTCCCTTGGATATAGGTTCCAGTCCATATTTTATTGAAGTTCCATTATCGTCGTACAGCAGAGCAGTATTGGAGGTATTCCTAGATTGACACTATTTAGATGTCCGTTTATTATTCCAGTGTTAGGAAGTTTTACCTTAGATATTGGGTAGGTTAGAGGCTCTAGAAGGAGTACTATCGATCTTAAATTTCGAGGACGAAATTTTTCTAAGATGGGTAGAGTTGTAGCACCCAGTTTTCCAAATAAGGATAATTTTGAAATTTCATGTTTATAATTATTTTAATAATGATATTTAATTCATGATATGATTTTTTGGTAATTTTAAATCATTTTAAAATTATTTAAATCAATGACTTGTGGTTTTGACGTTTTGCTAGTGAAACCCTAGAGACTGTTTGACCTAGAGCCTAACCATGTGATTATGATATTTTAATATCATTTTTGGCCTAAGGATATTTTTGCATTTGACCTCTTTGAATTATTTTGATATTATTTTATTATTTATGATATTGTTTTGGGATTATTTGAGTCGGGTTCGAATTTCATCTCAATCTGACTTGTAACGGTGACCCGGGAGTAGTTTGACTCTAGTGGGATCCACACACTAGTTAGGCATGGCCCACATGATATTAATTTTAGTCCACATGATAGAAATATTTTAGTTAGAGGTTAGACTAATTATTATGGATAAGGTTAGTGTGATTAGAGACTTTAGAATGACTAATTTAGCCCCAACCAATTAGCCCTTTCCTAATACTCATAGAATAGATTAGTGGGGGCATTTTGGACCTTACCATAATAGGACAAATAGCCCCATATGGCCAGCCACTTTGGGAGAGGATAGGCTCAAGTTCATTTCATTATTCTCATCCACACTCTCTCTCTTGTTCTTCCCCAAATTCTTAGAGAGCAATCCCTAGCAATTTCTCCACCAAATCTTCTTCTTTCCTTCTCCATTCTAGCCAAGAAGGAAGGTACCCAAGTTTGGGAGGATTTTGAGCTCGTTCTTGTCCTTTTGGAATCTCTACGTGTCGGTGTCGCTCCGGGAAGGCTTTTCTTCGATTCGATCTACCGGGAGGTATAAATCCCTTCTCTTTTTCATTTCCTCATGCATATAGTCTATTTTGAACTCATAGGAATGACTCCCATGGTTGTATCTCTATTTGTGTCCATTTCGTGTCCATTTGGAGGTCATAGGAGTGTCCTTTGTGTTATGGTTGTGTCCATGTGGGAAAATCCCAAATTTGGACACACTATGTGTTGTTGTTATGTAAGAATGAATTATTACATGTTTAATCTCATATTTTTGTATTGGAGATGTGTTCTATAGTATCTCATATATATATATATATATATTAGTGTAGAGAGTGAGTTCTTGATATATTATGTTATATACTTGTGTTCTTTTATCTCAAACTACCCAAATCCGTCATGATTTTTATCCACGTTTTTAATTTCAGCCCTAACTTAGAAATAACATAACTTCTAGCTCAAAGCTCGGTTTAATCTCGCGTTTTTTTTATAAGAAGCGTATTGAAGTTAGCTTTCCAAAAACATGTCTTAATAGGCCTAATTAATTATGTAACTTTTTGGAGAATTATTTGAGTGTCAGCTGTACGAAAGATAAACGCGTTCTCGGTGTTTTCGCGATTGCGGGAGTTTCCGAAAACGAAAACGTGATCCGTTTGAAGTTTCAGAAAGCTAACACATAGATCTATAACATACTTTAATCCTAGAATTTAATTCATGCTGAGTTGGTACAGTATTGATTATTAGTAGGAGTTACTATTCGGCATATGTTGTACACCCTTGTGTGTAATATAATGTTCTATTTGATTTTAACCCATGTAATATATATACATTATGTAACTAAATAGAGAATGCAAGCATGAGTAAATGATTAAATAAATGATGTATGAGGTGTAAGTATCCTATCTAATGTATGCATGTATAAGTATGGCTTGTAATGAATATGTAGGTTCCATAGTATGTAATGTATGGTGCATATAGTAGTACAAGAGAATAAATGAATAATGAATGAATGCAAGCAAGAATGTAATGTAATAATAGATGTAATGTATGCAATATACAAGTTAATAAGATGTAATGTTCTATGTTAACACAAATCCTATATTACCTCATGTACCCCTTACACTATGTTGACACTATCACACTTGACACTTTGTTTACTTACACTTTGACACTCTTTGATATGTATACACTATGTATGTCCATTTAACCCTCACTTGCCCCTTTGCCATGTTCACATACACACACATAGCCTCTTAAATAAGTATTTATGAATATAGTTAACTTAGCTATGTATGTATATTATATATATGTTAGCATATTGTATTATAATATATAAGTTTATACAGCCATTTGAAATGCCATAATTATAGACCTAATGTTGAATACCAATATATGTATGTGTATATATGTGTAGACATATATAGCTTAATGTAATAGATTACCTAGTGTATATCTAATGTGAATTCTGGCCTATTTGAGTATTGAATAATTGCATGCTATATAGAGTTGGGTGTATGTTGGCTTGTATAGCCTTGTATTGATGTGTGCTTACTAGGCTAGTCTTGGTTAGGCCTAGTAAGACTTGCTCGGTTAGGACATGACCTAGCTTGACCTAGTTTGACTAGTGCAGTTGACCAGAGTTGACCAAGGGTTGACTTTGGCCTAGTTTGACCTAGATTCATGTAGAATGCATTGTAGTGCTTTATATTACCCTTCTGGACATGTTGTGACTTGTGCTGTTCTGATTAGGAGCCAGACACCTCTCCTCGGATAGTATATTTACTTTGGACATTCAGACACCAGGCGAGTACATTCTCTGATCATTTCATATCTTGTTTAGGATTATATTTCCTGCTTTAGATTACTTTACATGATGTTGACACGTTGGAAACACGGATTAGTACTATATGGATCTTGTTGTGCGATGTTATCCCCTTAGCGGATACATCGGGTATTCGTGTTCGTGTACTTTATCGTGAGCATCGTGTACTCCTTGTATTCGTGACAATCGTATACAAATCGTATAAAATCGTGTATATTCATGTATTCACATGATCTCATGTGCGACTATACTTCGTGTGCAATAACATATCATATCTAGATCCTTGTGTATTGATTGGGGCGGGGGAGTAGAAGTGGTTATGTAATCAATCCAGTAGATTACTCGTGTACAACCTCTGTAGATTACTCGTGTACAACATCGTGCCGTTTACATAACCATCTTGTGCTCTGAATCACTAGTCACTGATAGTTCTCTATATAGTGTAGCTATTTACTTATAGTCTCTCTCTTTTTCATCATGTTATTTCTTCAAATCCTGTATCATACTCTCTAGTATGTTTATATTTCCTAACCTGTTATGATATTGTTGAGATATACTGTACTCGCTCCTGTCCTGACTGGACTCGTTGATAAATTTTACAGATAGCTTGGTGATTGCCTGCTAGCCTAGAGGAGACACATTAGAGGTTGTTTAGTTAGCTATTTTCAATTGTTTGGAGTTCTGTTTACTTTATGGATTATTGTATTTGAGTTTGGAGATTTGAGATGTATTTTTGGATTTGTGTATCTTAGACACTTAGATTTCTCTCTGTTGTACCTCTTTTGGATTTTATGTTTTATCTATCCATATCATGCTCTACCTTAGATGTGATTGAGTTTGTATCTCCTATGTCACCCCCATTCGGGGAGTATAAACTGTTTAGCCTTATACTGTTAGATGCATGAGACCTAGGACAGCGTTCTACCGCCGACACTGCGGCGTAGGCTGGGCGTTGTTACGTTCTCGTGTCCTAACTCTAGGGTGCGGGTCCTGACACGACTTGATCCCCGTAACAGCCCCTGTGTCAGAAAGAGTCTACAGGATGGTGTCGTCAGAGTTGGAGATATTGTACAAGATGATCGAAAAGCTTAGAACCAAGGGATTCATTCGTGCTAGTGGATCGCCTTGGGGATCTCCGATGCTTCTTGTGAAAAAGAAGGATGGTACGTCCAAATTATGTGTAGATTATCGTACCTTGAACTCAGTGACAATCAAGAACAGATACCCTCTCCCGAGGATAGATGACTTGTTTGATCAACTCAAGGGGGCAGCAGTATTCTCGAAGATCGACTTGCGCTTAGGATATCATCAGATCAGAGTCAGAGAGCAGGACATCCCGAAGACAGCTTTTAGATCAAGATATGGGCATTGGGAGTTCCTTGTGATACCATTTGGAGCAACCAATACGCCAGCTGTATTCACGACCTCATAAATCGCATCTTCATGCCCTATTTGGATCAGTTCATGATTGTGTTCCTAGACGACATCATGGTTTACAGAAAAGGTGAGACAGAGCATGAGCAGCATCTTCGTGTAGTTCTTCAGATTCTTAGAGAGCACCAGTTGTATGCCAAGTTTAGTAAATGCGAGTTCTGGCTCGATCGCATTTCGTACTTGGGTCATATCATCACCAGAGGAGGAGTAGAACTGGATCCCCAGAAGATCGTGGCTATTGAGACATAGCCAATACCCAGCATAGTTGCAAAAGTTCGTAGCTTCCTTGGATTGGCCGGCTACTACCGGCGATTCATTTCAGACTTTGCTCGGATTTCAGCACCTATGACGCAGGTAACCCGCAAGGATGTACAGTTTGCTTGGATGGCAGAATATCAGGAATCCTTTAAAAAGTTGAAGCGAGGCTTGATGACGGCTCCCATTCTCACGCTTCAAGATGGGACCGGAGGATTTTCAGTGTATTATGATACTTCAGGCAGAGGTTTAGGATATGTTTTGATGCAGCATAGGAAAGTAATAGCTAATGCGTCATAACAACTTCGCAATCATTAGAGAAATTACCCAACCCATGATTTGGTGCTGGCAGCAGCAGTATTTGCACTTAAGCTATGGAGACACTATTTGTACGGAGATAGGGTAGAGATTTTTACCGACCACAAGAGCCTGAAGTATGTTTTCACCCAAAAGGATCTCAATATGCGTCAGAGGAGCTGGCTAGAGCTACTTGTGGATTATGATGTCAACCTGCAGTATCATCCAGGGAAGGCCAACGTTGTAGCAGATGGATTAAGCAGGACAGCCAAAGTTTATTTTCTAACAGCGCAACCAGAGCTGTTAGCAGATCTTCAGAAGATGGGAATAGAAGTTGTCCTTTCATCCCGTGTGGCATTGATGGCCAAAATACAAGTTCAGTCTACTATAGTCGAGAGGATCCGGATGGCGCAGTCAGCAGATTCCAAGCTTCAGTGACTCAGAGCAGAGTGTGAGGCAGGACGAAGACCAGAGTTATGTATCTATGAAGACGGTACACTTCAACATGGGAAGCGTCTTTGTGTACCCAGCAGAGATATCAGACAAGAGATCATGGTAGAGGCTCACAGTTCTCAGTATTCGGTTCATCCCGGCGGTACGAAGATGTACCGTGATATTCGTCAGCACTTTGGTGGAATGGCATGAAGGGAGAGATAGCCCGGTTTGTCTCTCGATGTTTGGTTTGCCAATAAGTTAAAGCTGAACATCAGAGGCCAGCTGGACTTCTTCAGCCATTACCTATTCTAGAATGGAAGTGAGAGCATATAACCATGAATTTCATGACTGGATTACCTAGGTCCCCGGCCGGTAGAGATGCTGTTTGGGTCATTATAGACAGGCTCATGAAGGTAGCTCACTTTCTTCCATTCAGAGTTGGTCAGTCGATGGCTCAGCTAACAGAAATATATCTCTGGCAGATCGTTAGACTTCATGGTGTACCAGTCAGTATCACCTCGGACAGAGATTTGAGATTTACGTCGTACTTTTGGCATAGCCTGCAGGAGGGTTTAGGAACTCACGTCCAGTTCAGCTCAGCTTATCACCCGCAGACAGATGGTCAGTCGAAATGCACGATCCAGACTCTTGAGGATATGTTGAGATCTTGTACACTCGACTTCGGTGGATCGTGGAAAGATCACCTGCACCTGGTGGAGTTCTTGTACAACAACAGTTTTTAGGCCAATATCTAGATGGCACCGTTCAAGGCCCTATATGGAAGGAAGTACAGATCCCCGCTAGCATGGGATGATATTGGTGAGAGACGTATGCTCGGTCCGAAAATGATTGCTCAGGCGGTTGAGGTAATCAGAAGAGTCAGAGATCATCTTCGAGTTACCCAAGATCGCCAGCGCCATTGGGCCGATTCTCATCGGCGACCACTTGAGTTTTCTGTCGGCGATCATGTATTTCTGAGGATTTTGCCTAACCGTGGCATCATTCGTTTCGACGTACGAGGAAATCTTAGTCCTAGGTTTATTGGGCCATTCAACATTCTAGAGCGAGTAGGAGATATATCCTATCGTCTCGCTCTTTTGCCGTTGCTAGGTGAGGTGCATGACGTGTTCCGTGTATCCCAGTTACAACGGTATATCCCGGACCCGAGCCATATCCTGGATCATTCGGAATTGGTTGTTGGTACCAACCTTTCGTATGAGGAGAGGCCCGTGTCTATATTGGACCGAAGAGAGAAGATACTCAAGAACAAGACTATTAAGTTAGTCTGTATTGCTTGGGGTCATCACTCTTTGGGTGAGTCAACATGGGAGCATGAGAATGAAATTCGATCACGATATCCCGACCTGTTTGACTCATAATGAATAGTGTCCTTCCTATGCCTTATTCCCTCAATTTCATTGTTTGCATGAATGATCGCTTGATTGATTGCTTAGTATAGCTTGCCTATGATTAGTATAGCTTGTCCTTGTTTCTCTAGCATCTTGATTAAATTCTGAGGTCGAAATTCTTTTAAGGTGGGTAGAGTTGTAACGACCGTGGTTCATATTACATATTTTGGTATACGTATACATATATTGCATGTTTCCTGGCATGGTTTATTTTGTAATTCCTTGTTTGGTTCGGCCCGGCTTGACTTGGTTGGCTTGATTCGGCTTGGTTTTGCATAGGTTCGATTTTGCTTGGTTTTGAGTAGACCAAACCACTCCCACCTACCACCCCTTCCTTCTTTAATAGCTGCCCAACACTTTCTCTCTTCATTACTACTTCCCCATTATTCCTTCTTCCTCACCATTACTCTCCTCACCTACCAGAGAGAGGTTTAGGCAAGTGCTACTTGCTTCATGAAGGAACTCAAGTTTTATTGTTCCATTTTCTTCTCCACAAGATTCTAAGCTACTTTAGTACTTAGCATTTTCAAATTCCATGGCTCCTTTCATGTAAATCTAAGTTTCTAGCATTTTGATCTTCTTGGTTTGGATCTACTAAAATGGCTTGTTTTTAAAAACTAAGAGTTCCTTGTAATAGGTATTCTGATTGTTGCAAGATTGGTTTTAGGATGGCCGGATTCTACCATGTCCTGGCCGAGATGGAGTTCCTCGAGTTCTTGAGCTTTTACGCATATTTGTCTTGGCCATAGGGAGAAGACGAAGCTTTTATGCCCATATTTTACGTGTTAACGTAGTGCTTAGTTTTATGCCCACGTTTTACGTGGCAGCGTATTATTCAGCCTTTTATGCACACGCAATCGCGTGCCAGCGTACTTCATTTTTACGCTGACTCCCTATGAATTTTACGCTCGAAATTCTCCCGCTCGCGTAAAATTCTGCTCGCGTAAAATCCCTGGCCCGAGCAGACTCTCGCGTGCGTAAAAGTCTGGCTCGAGTGCTCCACTAGCGTAGAGTTTCGCTCGGGAATTCGCATGCGTAAAATCTTACGCGCGTATAATCTCGCTCGCGTACAACCCGATTAGCGTAAAACACCACCCACGTGCACCCTTTCTCGTGCTCACGTAGAGCCGCTTTACGCTTAAGGCCCTTGGCCTAGCGTAAAGGCGCACTCGCGTAGAGCCTTGAGCCCCTTGCGTACTCGGTTGACTTTATGCCTTGTACTATTCATGAATTGACAAATCACGGATGGATTGATATGACCGGGCTAATAATGGCATGAAATGGCATGGCAAGTACTTGATATGCCATGACATGACAAGATATGACAAGTACACACCATAGTGAACATTAAAAGCTGTTGCGACGGCTTGCAAGACATGACTATGATGGATGACCTGGACACCGTGGATGATTGTATTTGTACAAATAAACCAGTACTGTCTTGCATTATGTCTAGGATGGGGATCCCTGGGTACCACGATCAGGGGTACCTACTAAAAAATTGGCTAAGGCTAATAACTAGAATAATTCAGTAGTTATGAAGAGATTTTCCCCGCTACAGAAAATCCCGTTATCTGGACGCTCAAGTGGACTTGTAGCCTGCCGATGAGTAGGGCACATTTCCAGCACACTTTCAAGTATTTTCCCCACCATGGATGGATATTCGACCTGGATAACCTGGATGGTCTGCAGGACTTGTGGCTGTTGGAATAATCTCATTGCATTTTTGCTAGTAACTAGGCTTGTGCTAACCCTAGCTAGTTAAAGTATCAAGTCGTACTCATTGCTTGGCCGTGATTGATTGAGTAGAATTTAGCCCAGCTTAGTCTTGTCCTGATCCTATACAAGATTGTAACATGACCTGATTTTCTGTGCCTTACTTATCGGTAAATGATGAGATACCAAGTTCTGTTCAGATGAAGAGTTGCAATCCCGGTCCTTGTTTGGTTTAAGGGTTGTAACTTGGCTATCTGAATAGTTGGCTATCTGAATAGTTGGCTATCTGAATAGTCCTATGGTTATCTTACCATATATCATCCTAATTATTTATGCTTACCTTGACAATAATGATCAGGGACCAGTTCTGTTCAGGCGAAGGGTTACAACTCTGGTCCTTGTTTGGTTTAAGGGTTGTAACCTGGCTCCCGGAGCAGTTCTGTGTCTTCTCCTCGTTTATTGTCCTATTGCATCCCGTGTCATGCTCATCCTATTTTACAAGAATATGACATGACATGGTAACCTATGATTGCCTTAACAATAAAGATCAGGGGCAAGGCTCTGTTTAGGCGAAGGATTACAACTCCGGTCCTTGTTTGGTTTAAGGGTTGTAACCTGGCTCCCGGAGCAGTTCCTTATCCTCTCTTCGTTTATTTTCTTATTTCACCCTATGTCAAGACTAATCATGTTTTACTTTACTAGCAGTATTTGGGACGGGTTTCTATTCAGGTGAAAGGTTGCATCCCCGGTCCTTGTTTGGTTTAAGGGTTGTGATCTAGCTACTTGAATGGTTTTCTCGTACTCAATTCATCATTGTTGTCCCTGTTATTATCAGTAGATTTATAATTATCTTTAATATTCATTTATGATATGCTGGTTTTAGTTCCTAAGTGAAGCCTCCTTTGTGGCACTTGCTCTTTCTGGGGTCTGACCCAGCTGGTTTTGTATGGCCAGATTTTGGAGTAGCTCCAGAGGATCTACCTACCCTCCAGCCAGATGGTGACCACCAGACGTAACCCTGGCAATGAGTGGGTTTCTTTTGTTCTCTCACTCTATTGTAAAAATATTCTTTTGAGGCGTTTAGCCGACGAGCACGTGTTAGCTCGATTGCAACTTTATTTACTGTCCGCCTACGGGCTGTAGCATGATTGACAAATCCTAGGGTTGATCGTGTATAACTGAAACTCTTGCTAGTCTTGACATTTTGTACGACTAGCTTCATGATCATCCAAATATGTAATGTATGGGACGCCTTACTATTGTATATTTTGGGCTTTGATATCTTGTAATTGTTATTACTTGCTTGAGATTGAGACAATAGGCTTTTTCATGACCTTAAGTGACTGATAGCTTGTAGATAAACCCTCATGTATCTAGACAGCCGTGACCGTATAGCGAGGTGGGTTGCACTTCAATATACGTAGCTGGCTATGTTCGCCCCCGCTCTCCAGTATTTTAGTTCTTGGGCGTTACATGGTTTAAGTGGTAGGCGGCACAGGCCGTTGGATTATTGGCACCCGTTGCTTGGACGGTATTCAGAGAGAGATTCCAGACCAAGTATTTTAATTCTGTAGCTCGATACGATCTACAGACGAGGTTCACCAATCTGAAGCAGATGGGCAGGACGGTCGACGGATATGCGGCCGAGTTTTTGAGACTCAGTCGGTTTGCTCCCACCTTGGTAGCAACCGAGTTCGACAGAGCCCAGCGGTTCCAGCAGGGACTGCACCTAGAGTTTCTATTGGCGGTAGAGCAGTTTAAGCATCAGACTTTTAATGCGATATTGAGAGCAGCCAGGAGGCATGAGTATACCTCCCAGAGCATTGTCGATCGGACCGGGGGTCGGAAGCGATTCCATGGCCAGATGAATCAGTCATCAGCACCAGCCCCGGTAGCTAGGGCTTTGACCATTGGAGCTCCAAGACGGGCGGCCGCAGTGACGTCGGTTCAACATTCAACTCCGACGCACCCTCAGCAGCAGAAGCAGAAGCAGTCTTCCATAGTGGGATGTTCATACTGCGGGAAGCCGGGACATGTGGTATCAGAGTGTCGCAGAGCACAGGGTTTGTGCTTGGTTTGTGGTTCCCCAGACCACAGGGTTGGGAACTGCCCGAACAGAGGGAGTTCATCCTCATCAGCCTTCTCTAGTCCTTCGGTGGGAGGACCCGCTCCAGTCCAGCAGTAGCAGTACCCATTCCCAAGGCCATTGCCGCCGCAGGCCCAAGCATTCCAGCAGCAGAGACCACAGCAGTATGCCCAAGCCCACACTACCAAAATACACTCATTTAGCGACGGATTATTAGCGACGGACTTATTCCGTCGGTATTAGAGACGGTTTCGTGGCCGCTCAGCGACTGCTTACCGACTACAATCCTTTATCATTTTTATTTTAATTTTAGGGGGAGGAAAGGTCGCACATCCGTCGCTAGAGTGTCGGTGTTTAGCGACGGAGTTTTAGTCGTTGCTACACAGTCGATTATTTTGGCAGGAATTGTGTAGAAAATTGGCAGGACATATTTTCGACGCCTTAGCTACGGATGTGCAGTCGACACTTATCCAAAAAGGCGATCGATTGACGATGGTTTTTTACCAGTCGCTCGTCCGTCGCTAAATAAACGTTTCAGACTTTAAATGGAACAGCGGGAGGAACTTTTCGCATTCCCCCCAAATTCACTCTCTCTCCTCTCTCTCTCTCTCTCTCTCTCTCTTTCTCGCCGGTGTCGGCTTCGGTGATCGGTGTCGGTGTCGTCGTCGGCGTCGGCGTCCTCTCCTCTCTCTCTCTCTCCTGAAGGTAACCCCCCTCTCTCTCTCTCTCTCTCTCTCGGTTATAGGGTCTGGGCGGCGCGATTGGGGCTGGGCCGTCCGTGGCTTGGCGGCTGGCTTGGGTCGGGGGCTGGGCGGTGGGCTTGGGGTGGAGGCGTCGGGGTTTGGGAGGCGGGCTTGGGGTTAGGGCGTCGGGGGCTGGGCGGGGGCGTCGGGGTCTGGGAGGCTGGCTTGGGGTAGGGGCGTCGGGGGCTGGACGGCTGGCTTGGGTCGGGGTCTGGGCGGTGGGCTTGGGGCGGGGGCGTCGGGGTCTGGGAGGCGGGTGGGCTTGGGGCGGCGGGCTGGACGGTGGGCTTGGGGTTGGGGCGTCGGGGGCTGGGCGGCAGGCTTGGGTCGGGGGCTGGGCGGCTGACTTGGGGCGGGGGCGTCGGGGGCTGGGCGGCTGGCTTGGGGCGGGGGCGTCGAGGGCTGGGCGGCTGGCTTGGGGCGGAGGGCGTCGGGGGCCGGGCGGCTGGATTGGGTTGGGGGCTGGGCGGCTGGCTTGGGGCGGCGGCGTCGGGGGCTGGGCAGCTGGCTTGGGGCGGGTGCGTCGGGGATATTTGCAACCGACGCACACCCATAAGCACTCTTCATACATATATGCAACCGAACTACTGGGCGTTGGGCTTGGGGCGGCGGGCTTTGGTCGGGGGCGGCGGGTGGCTTTGCTTCTCAAATTCATCTGAGTTTATATATTGGCTAAATAATGTGTTATCCATATTGGGTGTTCCATTAGTTTGGTGGTGTTTGGATTAGTAAATTTGAATATATATGGGGTTTGGATTCATGGTGTATATGTTCACTGTCTCAAGGACAGTGCGAGTTCTATCAGTTGTGTGCTTCTGTATAGATGTATATATCTATACATCTAGCTGTGATATACATATGTGTATGTGACAATCTCAGTTAGCGACGGACTAGTTACTGGTTACCGACGGATATTTCCAGCTCCATTAATTGCATTAATCTACGGTACGACATAGTGACGGATATTCCCTGCAGCCATTCGACTGGCGAGGCAGAAACTATGTTGCCGTAGATAAAGTTGCCTATCCTCCGACCCTCATCCCTCGGCAATAATGATACGACGACCTATCACTATATCTTATATAGTAGTAGATGATGTCTTAGTATTACATTAGTGAGTTCATCTTGATTCTGTTACGTACGTCCTTCAGATACTAGATACGATAAGGTTAACATATACTACATGATATGTATACAGAATATAGATGATTCACACTAATGTATGCTAGAATGAATCTTGGGTTGTGTTCTGAGCCATCCGTTCTTACACTTAAAACACATAGGGATTAGTAGTATGAGAGCGCCAGAGAGAGTGAGAGCGCCGTAGGGGGGGAGGAGGAGAGAGTAAAATGGTACGACATGGTGAAGTAGTACTGTATTTTGGCTCCAATTCCAGCTCCATTTGATCTACGGTACGATATGGTGATCAGGACATAGTACCTGTAGCCATTCGACTGGCGAGGCAGAAACTATGTAGCCGTAGATAAAGTTGACTGTCTTCCGACCCTCATCCCTCGGCAATGATGAAACGACAACCTATCACTATATCTTATATAGTAGTAGATGATGTCTTAGTATTACATTATGTGAGTTCATCTTGATTCTGTTACGTACGTCCTTCAGATACTAGATACGATAAGAACATATACTACACCATATGTACAGAACATAGATGATTCACACTAATGTATGCTTGAATGAATCTTGGGTTGTCTTCTGAGCCATCAGTTCTCACACTTGGCAAAAAATCGAATTTTTTATACTTTATCGGCTTTCAAAAATGTACTCAAATTACATGATGGTTCCTTTAGTTAGCTTGCTTCTGTTACAATTATATTATTTGTGACTATCGATCTTACCAGATGGCACCCATGATCCGAGGAGCGGCACGTCGTTTGAGGAAAATAGTGAATGCTGAGGTGGCTCCTCCTACAGTTAAGGAGGAAGTGGCACCGGTTGCTAGTGAGACCGGGAGTTCTATTCATCCAGCACCCGTAGCTAGTGAGACCGAGAGGACTCTTCATGCAATCCTTGCAATGGACGACAGCTCTCCTCGCGCCAAAAATCTCGCTTTTTCGAGGTGGTTGCGTTAACGTATCACTGAGCGTTTGCGTGAGCAGCGTGGTTCTCATTAGCAATTAGTACTTATTTGTATTGGACTATTTGTATTGGGTTGTTTTTGTATTAGACTATTTGTATTGGACTACATATTGAGTTGTTTTTGTATTAGACTATTTGTACTGTCCTCCGACCCTCATCCCTCGGCAATAATGATACGACAACCAACAAGATAGAATAATAGATCCATCTCAGTATGACGTATACTCTGATAGATCACAATTACAAGAATGATATCAGTAGTGGGATTGAGTGCTGGAGGAGATATTATCAGAGAATACGTCCTACTCAGATGGGTCTCTCACAGTTACTATTTTTTTCTGACAGCATGGTGGATGTGCTCCGTCAACAGAATCTGACTCCAAACCAAAACTTTGCCCCGGAGCTCAAGTGGACATCCTTCGTGTAGAGCTCGAGTGAGAGGTTCCTGACAGCATGGTGGTCTCCTTTGTCAAAGTATCCGTGCTCGTCCCAATGTGGGATGAGCACGGATACTTTGACAAATGAGACCACCATGCTGTCAGGAACCTCTCACTCGAGCTCTACACGAAGGATGTCCACTTGAGCTCCGGGATAAAGTTTTGGCTCGGAGCAAGAATCTGTTGACGGAGCAGATCTACTATGCTGTCAGAAAAAATTAGTAACGGTGGGAGACCCATCTGAGTTGGACGTATATTCTGATAGTATCCCCTCCAGCACTCAATCCCACTACTGATATCATTCTTGTAAAGGTGATCTCTCAGAGTATACGTCCTACTCAGATGGATCTCTCAGAGTATCCTCTCCGGTTGGTTGTGTTCTGAGCCATCCGTTCTCATAGAGGGTCCTATTTTGAATTCTATATTTTGTATTTTGGTTTCTGTATTTTGTATTTTGGTTTCTGTATTTTGTATTTTGGTTTCTGTATTTTGGCTCCAGCTCCATTTGCATTAATCTACGGTACGACATGGTGATCAGGACATAGTCCCTGCAGCCATTCGTATGTGCATATTTGGTCTATGTGATTCTTGGATAATTGGTGTGCATTATATATTGGTTTGGTTTATGCATATTTTTGTGAACAGGAAAAGTGTTGCACCATATGTACAGAACATAGATGATTCACACTAATGGTGATCAGGACATAGTCCCTGCAGCCATTCGACTGACGAGGCAGAAACTATGCAAGTAGCCTTAGATAAAGTTGACTGTCCTCCGACCCTCATCCCTCGGCAATGATGATACGACAACCTATCACTATATCTTATATAGTAGTAGATGATGTCTTAGTATTACATTAGTGAGTTCATCTTGATTCTGTTACGTCCTTCAGATACTAGATACGATAAGAACATATACTACACCATATGTACAGAACATAGATGATTCACACTATTGTATACTAGAATGAATCTTGGCTTGTGTTCTGAGCCGTCCGTTCTGATCAAGCATCTTCCTTCTCCTCGTCCTCCACCATGGCTCTGAACAAATCTGCTCCTCCCTCTACTTCCCTTCTTCTTATTTGACTCTCTCAGCAACATATGACGTCCACCTCAAGTTTAGAGTCGGAGGAGAAGAAGTGGACAGGAAGAGGAGGGGAAGCAGCATAGCCGGCGGCATGACCCGGAGGAAGTACAGAGGTTTTCTTCAATAGCCGTAGGAGAACTATAAGGATATATCTTTTTAGCGACATGTCATCTCGTCAAAGACCCTTCATGTGAATATCATATTACCGCGGTGTCGGAAGACTAACATGTCATAAGTTTTTAAGCCGTGTGATATAATCTTCCCAACTCTTTCCTCCTCTGTAGTAATCTTGCATTATTACATAGCAGGAAAGAGTTTTGAGGATTATGTCAAAACACGCGGCTTAGAATCTCGCTTGACATGTTAGTCTTCCGACACCGCGGTAACATGATTGTCACATTAAGGGTCTTTGACAATGTGATATATCGCTAAAAAGATATATCCTTATAGTTCTCCTACGGCTGTTGAAGAAAACCTCTGTACTTTCTCCGGGTCATGCCGCTGGCTGTGCTGCTTCCCCCTCCTCTTTCTGCCCACTTCTTCTCCCCCGACTCTACACTTGAGCTGGATGTCATATGTTGCTGAGAGAGTCAAATAAGAAGAAAGGAAGTAGAGGAAGGAGCAGATTTGTTCAGAGCCATGGTGGAGGAGAGGAGAAGAAAGATGCTTGATCAGAACGGATGACTCAGAACACAAGCCAAGATTCATTCTAGCATATATTAGTGTGAATCATCTATGTTCTGTACATATGGTGTAGTATATGTTCTTATCGTATCTAGTATCTGAAGGACATAACAGAATCAAGATGAACTCACTAATGTATGCTAGAATGAATCTCGGGTTGTGTTCTGAGCCATTCGTTCCGATACTTGGCAATTAAGCCATTCGACTGGCGAGGCAGAAACTATAAGGCTACTTGTACGTTCTTCCAACTTTAAATTACAAGATTACTATATTAGGTTAAATAAATCACTAACCTCATCACGGTGAGTCTTGGTGTAGCACTCAAATGTGGGGCACCTGTAATCTATGTGAGTTCATCTTGATTCTGTTACATCTTTCAGATACTAGATACGATAAGAACATATACTACACTATATGTACAGAACGTAGATGATTCACACTAATGTATGCTAGAATGAATTTTGGGTTGTGTTCTGAGCCATTCGTTCCCATACTTGGCAATTAAGCATGTGAAATAGAACTGATTATGTTTAGTTTGTCTTACGATACAGATTTTCATATCCAAATTGAAATGGATCGTTACTTCGTTGATCGTACATGGGTGTACTATAGCGGATCAACCTCCTGGACCGTAGGTACTTATAAGTATTGACCGTATCATATTAGTATCAATCTATCGTTTTGGTATGGGCCGTATCGGTTGGTATTGGTCTTAGCGAATTGGTATCGTCCTATCCGATATGTATCGGCCGTATAGCTAGGATTCATATTGGCCTTATCGATTTGGTATCTATCATATCCAATAGGTATCGGCCGTGTTGGATTATTATATACCATTTCAGATTAGTTTCGTAGAAGGTTTAGTAACAACTGTACTTGGATTTCTCTCTTCTAGAGCTAGATTACCATTGCAAGAGAGTCACGAGAGCGTAAATGACCAGTTACAGAACATACATACTTCCTTTTCAATCTCGCTTTTCCTGATGGAAAAGGAAGTATGTATGTTACTGTAACTGGCCAATCACGATCTGGTGATTCTCTTGTAATGGTATTCTAGCTCGAGAAGAGAGAAATCCAAGTACAGTTGTTACTAAACCTTCCATGAAACTAATCCAAAATGGTATATAATAATCCAACACGGCCGATACATATCGGATATGACCGATACCAAATCGATAAGGCCAATATGAATCCTAGCTATACGGCCGATACATGTACATATCCGATATAGGACGATACCAATTTGTTAAGGCCAATACCAATATGATACGTCCTATACCAATCCGATAGACCGATACAGGCTTGATACACTAGATACTAAGTACATCTGGCCTATACCAGCGGATCCACAAATTATTGCACGATAGGCCCAACGACTCCAGTTACATCCGGTTATTGGTGAGTACATGATTACATAGTAATTCTGTTAGTCTTGTGATACAGATTTTTACTCATGCTACCAACATCACAACTTTTCCAGTCCTGCTCCCTCTAATGATGATGAACGCAAAAAACCAACGTCACAACTTTTATAACTTGAGTAAATTTTTTTACCTTATATGAAAATTTCTGTTGTCAGAAAGATGGCTCCTAGGACTCGTCGAGGTGGTGCTGCTAGTCGAGGAAGGGGTCGAGGCAAGAAACCCTTGGAGGTCGACACGGAGGAAGTCTCCGTCGTCAAACAAGAGCCGGTGACTGTTAAGGAGAAGGTGTTACCAAAGGTCAAGGTCAAGGAAGAACCGATGACCATCAGGGAAAAGATTGCTCCCAAGCTTGAAGCTAAGGAGGAGCCACCGTCAGAGAGTAGTAGCATCGGGACCGACCCTCCTGTCCCTACAGAAGACCTCAACCAGATTGAGCCTTCGTATGCAAAGTAGCTGATAGAATGGTACATGCCTCAACGCAACTATCATCCCTGGCTGTGAGAATTCATCGTCTGACTTGTGGTGATTGTTGAGGCGAAAGTCGATTTTCCTATGTGTTTTGGAATATTTGTGAAAATTTTGGAATATTTGTGTTATGATCGGTCGCCAGGATTGGATATTAGGTTACTGTAACTGGCCAACTCTTTCCTATGTGTTTTGGAATATTTGTGAAAAATTTGGAATATTTGTGCAATGATCGGATTATAACGATGGATATTAGGTTACTCTTCCGGATAATTGATGTCTATTTTATATTAATTTGGTTTGGTCTATATGATTCTTGGATAATTGGTGTGCATTAAATTCGTATGTGCATTACTTGGTCTATGTGATTCTTGGATAATGTGACTGCATTATATATTTGGTCTGTGTGATTGTTGGATAATTGGTGTGCATTATATATTGGTTTGGTTTATGCATATATTTGTGAACAGGGAAAGTGCTGCAATTTTTTTTCCCAAAAAACCCAGTTAGCGACGGACTAGTGACCGTGTAGCGACGGATACTCCCAGTTTCCGACGGGTTGTCGACGGGTAATCCGTCGCTATCTGGAGTTTTTAAAATATTTCCAGGCAGCGACGGGTTATCGACGGATTATCCGTCGGTAACGTTGTGGTGGTATATGCTTCGACGGACTAGCGACGGAACGGCCGTCGCCAGGGCGACTGGTAGACAGCCGCTAATCAGTCGCTCTAAATAGTGACGGCGTAGCGACGGCAAATCCGTCGACATGGTTCTGGAAATGCATGATATTTTCAGAACCATGGCGACAGATAATCAGTCAGAACTCCGTCGCTGTGGCGTCGCAGTAGCGACGGGTTAGCGACTACGATTCTGTCGCCATGGTGCTGGAAATGCCAAGCTTTTCCAGAACCTGCTCGACGGATAGTCCGTCAGAAATCCGTCGGAAAGCGGTCATTAATTACCGACGCCTTGCGACGCATTAGCGACGGAATGATTCAATCTGATACGCTGTTACGACGGGTTACCGACGGAAATGTACGTCGCTATAGCCTACATAGTTCAGTACTTAAAAGCTGAAGTGGACGACAGTCCGTCGGACATCCGTCACTAAGGCTTCGTATTGTAACGTCGAATATCCGTTGCTAGTCCGTCATGTGACGACAACTTAGCGACGGAAGGTTATTAGCGACGAGCTGATTGCCGACGGATGTTTTTGGCCAATATCAGTCGGTACTCGGTCGCTAATTGTATTTACCGTCGTCTTAGCGACGGATGTGGCCGTCGCTAAAACGATAAATTTTGGTAGTGCCAAGCCTTGATCCAGAGCAGGCAAAAAGGTTTTCAGCAGAGGGAACTCACGCCCAGAGGGCATGGTCAAGTGCTGGCCTTGACCATGGAAGAGGAAGGAATAGCTCCCGGTGAGGTAGTGGCAGGTACTATTTTCGTCAACACCTTTCCAGCTTCAGTATTATTTGATTTTGGTGCCTCGCATTCATTTATGTCTGCACGATTCGCGACACGGATAGGATTGGAGCCCGAGTCATTATCAGTGAGGCTCAATATACTTTCTGGTAATGGACTTGTGGGAGTAGATAGGGTGTTTTCCTCGTGTCGGATCGTAGTTAGCGGTAAAGAGTTCCCCGCTAGATTGATAGAGTTCCCGATGGCCGATTATGATATGGTCTTAGGGATGGATTGGTTGAGGAAAAAATATTTATTATAATAAGCTATAAAATAACATATTGAACCCTAGAAAAAATTTTGGGGTCAACATTTGCCCATATGCTAGCACAATAAATTCTAGAGGTCCTAAAAAATAGGTTTTCCAATATTAAAATTATCAAAATAATTCCAGAAAAATTATAGAAAATATATTTAACCTTCTAAAATATAATTAAAAATACTTTACCTCAAATTATCCCCAAATGGACTCATAATAAATAATGGAAGCCTATAAAATATATAAAACTAAATAAAATAAATATCTAAAAATTATCTAAAAATATCTAAAAATTATAATAAGCTATAAAATAGCTAAAGAATGCTTACTAAGGTCCAAATGACCATAATATGATTATAGCTCCCTTATGAGCTTAGGCATGACTCCTAATGACCATAAAAGTAAATCATAATCAAATAAAATTAAAAAAATAAAAAATCGGAAACTGGGCTTACAAATCTATCCACCTTAGAAAATTTCGTCCTCGAAATTTCAAAAGATACGACTAGGCACGACTAAAAATATTGTCCACAAATTATAGTAAAGGGTTAGTCAAAATCTAGGCTTGGTTAAGGATAGAATCGAAATAGGATAGAAAGAGAGAAGTACCAATTGTTGAGTAGGTAGTAATAAGAAGTAAGACATCAAATCAATTTAGAAAAATTAATAGTTGTATGCCAATAAAAGATATAGCCTCTAGGATATTCAAAAATTATAAGAATATCCGAAGTCATTTAACCGAGAATCCATGCCTTGCCAGTGTACATCTGGCTGCCGTGAACCCTTGGTTTCATAAGATCAAGTATAACATGTTATCGAACACTCTATCAACTCTACCCAATATTAACATAATAAATCAAACGATCAATAATATAACTAGGATATAGTTTTAGTAATATTTGACAAACTACGCATACTTGAAATTATTTCAACTTAGGGATCATGCCACGCCAGTGTGCTAATGACTGCAGTGAACCCGCAGTCTCCATAATTCAAATAAATGGGGACAGTGCGCATCTGCCTTACCATTGTAAGTCATCAAAAATTATTTCAACTATATCCATAAGAATTTTAAGGAGCTTCTATAAATTCAAACAAGTCAATCATGATAAGAAAATGTAAGTATATGTCCTTGAATAAAAGTGTCAGTTTTGAAAACAAAACGATCGCAAAATAGTTTTAAAAATAAAACGAGGTTTAGAGAAGGCAGAAGATAAAATAGAACAAAAAATAATCAAAATTAGGAATTGAATTTTATGAAGGCCTAACTTACCAAACGTATATTCTACCCACCTTGGATCATACCCTTGTATTAAAATACAATAGAATTACATGGCCTATGTAGCAACATTATTTACCTAACGATAGAATTAAATAAGGGACTCCTAGTCCTGGTATTCTTCGAAGATCAAATCAATCCTAATTGTGAATGAGCACTTCCTAGTCGCAGGCTTGCAATAGTACAACTAACTTAAGTACTACCACAAGTTAGCAATCATTTGTGAAATTTGACCTGCATGGACCACCATAAAAACTTGTCACGACCCGCATCCGCTTTTCAGATACGAGACGTGTCCAAGTCCATCCTATGCCACAGTGTCGGCGGCAGTACGCTGTCTAGTCCACAATAAACAAAATGCCCATAAATACTAACTACTCATTCACAACAACTAAATCAACTTTATAAAAATTTAGAAGTTTTACAATTGAAGACGAATGTAAGCTTTTACAATTATAGAAAACTACCACAAATCTAACTAGTCTTCTATGGTTTGGCCTTCGAGTCTCTATCTCTCCCTCGTATGGTCCATAGTGCAAGAGTAGGCACGTCAACTTCACCTATAACAACGACCCAGTCAGGAAAGGAGCATAGTACAACCATATTGCATTTAATGTTGTTAGTTCAAAATAAGTTAGAACAACGAGAAACAATGCAAAAGGTATATAAAGAACTAACCAAAGACGAACTAGCAGGATCTGAACTATCAAGATATGAACTAGCAGAATATAACTAGGAAGGTATGAACTAACAAGATATGAACTAGCACTAGCAAGTTATGAACTAGATAAAGAAAAATTAGGAACAACTATATATGTGTGAAATACCTTTCAATACGTGAACATCTGGGCTAATACGGCACATCATACGATGGCTAACAACAATAATAGGGTACGGCTAACTCATACGTGGGTGTATGACTTAGCTATCCATAATTAAAATATTTGGGTTTGTATACGTACTTACCAAGTATTTTCCTTCCCGACTCTGTAACAATCAATAACGGTCAATGATACACTAGGAAGGATACAATAACTACGGTATCACCATCGTGTCTCAACGGAATATCAAGCAATGTCTCAACGGGATATCAAATAAGGAAACGATAGAGAAAATATAATAATGAACTAAAACATAAATGCAATATTGTACTTGCCTGAATCCTTGCACAAACCGTAATCACAAGTTGAGGATGCGAGGAACGCCGATCTAGAAGCTATCGACTCATATCGTACATCGTACCATGAACCGTGCACGAAAACCACAAGTCAATTCTAAGATTCTAATTCTAAAATCATGGAATAAGTGGCTAATTGGGTTACTAATCTATTAATAGTTAATTCTAAAGTAAATTACTTAAAAACATTATTTAACCTAATAATAATCTAAATATAATCTAAATATGGAAGTTTGGCCATCAAAAGTCATGTTTCCAATTTTAGAAACCATGGCACGCAAATCAAGGTATATCGTTGACTATCTAGTCAAACGTCATGAACTCGAGATTTGAAAAGTGCAACTTGGTAGATTTCAGCGCCATGAGTGCACTGGAATCAACCGTGCCACATAATCATATTTTGGTCAAAAGATATCGCCGTTATGGCTAATCGTGACCAAAATAGTGATTTACCGATCAATTCTGAGTTCAACAGAATAACTAAAATACTAGATGAATGAATTAATTTTTGGGAAAAATCTATATCGTAGAGATCCGTGTTAGCTTTCTGAAACTTCAAACGGTTCATGATTTCGCTTTCCTGTCCTCCTGGAATCTCGAAAACACCAAAACGTATCAAGTTTCGGACAACCGACACTCAACGAATTCTCCAGAAAATTAGGAAGAAAGTATACGAAAATAAATTAATAGTCAGAAATTTTACCTCAATACGAATCCAACAAAAAAATGGCACACAAATCCGAGGTCTGGTTGTCCGTAATCGCCTCGGAAAGTCGGGGTTCTCCTTGTAATCAAACACCTCAAAGTCGGCCAGGAAAACTAGGGTTTTCGAAGTCTGAGAAATTATATATATACAGAGTGGCGGGTACAATCAGCACCCTCTTACTGGTAGGCGGGCCCTACTGTCAGCGCTGTGCGGTTGACATGTGGGCCTGCAGCGCTGACTGTGTAATTAATTAACCAAAAATTAGTTTTTAAAGCAGTTTTAATTACAGAAACTCATAATAAATATTAAAAATAGCCAAAAAAATTATGGAAAAATTTTAAAAAATATAAAATAACATATTGAACCCTAGAAAAAAAATTTGGGGTCAATATTTGCTCATATGCTAGCACAATAATTCTAGAGGTCCTAGAAAATAGGTTTTCCAATATTAAAATTATCAAAAAAATTCCAAAAAAATTGTAAAAATTATAGAAAATATATTTAACCTTCTAAAATATAATTAAAAATACTTTACCTCAAATTATCCCCAAATGGCCTTATAATAAATAATGGAAGCCTTTAAAATATATAAAACTAAATAAAATAAATATCTAAAAATTATCTAAAAATATTTAAAAATTATAGTAAGTTATAAAATAGCTAAACAATGCTTACTAAGGTTCAAATAACCATAATATGATTATAGCTCCCTTATGAGCTTAGGTACGACTCCTAATGACCATAAAGTAAATCATAATCAAATAAAAATAAAAAAAAATTCGGAAAGTGGGCTTACAGTATGCGATGCCCCATTCAAAGTAGGTACCTATCCTCAATGAATGTCCCGATACTTCGTGCCACCAAAGCACACTTATGTTTTCCCCCAGGTCGGATCAGCCCTTGTACCCCAAGCATACCGTCCGAGAAAACAAATCTCACCTTGTGCACAAGGCCTGACATTGCCTTTGTTGTCATAATATTAGGACGATATCAGAGTAACCCAAGTATGGACCACTAGAGAGAACTGCAAAAAAAGTGATGAGTTATCTTCAAGGAACCAAAGACTTGTTGGCTACTCAAATTCAAACTTTGTTGGCTACGTTTATTCACGTAAATCAGCATCGGGATACATTTTTATGCTGGCAGGTGGAACTACAAAATTACAGCTAATTAGCGATGAAAACTGCTAAACCTAGGATTTCCGTCGCTATTCACTATTTTTGACAGAATATCAAAGGAAAGTGTACGTCGTTAGAATTATTGTCGCTAAAAAAATTTGCCGGTAATCCGTCGCTGCAGGGACAACTTACCGACAGATTTGGCGATGTAGCATTAGCGACGAATTAGCGACGAATAATTTTTGCCGAAAAAAGTTGCGATGGCTAATTTTACAATTCGCAGTAACTGAATAATACATCGCCATTCTGTCGCTACGTAAACTCTGACGCCTTCGCGACGGAATAGCTACAAAAATATGGATGCTTGTTTCATATTTCAATTGTCGTCACTAGTCTATCGCATGTCCGTCACTACCTCAACGGCGGTTCTCGTTCCATCGCTACCTTCAGTCGCTATTCTACAGTATTTTTGTAGTGTGGAGCTGTATCTTGGAAGAGCATTAAGCAGACCTTGATTGCTACTTCCACTATGGAGGCATTTGTATCTTGTTTTGAGGCAACATTGCATGGTGTATGGCTTAGGAATTTCATAACTGAATTTAGAATTATGGATTTTATCTCTAAGCCATTGAGTATATATTGCAACAATTCAGCGTTGTCTTTTTGGTGAAGAACAACAAAAGTGAAAGTCGAAGTAAACACATCGACATTAAGTATCTAGCCATAAAAGAACATGTTAAAGAAAAAAGTTTTATTGATCACATTAGCACTGAATTGGTGATTGTTGATCCTTTGACTAAAGGTATGCCACAATTGAAATTCAAGGTTCATGTAGTGAATATGGGACTTGGTTCCCTTATGTAGTTTCTATTGTACAAATAAAAGTATTAATGAAACTCTTATTATGATGTTTTGTTATATTCATGTTCACATAATTTAATTTGAGAAAATATATTCATTAGACCATCACTACCAGAATAAGTCATTTTAGCGACGCAATTAGCGACGCTTAGCAAAAACGTCGCTATATTTTAATAATTTAGCGACGTTATTATATAACGTCGTAAGACAATACTATTGGCGACGTTAGGCGACGTATTGCGATGACATTTTGTATTAAAAAACGTTTGTCGCGGATATGTCAGAGAACGTCGCTAACATCACTAATATTAGCGACGTTTACCGACGTTTTTAGTAAGGCTTCGTTAATATCAATAATATTTGCGACGTTTACCGACGTTTAATAAAGACGTCGCTCAATTGAAAATATAGGTTTGAGTTTTTATTCCCCCCATTATTTCGATCCCTTCCCCCATTTTTCCTATCCCTCGGTGACCCCTTCGGCCCCCGACCCTCGACGACCGCCTCCGGCCCTCGGCGACCACCTCCTCCCTCGGCTCCCCCTCGGCGACCCCCTCCCCCCTCGATCGGCTCCCCCTCGACGACCCTCGGCGACCTCCTCCTCCCTTGGCTCCCCCTCCGCGACCCTCGGCGACCCCCTCCGGCCCTCCGCTCCCCTCGACGACCCGCTCCAGCTCCCCTCCGTCTCCAGCTCCCCCTCGACGACCCTCGGCTTCCATCTCCAGCTCCCCTCCATCTCCAGCTCCCCCATCGATGTCCCTCTCCTTCCCGACTAGGTAAATTCTAACCCTATGATTGTGCCCTGCTATCCTGTGTCCATATCTGACATAACACGACACGAGACAGACACTTGTACACGAAGCCCGATGTCTGACCTACTCTGGACACAATACAACACGAGACAGACACTTGTACATGTATGTTGTGTAGTTTGGACACTCGTGTCCAGTTTTATGGACACGTGGACACCCCCTTGACATGTACACATGTATGTTAACCTCTGTTACTTTTACCTATGTACACATTTTTCCCTCATTTTAAATAAGTATATATAGGTATTTTCGTGTGTATCATTGTATGTACATATATGTATAGGTATATTCATTGTATCTTACAGTTCATATGAAGAAAACTGAGATTTCACAATAGAACTTGGGTTTTGATACATGAAAACTGTTATTTGGGATTGAATGATATATGTATAGGTTTGGGTAATGTCTATATATGAACTGAGTTGCATGATATATTAACTGAGAGTAGGTCTCAAAAATGAAAACTGGGTTTAAAATGTAACCTTTTTATCTGCTTTCGAAAATATACTCAAATGAGATAATGGTTCCTTTAGTTAGTTTTCTTATGTTACAATTATATTCTCTGTGAATATCGATCTTACCAGATGGTACCCATGACCCGAGCAGCGGCACGTCGTTTGAGGGAAACACAGATTGCTGAGGTGGCTCCTCCTACTGGTAAGGAGGAAGTGGCACCGGTAGCTAGTGAGACCGGGAGTTCCATTCATCCAGCACTTACAGTGGAAATGGTGCTTTTCTGCCGTCGATCCTACTTTTTCAAAGATGTTGCATGATGGTATCATTGAGCGTATGCGTGAGCTGCGTGCTCGTCATTATTGTAGTTTTTTGGATATATTTTGTGTTGGAATATTAGTACTTATTACCAGCTGTACTTGTTTTATGGAGATGAGTTTATGGACTTAATTATGCACTTATTACCAGCAGTACTTGTTTTATGGAGATTAATTATGGACTTATTACCACTTGTTTTATGGAGATTAATTAGGCTAAGTCTTCTGTGTGGTCAATTCTGATACACTATGGTTTTATGGTTTGTCATGTGATACACTATTATCACTTATTGTATCATGATTACTTGGGATTCTATTTCAATGTTTAGGATATGTCATGATTAATGCGCCTATTACTTTTACAAGTGTTTTAACGATGTGCATGTATCTATCTTACAGAATTATCCTCAAATGGATATGGATCTGAATTACTATCTGCAGAATCGTTCTTTGATGTACAACCGATATCCTGATGACATATGCGGTGTACGGGATGAATTCATAGAGGGTGTACAGCAGTTCCGGCAGTTTGTCAAGTTGTTCACTCAGTACATAGACGGTACCAAAATTAAGTGTCCGTGTGTGAGATGTCGCAACTTAAAATATCATCCAGAAGTGGAAGTCACATATCATTTATAATCGAAGGGTTTTACGCCGAATTACTATCAGTGAAGCGCGCACGGAGAACTTGTGTCTTTAGCATCGGAGTATGAGCCTTATATGAATGTCCACAACCACGCTGCTTACGACGATGGGTTGGTGAACATGGTTTTTGACGCGGCGGGGCCTAGTTTCGATCCGGACAATCATGATGCACCTGAGGAGGCACCGAACGCCGATGCTGTAAAGTTTATGGAGTTGCTGGAGAATGCAAGGACTCCATTATATCCTGGTTGTGAGGATCATTCACCGTTGGAGGTGGTTACAAAATTGTTAAGCATCAAGTCCAATTTTAATATGTCGCAAGATTGCTACAATCGAGTTATGGAGTTGATTATAGAAATATTGCCTGAGAGTGCTAAGTTGCCTAAAGACTTTTATCGGTCTAAGAGGATGGTGAGATTGTACTGGATGGGATATGAGAAAATCGATATATGTCATAACGGGTGCATGTTGTACTACAAAGACGACAAGTATGAAGACGCCTGCAGATTTTGTGTTGCTGATCGCTACAAGGGCAGTGGTAGAGGAAAGTCTGTCGGTGAAAGGAAGCCTACCGATTTGATGCATTACTTGCCGTTGACGCCGCAGTTGCATCGGTTGTTTATGGTGAAGGAAACTGCAAAAAACATAAGTTGGTAGACCGAAGGAGTGTTGGATCACCCATCTGATGGAGAAGCATGGAATCACTTTGAACGAGAGTATCCAGATTTTGCTTCTGATCTGCGTAATGTCAGATTGGGTCTCTGCTCCGACAGTTTTACCCCATTCGAACTTTCAGGATCCTAGTATTCGTGTTAGCCTGTGATCGTCACTCCGTACAATCTACCGCCTTGGATGTACATGAAGACTCCGTATATATTCCTCACCGTTAATATCCCAGGTCCGAATAATCCGAAAAGGAACATCGATGTGTATTTACAGCCATTGATTGATGAGTTGAATCAGCTGTGGAAAGTAGGTTCCAACACGTACGATGTATCTAGAAAACAAAATTTTCAGATGCGGACAGCACTTATGTGGACCATCAATGACTTTTCGGCCTATGGTATGTTATCTATATGGAGCATGCATGGTCGTCTTTCATGTCCGTATTGCATGGACCGTACTAAGACTTTCTGTTTGAAATACGGAGGCAAACCGTACTTCTTCGATTGTCATCGATAATTCCTGCCGAAGGATCATCCGTACCGGAGGAACAGGAATACTTTTCGTGCTGGAGTTATAGAGAAGGCTAATCCCCCGCTAAGGTGGCCCAGATAGATGATATGGAAAAAGGTAAAAGATTTACCAAGGGCTATTGAAGAGCCTGCTATGGGCAACAAGTGTGACGGATTTGGTCGCACACATAACTTGACGAAAAGGATTATATTCTCGGATTTTCCATATTGAAGCACCAATCTGATTAGACATAACCTTGATTTCATGCATATCGAGAAGAATGTGTTTGACAACATAATTAATACTGTAATGGACGTAAATGGGAAAACGAAAGATAATCCAAAGGCTAGATTGGACTTTGAAGAAATATATAGACCTCCTGTATTGCATTTGATAGAGGAGGGGAATGGGAAGTTGAAGCAGCCTAAGGCAATTTTCTTACTGGAGAAGGAGGATAAAGTGAGACTTTGTAGGTGGATTCAAGGTCTAAAATTTTTAGACGGGTATGTTTCGAACTTGAGAAGATGCGTCGACCTCAAGGAGGATAAACTGACAGGTATGAAGAGCCATAATTGTCACGCACTCATGGAGAGGTTAATTCCGATAGCATTTTGGGAATTTTTACCCCAGGTTATTTGGGATCCATTGATCGAGCTTAGCATATTCTTCAGAGATCTTTGTTCTACTAAGTTGCTCGTCGATCATCTAGAAAAGCAAGAGAACGATATTGGGGTAACACTGTGCAAGCTCGAAAAGGTATTTCCTCCTGGATTCTTCGACGCCATGGAGCATTTGCCAATTCATCTTTTCTACGAGACACGTGTTGGTGGGCCTGTCGGTTATCGGTGGATGTACCCGTTTGAGCGACATTTGAACCACCTAAAGAGGAAGGTAAAAAACAAGGCTCGGGTCGAGGGTTCTATTTGTGAAGCCTATATTCTCGAGGAGATTACAAACTTCTGCTCGACGTATTTTAAACCTTATTTTGCTACGAATAGAACGAGGGCTCCGAGAAACGACGACGGATATCAAGAATCTAATGATGGAATACTGAAAGTATTCAATGCATCCAGAAAGCCTTCGAGGAAAAAGAATAAGAGATATTTGAATGACGAAGAGCTAAGGGCTGCTCAGTTGTATATATTACTCAATTGCGACGAGGATGAAGTAGAAAAGCTAGAGGGGTAAGTAATTAATGATCAGTTTACGTCATCTCAATATAATAGTATAAGCTAATATTATTGTACTAATCGACGGTTGCTTCGTTGTTTTTTAGCACATATAATGATGAGTTGAGGTCGGTTAGACCTGTAACGCCCCAGAACCAGAATACTGGAGAGCGGGGGCGTACATAGCCAGCTACGTATATTGAAGTGCAACCCACCTCGCTATACGGTCACGGCTGTCTAGATACATGAGGGTTTAACTACAAGCCAACAGTCTCCTATGGTCGTGAACAAGCCTATTGTCTCAATCTCAAGCAAGCAATAATAGTTACAAGATGTCAGAGCACCAAATATATAATAGCAAGGCGTCCCATACATTACATATTGGATGATCATGAAGCTAGTCGTATAAAATGTCAAGACTAGCAAGAGTTCAGTCATACATGATAAACCCTAGGATCTGTCAATCATGTTACAGTCCGTAGGCAGACAGCTAGTAAAGGTGCAATACGAGCTTGTTAGGATTATATACTAAAAGCATCACTTTTTTAGTAACCTTATTTCCTTAAATTTTGAATGAGAATCATATGGACAAATATTTGCATATTGTATTTGTTGCAAGTGTTAATACAAATGTCTGATATTCTATATTGTAGATAATATGGTGTGTGGTGTCACACAGAAGATCATATTATCAGTTCCCTATGGAGTAAATAAATAGTTCACAACCTAGATGGACTTGGACAATCTGTTGGAAAGGTTGTAGTGTAATCTGGTATTAGTCTATCTTTACTATAGGTTTACACTAGTACACATTGTGTGTATTGAACAGGACCACTTGAGGTTGTTCTCTTTGTACTGACTATATAAGAGAACAAATACCTCCGTTATTATGGATGCTTGTGCTCTTAACCCGGATATAATAACGGACATGTATATGCAGTGTGTATTATTTTGACTCATAAAAGAGTGAGATTCATTATGGATCAACAACCTCTATGAATTGGGTAATAACATTGTATGTATGATGAGCTGTTGATTATAAATGGAATCCATGTTCCGATACATCGGGTTGATGATGTCCCCTTAAGGAGCTCATAAGGATTGTCATGTAAACCCTGAAGGTAGATTATATCCGACATGACAAATAAAGTTGAGCGGTACTACTTAAGGATAAAAGATGTCGAATCAATATAGTTGTCAGTAACTTAATTTGATCGACGGACATACGATATCTTAACATGGGGAGCCAAACGAGCATATAATAAAAGGAGCCCACAAACATAATTTGGGATTAAGGAGGTAGTGCAACAATAGCTCATTAGTGGACTAAGCTATTGTTAATGGGCCTGGATTGTGTGTTCGGACTGAACACGGGATATCCAGATCCGTTAGGAGGCCTAACCCTAATTTTTCCTCATGGTCCCTGTCGTAGCCTATATATATCCTCTATTCTCTGGCTGCCATATTACTGATCAAAAATCTGAAACTTTCTCTAAATTTGTGATTCACGTAAGGAGAGAAAGAGAGGGCTGCCAAGGAGAAAAAAAGGTTGGGAGATCGTCGCCCACACGACATCCAACTCGAGAAAAGAATACGTGCAGAAGATCTTGGGGTCGTCCGCTCGAGGTTGCCAGGAATTACTTATCTCCTTTCCGCCGCAGGTATAATTCGTGAACCCTAGTTTTCGCCTATGAAGGGTTAGAACACGTATTAGATCTGTTTAACTTTCTATCGATCAATATGCACACCAAAGGAAGGGTCCTGGGAATCCCCAGTTCCATCAATTGGTATCAGAGCCACTTTGGATCTATGTATTGATTGATACGTCCATGTTGTCCAATAAAACCTGTGCTGTGTAATAGTCGGTAGATGTAGATCTGTTCTAACTCGGTTTTGCAGGCATCTTAGATCCAACTATTGTGGTCCAATACATATTTTTTATTGTGTTGTTTAAACCACGGACATGTCATGGATGTTGTTGTTGCTGTGGATGTAATTAAAATCACGAGGGTTGATCGTGCTTATTATTTTAATTTTGCAATCTAGATTATGTGTGAACTCCTTCGGGAGGCATAGGATTGATGTATTTTTTATTATTTTTGATCAATCGTGATGGTGGTGGTGGCTGTTTCTGACGTCAGACGAGATGCTGATTTTAAGCAGTCCAGAGGCAGACAGATGATTTTCGATGAAGGAATCGACAGCCAAAACCTTTTTAAAAAAATTAGGGTGCTGCCCCGAACCCCGCGACCTGACCGGGCAGGTCGAACCCCAAATAGATCTGTGTAGCGCCAGATTTTGGATTCGGATAGTTGAGTACTACAACAAATATGGCCTACAATAGCACGCACAGAACGCTATAGAAAGCCTTCTATAGCATATTATGTCTGCTATGATCGCCCACGCTATAGTATGTCCAGACATGTGAACGCTATAACATTATAGCGTTCCTGAATGCTGTAGAAAGTTTATAGCGTTCGTGCATGCTGTTGATGTTTTATAGCGTTTATGAATGATGTAAATACTTTATAGCATTCTAGAACGATGTAGATTGGTTATAACGTTCGTGAGTGCTGTGGATTACTTATAGCGTTTATGAATGTTGTGGATTATTTATAGCGTTTGTGAAATGCTGTGGATGATTTATAGCATTTGGTGAATGGTTTGATTTATTATAGCGTTCATCATATGCTATCGTGGTAGCAGCAATTTAGTACTATAAACCTGCTACAGAATTTCATATCCACCTGCTACAGAATTTCATATCCTTTCATATCTGCTACAGAATTTCATATTTCATAACCTGTTTTGTATTTCGATCAATTTCAATCGCAGACAATTTCAATCGCAACTTGCATTTCGATCAATCAAGATATAGTAAAGATTTGCCAAAATATGAAATGTTTCATTAGAACATTCAAGATGTACAAAAAGTAGTCATAAAACATTCAAGATGTAGAAAAAGTAGTTGTACGCCAAAATAAACTATTCCATTTACAAAGTATCTGTAGTCCAAAATAAATCATTCCATTTACAAATATCTGTAGGCCAAAAAACAGCTCGCCTCCTTCCCTCTAGCAGCTATCCACAACCATCAAAAACATATACGCCAACTTACACAAAATTGAGAAGAAAACACATTATGATATAAAAAAATAAGATAGAAATATTTCTGATACTCAATATGTTCAGTGGCTAAGGAGGCATGCAATGTGTTAAATGTGAAGTTGCAGGACAGTAGTGTTATGTAAAGCAGAACTGGAACTTAAGAGAATTGAGGATATAACAAATAGCCTATACTAACAGTTGATCCAAATGAGAACTGAACTATATTTGAGATATGGTTTGATCCAAATTAATGACACTAGAAGAACTGGAACTTAACTTAAGAGAATTGAGGATATAACAATAGCCTATACTAACAGTTGTAATTGACTGAACATGTATCAAATGACTAATATGCAGGACACTCACTTCATATAGGAAATAAAGGGATGGAACATGTATGCATGACATGGCTATGTGCTGTGGCAATGTATGCAATATGCAGGGCACCCAAATTGAATGCAATGATTAAATATTGTAAAGGCAGTGTATCTACTGCTCTGATACAGGCTCATAAAAAGTAATATCTACCCAAACTCGAGAGTGTATCTACTGCTCTATATCTACTGCTGTGATACAGGCTCATATGCAGGGCACCCAAATTGAATGTGCATGGTTAATGAAATCAACTAAAGCAACAGGCTCATAAAAAGTAACAGGCTCATAAAAAGTACCTAGTCATCCAACGTCGTAATGTGTTCGGTCGGCCATGCAGTAGTACTTCCAACGATGTCTTTTATTGTGTCATTACCGAAACATGGTCGAAATAGTAGTACTTTAGGTTGTAAAGCAATATCTACCCAAACCCGAGAGACATCTTTTCCAAGAGGTATACCATGAACCACCGCTTTCGGATCATCTGTCACCCATCGTCCAATTGCAACAATTTTATTCGGATCTGTCCAATTTAGCAACTTACATTTTTGATCTTTCAACCAACGACGACTACTTCCACTATGTGACTGTAACAAAGAATGAAAGAATGTTATATTTGATACTAGTACCATTTGAGATAAAATAGTTTTACTTGTTACTAGTATATCTTACCTGTGGAGTAGTAGATGGAGTTTTTGAAACGATATTTGGTTCATTTGATTTTACAATCTCCACATCATCGTCAGTGTCCTCCTTGTCATTGTTCTCATAGTTACCATCTTTATCGTTATTCACCTCATCCTTTTCCTATAGGGAATAACCATTTTAGTTAGAAAAAATTGAAGTTTTCCTCATGTCAAATTGAAGAATTCTGCTGAGAAGTAGACTTCTTACTTGACTTTTCATTAAACTATCAATCAATTGGTTTTGTTGTTGAAGTAACTTCGATATTGAGTTAATTTGTCCTTGCATTGAATCAACTTTGCTTTGGGAATTCTTGTCCTCATCGACACTCACCTCAACATCATTAGCTTGTTCCTGTTGATCACATTTCTAACGAAGGCAATCGTCAGTGGTAATATGTGCCAAAAAATATCAAAGGAAAAATAAGAACTACTTACCTGATTTTTTATTAAAGTATTTATCAACTTTGCCTGGTCTTCAACTAACGTTGACATTGAGACCATTTTTTCCTGCATTGACTCGATCTCTTTTTCAAGCCTAACTACTGTAGCTGAATTCTTCACTTTAGCCACTAATTTAGATTGACTTGCTCCAGCTCCGCCTCCTCTATGACTACCACGTTTTTCGGGTTGTGTAATTACTTGTGATAGTGCATCACCATCATAACCTGTTTTTGTCGATCCCTCAGATGACGGTGCAAGTAGGATATTTTTGGCCTTTTGCTGAAATAACAATAAATAATACTCGAATTAGTCTCCTTTTGAAACGGCATAATTGTCAAAGCAAGAACACAGTAAATTAGACAATATAAACATGATTCGGGTTATACATACGATGAGTTCATTGTCCTTGGGTGTTTAGGTACACCTTCTTGATTAGTATACCCTCGAACCCAAGCACGAAGCCTTGCTTTGTATTTAGGACATGGACCCTCTATTTTCTGCGTTGTATAAGATAAAATTTACTTGCAACTGACAAGTGGAGAAATAAAAATTTGAAACAAATAATTGTGTTACACGTACCAATATTTCATCCGTAATGCGAGCAAATCCTTTTCGACTTCCAAGTTAAGGCATAGTTTGTTTCTCTCTCATTTGCTTGAACTTTGTAGATTTCTCCTACGTACACTCACATGCATATTATTAGATAAAAACAAAGACTTTATATAAAACATTCGAAATATAACTGAAGGACTGCCAGATAATATCTCTACTGCAATGTGGCTAGGTGCAGTGGAATGTAGGGGTGTGTGCACTGTAATGTGCAGGGGACTGTAGGGGTGTGTGCAATGTGCAATGTGCACTGCAATGTGCAGGAAATGTAGAAATTGCAGTACAGTAACTGCAGAATGAAGAAAATAGAGCGCTGCAATGTGCAGGGGACTGTAGGGGTGTGTGCACTGCAATGTGCAGGGGACTATAGGGGTGTGTGCACTATCAGTGTGTACTGCAAGAGTTAAGTACTGGAATCAACACTATGAAGTTCACTGAAGACTTTAAAGGAAATAAGTTCAATGAGAATAAAAAATGGGTACTTTTAATCGAGACATGAGATAATTCAACATTTAACTGGACAAAATTCATGTTATTTTACAGACTCTTATTTCCCACAAACAAGAATCAATCACAGAAAGGAACACAAGCCATGTGAAGTAAATATCAAGCACTTCCTCGAAATAGGACTGGGAAATGGGAATATACATAGACAGGAATCAACAAGTATCAATCTTAGTAGTCAATAATACCCAGAAGATAATAATCTCCATATATCATGGCTATATGGCCTTTCATGCACATACACAGAGTTAAGTACAGGAATCAACAAGTATGCAGACAAAACAACATAAAAAGTAAAGCATTTATATTTCTAGAATCAGGGGGACCAAACTAAGTTCATACACCAAAAATTAGTATATTCAATACGACTTAACCGAAGCCTTACCTTATATTGTTTTGAGCATCTTTTTTGACAAATACTTCCCAATCTGCTGGGTCGACGTCATTCGGCTTTTTCTTTAGAAATTTTCCCAATTTTGCTTTGTTTGTTCTACCTAGTCTTCCCATTTGTTGGAGAACGTATGCTTTTGCCTCGTCCTCTCGCTCCTTGAATGTAAACCTTTGCTACAAGTACAATAGACCATAAATAATTATTAGCAATAAAGTAGAAGCAAACTGCATTTTAAGTTGTTAGATTTAAAAGATTACCGTAACTGCTTGCCAATAATATTCTTTGCTCTCATTAGGTACATGTCTCCAATCATCATATAGTATCGACACCATTTCACGTGTTAAACATCCTGCAAAAGTTGATAAATGTTTTGAGTTCTTCCCAATGGGTTGACCAAGTTCATTCAATTCCACCTCTAGCCTATTCCCACTTTCCACTGGCAAAGCACTACACCTAGTAGGCCCACGGGTTCTTGTTGTTCTGTGTGTCACATTGGATTCATTGGATGGATTAGTGTCCAATCCATCATTTGAATCTTCTTGCTCGCAAGATTTTTCCTTGCCTCGTTTTCGCTTCTTTTCTTTTTTCCTGTCTAATCCATCATTTGATTCTTCTTGCTCACAAGCTTTTTCCTTGCCTTGCTTTTTCTTCTTTTCTTTTTTCCTTGATTGATTTACACTCTACAAATATGCAAGAAAAACATATATTAGAAATACAAATACATTTGAATCTTCTTGCTCAACTATATGAAGTCCACATTTGCTTTTTTCTTTTGATTTGCACTCTACAAAAAATGACTAAGTTACCACATTTGAATCTTCTTGCTCATTTATACGAAATCCAGTGTTTGGATCATTCATAATAGCAGCCTCAGCGCCTTGTTTCTGCTTTTTTGCTCTTTTCTTTGCACGTTTTGAACTCTATGAATACGCAATAAATTAGAACATTTAAATTAAATGAGATTTATCTAAAGTTAGTTTCAAATACATGTAAGGGTACATACCTCAACATGAGCCATGTTGTGAACCACCTAAGAATACAAAAATACACTCCTGGCTGAAAAAAATACAGCATGAGCATTCCAAAACTGAAAAAAACTGAAGTATATGAGCATCAGAGTCTATAAACTTCTTTGTTTGCAAATACATGTAAAAAACTGAAAAATGTTTCTGAGAACATGGCTCAATGCATCCAAGCATTCCAAATTAGAACATGGCTACAATCCCCTTTATCTCACAGTCTACAAAATTTTAAATGTTTTAATTTAAATGCATTCCAAAACTAACATGTAAAAAACTAACAACGATAGAGGGAAAAGCATCCAAGCATTCCAAATAGACTCTGAAGGAATGCCAGAACTGAACAATATATAACATAACTGAACAATATTTATGAGAACTAGACTAAAGATAGAGGGGAAAGCATCCAATCATAAGATAAAGGGGATTGTAGACACTGAGCCATGTTGTGAATCACCTAAGAATAACAACCCTCATAGACTCTGATGCAAATTAGAACATGGCTCAATGCATCCAAGCATAACAAATTAGAACATGGCTCAATGCATCCAAGCATTCCAATTTAGAACATGGCTACAATCTCCTTTATCTTAGAGTCTACAAAAATTTAAATGTTCTAATTTAAATGCATTCCAAAACTAACATGTAAAAAACTAACAAAGATAGAGGGGAAAGCAGCCAAGCATTCCAAATAGACTCTGATGCATAACAACCCCACAACAATATTTCTAAACTTCTTAGTAACAACCCCACAACAATATATAACAAAACTGAACAAAATATATGAGAACTGAACATTAATTAGACTAAAGATAGAGGGGAAAGCATCCAATCATAAGATAATTGATATAAATGTATTGGTTTAATTAGACTAAAGATAGAGGGGGAAAAAAGACTAATTACACATAAACGCCCTCACAATCATTTCTAAGGTAACTATCACTACCATCCTCAACATTCTTATCTAGTTTTGATACATCCACCGGTGCTAATGATGGTATATAGACATTTTGATCAACTTCCATATCCATCTCTTGAAAACCACTTTGTGGTGCCTTTAACACAACATACCAATTAGATGAAGCAGTGTCCTTAGAAGAAAATACTTGGGTTGCCTGTGATGCTAGAACAAATGAGTCTCTTTCAAAGTGGTGTTTTCCTTGGGGAAGGTTAACCAAGGTAAACCCATCTTCTATTTTGACACCATTTGTTGTGCTAGCCCAATCACAATCAAAAATAGGAATATGGAAGGTATGATAATCCAAGCAAATTATATTCTTGAGCACTCCATAATAGGCAACTGTATCGGTGATTTGGTTCCTATCCTTCGAGCTGGATCTACAAATAGTTGTTGCCTCAAGTAACACACCACTGTTCTGTCTAGAGTTCTCAGCGTCCTTCGTATGGTAGCGGTTACCATTGATAACAAATCTCGAATAAGACACAACATGTTTTGAAGGGCCATGTGCAAGCCCTCTTAACATGTTGGATATGTTTCCACTGGACTGTCCCTCAATCTGTTCAAAATCAAAATAAAATATAAGGTAACAACATTTGAAAATATACTTCTAAGGGTACTAAAATAGAATTTGTGACCTTTTGTTTTAACTAGCCTGACAATTTCTTGGAATGGCGATCTTGAAGTAAATTTTTATTTTGAATAAGGCGTCTATCTGAAAGTTTCAACTCCTTCAAGTGCATCCTAATAGGAAAAACTGCTATTAACTTGATATTAATTACAAATATAGAGAAGTTACTTAGGAGTTGTATATTTACTAATAACTTACTCTAGATAAGGTTCAACTTCAGCCATATTGAACAATACATAACGGTGAGCACTTTGTAGTTTATGTTTATCTAATGTCATTATTGTCCCCTTTGAAATTGGTCGGCCATCAAAAATCGCATCATTCTGAATATCTTCAGTTCTACTTGGACGATTATCCATCTCAGCTACTTGTTTCATGTACCCACTAACAAATCTCATGCTTTCATCAGCAAGATAACATTTTACTATACAACCTTCGGGACGTGTACGATTTCTAACGTATCCTTTCAGCACCTTTATATACCTAGGAGACGAAAAAACAATTCTTATTTAAAGTAAGCAAATTAATGAATAAAAATCAATAGAAAGAAAAGCAAACAATCACCTTTCAAATGGATACATCCAACGATAATGGACTGGGCCACCTAATTTTGCTTCACATCCCAAGTGAATTGGTAAATGAATCATGATATCGAAAAATGAAGGAGGAAAGTACCTTTCAAACAAGCATAATATCTCAACAACTTCTTCCTCTAATTTCTCTATTTATTCTCTATCAATGACTCTTTGGCACAAGACGTTGAAAAATGCACATATTCGAAATATTGCATTCCTTGGTCCTTTGGGAAGAAGACCTCTCAATGCCACAGGCAACAACTGTTGCATTAACACGTGATAATCATGAGACTTGAGTCCTATTATTTTGCATTCTTCCACTGATATACAGTTCCCGATATATGAACAGTAACCATCGGACAACTTCAAGTTATATAATCTCTTGCAAAAAGTTTCTTTTTCTTTCTTTGAAAGTGTGTGTGGTCCTGGTGGAAGAAAATTCTCTTATTTTGTCATTCTGGATGCAAAACAAGTCTGATTCCCATATCTTCCAAATCCATACGCGCTTCTATGCCATCCTTTGATTTTCCCTTCAAATTTAGCAACGTACCAACAATGCTATCACACCAGTTTTTTCTATGTGCATTAGATCCAAATTATGGCGCAAAATATGATGCTACAAAACAAAGAAACATATTTACAAAAATTGTTAAAACAATGGAAAGCTCAATTGAAAGTATTTACAAAATACATAAAAAAATAATATGATATTACCTCCCAATACGGTAGTAAAAAAAATATTGACTTCTTCTACCACATCTCTAGAGTTTTCTTCTTTCTTTTGCCATTGTTTTTTCCCTTCCCAAAATCATTTCTCAAATTTTTCAGCCCTTCTAAAATTTTTGATCCAGTCATTAGTCTAGGTGGCTCCCTGTGCTCTTGGTTACCATCAAACCAACTTTTTTTCGACCGAAATGGATGCTTGGATGGAAGAAAACGTCTGTGTCCCATGTAAATGGTTTTTCTATTACATTTTAACCATTTTGAACATGTATTCACTCCACATATAGGACATCCTAATTTTCCTTTGGTAGTACATCCAACTAGGTTACCATAAGCCGGAAAATCATTTATCGTCCACATCAAAATTGCTTTCAAGTTGAAAAAAGATTTGGTGAATGCATCATAAGCATGCACTCCATTATTCCATAGCTCTAGCAAATCATCTATGAGTGGCTGTAAATAAATATCTATATCATTTCCAGGTTGCTTCGGTCCAGGAATTTGTAGTGTCAACATTATATTTTCTTTTCGCATGCATAGCCACGGTGGAAGATTATATGTCGTGAGCATCACTGGCCAACAAGAATATGAAGAACTAAGATTGTCGAAAGGATTAAACCCATCCGCAGCAAGACCAAGTCTAAGATTGCGTGGCTCTTCTGCAAAAGAGGGCCACTTCATATCAATGGTCTTCCATGCCAAGGAATCCACAGGATGACTCATGATGTCATCTTCACTTTTGTGATTGTGATGCCACGTTAAGTTTTCAGCCGATTCAGCTGACTGAAACATCCTTCTGAACCTTGGAATTATCGAAAAGTACCTTAGTACTTTTGCCGGAACTCCTTTCTGAATTTTACCTGTCTTATCTTTCTTCCATCGTTCCAATCCACATTTGTTACACTTTTCCTCATTTTTCAATTCTTTTCTATATAGACAGCAATCATTAGGACACACATCTATCTTCTCACAATCAAGCTCAAACGTCTTAAGCAATAAAGAAACGGCACGTGAAGATTCTGGAATTGTATTTTCAGCAGGTAACATGTCATGCAATATTTCCAAAAGATGACTAAAGCATTTATCAAAAATTCCATACATAGACTTGTGCTTGTATAAAACAACGTTTGCTGATAACCTAGTATATTTTGTGCAAGTTGTGTATAATGGATTATTTGCATCCTTCAATAAGGTTGTCAATCCATCGTCTCTTTCCTCTTCAGTAGGTTCAGTATTGGGTTCATCTTCAAATATTTCAGTTATTTCAGTCTGTTCCACATTTGGAATTTCATTGTTCAACCCTTCCCCATGCCAAATCCAAGTGGTATAAGACATATCCATCCCACGTCTTAGCAAATGAAGCAAAATCATATCTTCATTTCCATGACACAAATTCTTACAATCAATACAAGGACATAATATGAAATCTACATTCTTTGCATTTGACTTGGCAAATTCCATAAACTGACGGACAGATTGCTTATACAAGGTTGTATTCCTAAAAACAAATGCAAAGGAATTATCAAATAAATAAGTGATACAAATGGATTTAATTTAGGTGAACACATTAGTATAGCGATGGATTTTAATACTTGTTAAGATGAACCCAATCTTTATTCATCATGATGACACCCACCACGTGCTTATATCCAACTTGACAACACCAAAAAAATAACTCAGACTTTGCAAAACAGCGTATATTCAGACTTAAAATAAATGTTAGGGTTTGTTCTGCCATACCTTGGTTGGAAAGACAGGACTGGTAGATGCAAAAGAAAAGAAAAACAAGTACTGGAGGTTAAATATTAAAAATTTAAAAATATACCTTCTCCAAACTTTTTGAAAAATTAGGGCAATGCCTCTGTCCGCAAGAATGTCACAATCGTGCCATTACACCCTCTCGAAAGCGAAGAAGATCGAAGAATTTTTAGGTTTGATCAGCAAACCCAAAAGGAGAATTTTAGGGTTTGATCAGCAAACCGAAAAAAAATTAAGGAGGGAGAGAGGTACCTGAACCTCGGCGAGAGATGGATTAAGGTTTGATCAGCAAACCCTATTAACCCTACAGCTTCCTTCGCGCGCAGGAGGAAAACTTTGTTGATCAAACTTTTTGTGGGTTAGTTTTTGTGGGAGGAAAACTTTGCTGATCAAACTTTGCTGATCAAACTTTTCTCTTAACTGAAAAAAGATTAAGGAGGAGGGAGAGAGATACCTGAAACTCGGCGAGAGGGATTAGGGTTTGATCAGCAAACCCTAATGTCCCTAGAGCTTCCTTCGCGCGCAGAAGGAAAAATTTTCGTGGGGCTTAAAAAGATTGTGTGGGATGCATGGGTTAGTTTTTGTGGGAAAACTTTTCGTATGAAATAGTGGTGGAAGCTAACACTAGGATTAATAACAAATCTACCATAAACTAAATCAAGTGGGCTGTAGAGTAATTGGTTGGGTCATTAAGGGATTATATGGAAGGTTAAAGGTTCGAATCCTTTGGCTGTGTGTTGCTAGGTTATATAATATGTTTTTTTTCTTTTCTGAAAAACAAAGGCTGTGTTGTTAGGTTACATAATATTTTTAAAAAATAGGGAAGAATGCTATTAATGCTATATAAACTAACCAAAGTATAAAATAGGAACCTACAACCTTTGGTTGTGTTGTTAGATTTTTTTTTAAAATAGAGAAGAATGTTATAACTGCTATATAAACAAACCAAAGAAAATTTTCTATGCTGCTTCTCCAAGCATTCGAACATGAGAACTGCATTGAAATACAAATATGAATGTTACATATGCTACAGCATTCAGTAAACGCTATAGATTCAACATTTTTATAGCAATGCTGAAAGAACGCTATTGTTGATAACATTCTATAGCGGGGACACCTGAACGCTATAAAAAAACTGCTATCGTAGGCCATATTTGTTGTAGTTGAGGACGAAACAGCAAAGATGACCATAATAGTTGGATATTTTCTCTTATTTTTGTCATTTTGCTTTTCTGATTATGCATGTTTATTATTGTGTGGTTGTTTTTTTTGAAAAACCAAGTCTACATTAATAATGGACAACATGGACATAATATCAACTAGTAGAAAACCCCTCATTGTTAAATAACTAAGTGGGAGAGGATTTTATTTAGTATAAATCCTATGGTCTCCATTACTGGTTTGTAGGTGATGTAATTATAGTTGCGTGTTGGCTATAGTGCTTTCCTTCATATCGGATGAGTATAATTATGGATCACCAGTACAAACTTCCTTAGGGATAATTGTAGAAAGTTACCTAGTATGTGTTCACTTCTCCATCTGAAGGAACTCATTACAAGGTAATGGACTTAGTATTAAGTAATGGTATACACTTAGATACAAATAATGGTATCCTCCTCATTACAAGGTAATGGACTTAGTATTCTCCCCATGGTTTTCTAGCCGGGACTCGTAATTGTAAGGGTAATAGTCGGCCGGTGCCATAGTTCAAGCCTAGCGTAGTTTCCATATCATACCCTTGTTTTTGCATAAGGTACTTGGATCGGGAGATATACAGATAAAGGGGAAGTCTTCCGATGTCGGGCCTGAGATCGACTTCTTCTGGCCTGAAGGACTGTTGACCATTCTTGCGGCCGAAGATGATTGGATGGTCCTCTCCCGGAACTATGAAGCAAGCGCCCTCCATGGGAGTAAGTTAGTTCGCGGTATAGACATTTGTTACTTGTGTGTGTAAGTTGGTGCCTATACCGTGTTCCATAGCACACATTATACAGAGCTTGTTAAGCTAGAGATAGTTCAAAGATAGCCCTTTATTAATAAAATAAGTTATCTTTTCTGGAGGGATTACATAATCAGCAGAAGGAACATCAGTGTGTGCTGCCACATACTTGGCTAGCTCTTGCTTCTCCTCAGCTATCCCCTGTATTAATGAAGACTGGAAGGATGACCTGGGCAGTCTGATCATCAAGGGTTCCACTGATGGTGCAGGACATGGAGTCGTTGGTACGCTAGTAGTCCCCGGCTTGGTGCTGTGTTAGAGGTTATATACTAAAAGCATCACTTTTTTAGAAACCTTATTTCCTTAAATTTTGAATGAGAATCATATGGGCAAATGTTTGCATATTGTATTTGTTGCAAGTGTTAATGCAAATGTCTGATATTTTATATTATAGATAATATGGTGTGTGGTGTCACACAGAAGATCATATTATCAGTTCCCTATGGAGTATATAAATAGTTCACAACCTAGATGGACTTGGACAATCTATTGGAAAGGTTGTAGTGTAATCTGGTATTAGTCTATCTTGACTATAGGTTTACACTAGTACACTTTGTGTGTGTTGAACAGGACCACTTGAGGTTGTTCTCTTTGTACTGACTACATAAGAGAACAAACACCTCTGTTATTATGGATGCTTGTGCTCTTAATTCGGATATAATAACAGACATGTATATTCAGTGTGCATTACTTTGACTCATAAAAGAGTGAGATTCATTATGGATCAACAACCTCTATGAATTGGGTAATAACATTGTATGTATGATGGGCTATTGATTATAAATGGAATCCATGTCCCGATACATCGGGTTGATGACGTCCCCTTAAGGAGCTCATAAGGATTGTCATGTAAACCCTGTAGGTGGATTATATCCGACATGAAAAATAAAGTTGAGCGGTACTACTTAAGGATAAAAGATGTCGAATCAATATAGTTGTCAGTAACTTAATTTGATCGACGGACATACGATATCTTAACATAGGAAGCCAAACGAGCATATAATAAAGGAGCCTGCAAACATAATTTGGGATTAGGGAGGTAGTGCAACAATAGCTCATTAGTGGACGGAGCTATTGTTAATGGGCATGGATTGTGTGTTCGTACTGAACACAGGATATCCAGACCCGTTAGGAGGCCTAACCCTAATTTCTCCTCATGGTCTCTGCCGTAGCCTATATATATCCTCTATTCTCTGGCCACCAGATTACTGATCAGAAATCAAATACTTTCTCTAAATTCATGATTCACGTAAGGAGAGAAAGGGAGGGCTGCCAAGGAGAAGAAAAGGTTGGAAGATCATCGCCCACACGACGTCCAACTCGAGGAAGGAATACGTGCAGAAGATCTTGGGGTCATCCGCTCGAGATTGCCAGGAATTACTTGTCTCCTTTCCACCACAGGTATAATTCGTGAACCCTAGTTTCCGCCTATGAAGGGTTAGAACACGTATTAGATTTTTTTTACTTTCTATAGATCAATACGCACACCAAAAAATGGGTCCTGGGAATCTTTAGTTCCATCAATTGGTATCAAATCCACTTTGGATCTACGTCTTGATTGATATGTCCATATTGTCCAATAAAACCTGTGCTGTGTAATAGTCGGTAGATGTAGATCTGTTCTAACTCGGTTTTGCAGGCATCTTAGATCCAACTATTATGGTCCAATGCATGTTTTTGATTGTGTTGTTTAAACCACGAATATGTCGTGGATGTTGTTGTTGTTGCTGTGGATGTAATTAAAATCAGGAGGGTTGATCGTGCTTATTATTTTAATTTTTCAATCTAGATTATGTGTGAACTCCTTCAGAAGGCATAGGATTGATGTATTTTTAATTATTTTTGATCAATCGTGATGGCAGTGGTGGCTGTTTCTGACGTCGGACGAGATACAGGTTTTAAGCATTCTAGAGGCAGACAGATGATTTTCGATGAAGGTATCGACAGCCAAAACCTTAAAAAAATTGGGACACTGCCCCAAACCCCGCGACATGACCGGGCAGGTCGAACCCTGAATAGATCTGCACAGCATCAGATTTTGGATTCGGATAGTTGAGGACGGAGCAGCAATGATGACCATAATAGTTGGATATTTTCTCTTATTTTTGTCATTTTGCTTTTTTCTGATTATGCATGTTTATTATTGTGTGGATGTTTTTTTTAAAAAACTAAGCCTACATTAATAATGGACAACATGGACATAATATCAACTTGTAGAAAAACCCTCATTTCATTATTAAATAACTAAGTGGAAGAGGATGTTTATTTAGTATAAATCCTATGGTCTCCATTACTGGTTTGTAGGTGATGTAATTATAGTTGCGCGTTGGCTTTACTACTTTCTTCAATATTGGATGAGTATAATTATGGATCACCAGTACTAACTTTCTTAGGGATAATTGTAGAAAGTTACCTAGTATGTGTTCACTTCTCCATCTGAAGGAACTCATTACAAGGTAATGGACTTAGTATTAAGTAATGGTATACACTTAGATACAAATAATGGTATCCTCCCCATCGGAGTCACTGCTATTATTTGTATCACCAGAGCAAGACCAGCATATTAATTTTATTTGTCTTAAAGTTATGTTGACATGATAGTAAAATTAATAAGAAAAACCTACTTGAACAAAGTTGAATTTGTATACGTCCACACTATCGTGACATGCTAAATTCATGATGTTCAAGGTGTTGGTGAATTTCTTATTATTGTTTTGAGGGAATCAATATTTAGTTAATTCAAAAAGTTTTTTTCTCCTACATAATTTTATTTATGTGATTCTCAGGATTTCAAAAATAGGTTCTTTCAGTCCACTTATGGTGATTCTTAAAGAAAATAAACTTTCTGGACCAAATTATATTGACTGGAAACGTAATTTAGACATTGTTCTGACTGCTGAGGAGTACAAATATGTACTTGCTGAGGAATGCCCACCTAAGCCTGATGCTAACTCTGATGAAAAGGTCAAAGAGGCTTATAAGAAGTGGCAAAAGGTAGATGAGATGGCACGGTGTTACATTCTGGCATCTATGTCAAATGTACTGCAACATCAGCATCAGGCCATGGCCACAGCTTATGACATGATGTATAACCTCAAGGAACTCTTCAGACATCAGAGTAGAGCAACTAGACAGTTTGCTATGAAATGTTTGATGAATACAAAAATGGCTGAGGGTACACCAGTAAGGGATCATGTTCTCAAGATGATGGGTCATTTGAATGAGATGGAGATCCTTGGAGCTGAAATCGATGGGGAATCCCAGGTCGATATCATTCTCGGAACTCTGCCTAAAAGTTTTGATAATTTCTGCCTTAATTACAATATGAACAAAAGGTTGTATAGTTTGGCAGAACTTGCAAAAGAGCTACAGGATGCTGAATCTCTCTTTAGGCAGAGTGGTCATGTTTTTGTTTCTGAAAAGGCTTCTACTTCTAAGCCAAAAGGCATTAAGAAGAAGAATAACATTCAGAAATAGATAAACTCAGCAAAGAAGGGCATGGGACTTCAAGGAGCGGTAAAAAAGCCGAAAGGCAAATGTTTCAAGTGCAAAGGGTCAGGATATTGGAAGACTGATTGTCCACTTCTCAAACAAGGGAACAAAGAAGGTATATCTCATTTACTAGTAGTTGAAACATGTTTAGCAGTATTATCTACCGGCACCTGGTGTGTAGATACAGGAGCCACTAATCATGTCTGCAATACATTGCAGGGGTTCCAGGAAACCAGATGGCTCAGTGATGGAGAGATATGCTTGTTCATGGGTGATGCTACAAAAGTATCGGTCGTTGCATTAGGAGATATTACTTTATCTTTTGGTAGAAATAAGTCTTTGACATTCAGAGATTGTCTTTATGCACCTTCACTTAGAAGGAATTTAGTTTTTGTTTCTATGTTAGTTAAGGATGGATATTCAGTTTATTTTAATGACAATATTGTTATTAGAAAGAATAAACATTTTATCTGTTCCGGTGGATTAGTTGATAATCTGTATGTCATTAATCCTATTTCGCCCACAATGCAACTTATGGAAATGAATAATATGTCATCTAACTTAAATAAGAGAAAATAACCTTCTTGTATGAACCAAACATATCTTTGGCACTTGCGATTGGGGCATATTAACCTAAGAAGGATTCAATGACTGGTTGAAGATGGACCTTTGAGTTCATTGGAAGTGGAGGCACTACCAGTCTGTGAATCCTGCTTGGAAGATAAAATAACCAAAAGGCCTCTTACGGCAAAGGGGTATAGGGCCAAAGATGTGTTGGAATTGGTTCATTCTGATTTGTGTGGACCCATGACTATCCAAGCTAGAGGTAGCTTTGAATATTTTGTCACATTTATTGACGATTATTCAAGGTATGGATACATTTATTTGATACACCGTAAGTCTGAGTGCTTTGAAAAATTCAAAGAGTACAAGGCTGAAACGGAGAAACGTCATGGAAATTGTATCAGGTCATTACGATCAGATCATGGTGGCGAGTACCTCTTTGGAGAGTTTAGGAATTATTTATCAGAGGCTGGAATTGCATCCCAATTGACTGCACCTGGAATGCCTCAGCAGAATGGTGTAGCCGATAGAAGGAATAGAACTCTTATGGAGATGGTTAGATCAATGATGAGTTATTCGGATTTGCCAGATTCGTTTTGGGGATATGCCTTAGAGACTGCAGCTTATATTTTGAACTTGGTTCCTTCTAAGTCAGTACCTCTTACTCCCACAGAGCTGTGGATTGGGCGTAAGCCTAGTCTGAAACATGTTCGCATTTAGGGTAGTCCAGCACATGTGCTAAATAGAGAAACGAAAGGAGGTTTGTTTTATAGTCCTAAGGATCAGAAGGTCATTGTTAGCACCAACGCCCGATTCTTAGAGGAAGACTATGTGATGAACCATAAACCCACAAGTAGAGTTGTTCTAGAAGAACTGAGACGTGAGACACCAAGTACTTCAGTACCAACAGTACAAGAGGATGAACCACAAATAACTGCAGAACGTTTCATAAATGTTACACCACAACCGATAGTGCCTGGTCGTAGTGGAAGGGTTGTGATACAACCTGATAGATATATGTTCTTGGAAGAGTCGTCAGACTTCATCCCTGAGGAACAAGATTATGATCCCTGTACCTACAATGAAGCACTCCAAGATAGAGATGCAGAGTCTTAGCAAAAAGCAATGATATCTGAAATAGAATCTATGGGTTCTAATCAGGTCTGGGAGCTTGTAGAACCACCCGTTGGTGTAAAAGCCATTGGATGCAAGTGGGTCTATAAGAGAAAAAGAGGATCAGACGGTAAGGTTAAAACCTTTAAAGCTCGGCTTGTAGCAAAAGGTTTTACTCAAAAAGAGGGTATCGATTATGAGAAAACCTTTTCTCCTGTAGCCATGCTTAAGTCTATCCGGATTTTTTTATCTATTGCAGCTCATCTCGATTATGAGATTTGGCAAATAGATGTCAAGACAGCTTTCCTTAATGGAAGTCTTGAGGAAGACATCTATATGAAGCAACCAGATGCGTTCATTGAAAAGGGCCAGGAGCATCTTGTTTGTAAGCTTAAGAAGTCCATTTATGGACTTAAGCAAGCTTCCAGATCTTTGAACATATGTTTTGATCAGGTGATAAAATCCTATAGATTTGATCAATGTCATGATGAATCATGTGTATACAGAAAGTGTGACGGAAACATGGTGGTGTTCCTAGTACTTTATGTGGATGACATCTTGCTCATTGGAAATAATTTGAAGGTGTTATCTGATGTAAGGGTATGGTTATCCAATCAGTTTGATATGAAGGACTTGGGAGAAGTAGGTCACATCCTTGGGATCAAAGTTCTACGAGATCGCAAGAAAAGGATGTTGGACTTATCCCAAGCTTCCTATATCGATACTGTACTAACTCGTTTTAGTATGCAAAATTCTAAGAAAGTGTTTGCAAAAACAAAAGTTGAAGAACTTTATTGATACAAACTTTGTAAAAAATTACAATTTGAATTCTGGAAAAGTACAACTGTAGGAATCCAATCTAGAAGACGATTGCTTTATCCCTTGGACGATGTGAACTCTGAAGACGAAGCCTCTGAAGTTGAAGACAACTCTGGAATTGAAGGCAAAAAGCCTCGAAAGTTGAAGGCAAAAGCCTCGGAAGAATGCAGCAGCACTTGGGCAAGAAATCCTGAACTCTCTGAACTTTGAAGTATGATCTCTCTATAATCTGATCTCTGATCTCTGATTATTGATCCCCTTGAATGGAGACTTGAAACTCTATTTGTAGAGTTCTGAGAAATAACTAACTTTTAGTTATTCTGGACTGCGCATGATGGATTGCGCAACAGTTGGATTGCGCAACAATGGACTGTGCAGGCAGTTGCTGGATCATGGACCAACTGTCTTGGACACAAGGCATCATTTGGTTGAAATGTGCATGATCGTGCATAGACGGTTGCCATGTAATGAGCAATTTATGGCATGAATGCCACGTGTATTTTGTCATTTGTGTTGATAGAATGCGCACACTGAATTACGCTGGTTTTGGATTGCGCAGACTTGGACTGTGCAGGAATGGATTGCGCCAACATAGATTGTGCCAACATGGATTGTGCTGTCAGCTGTCCTCGAGCGTCGTGCTGCACGATTAAACGAATGGTCACCTCGTTCTCCGTGCTGTCAGCTGTCAGAAGATTTGATTTATGTCAGGTAATGATGATGATCTGCCACGTCAGCCTGCGCGCTTGGTAGTGTACGCAATCTAGTATGCGCAATCTGTAGGCTGTGCAATTTGATGTCTGTGCAGTTCATCTGAAAGTTATATTTCTTGATTTTCTGACTTTGTTGATGTGTGCAACTTGATTTTTTGGACCTACAAGACCCCCTTCAAAGTTTTCGAAAGTTGAACTTATTCAAAATTTCGAAATACTTTGAATTTTGAAATTGAAATCAATTTGCGCATGTAGTGAGCTGTCTGCACAATCTAAGGGATTAGCCCCATTTTTAGGTGCAATCTAAGGCGGCCGTTTCGATTTGAAAAACTATAAATAGCTCTTCAATTCCTTCGAAGTGTTCTTTACTTGCTTTCTTCGTGCACTTGAGAGAAAAATTTCCGAGCTCTTTATCCCTTTCTTCTCCGACGATCTCGATGGCTCCCCGACGATCCTCCGCCGCTGCTAAGGGCAAGGCCCCCGCCGAGTCATCGGCTAGGACTGCGCGACGTGCTTCTCGTCACAAAACTGCTCATCCTGCGATGATAGGTAGATGACCTAATCAAAAACCCTTTTTAGGGTTTTGATTTCACTCACTCTTTCAGAATCCATCTCTTTTTAGAGATGTGATCATACTGCGCCACCCTTTTTAGGGTTCTGGTTGCACAAATCAGTTCATTCTTCATTTTTATGAAGGACGACTCTCTGTGCAATCGGTTGAACTACGCTGACAAAAGTCAGCGCAACTTGCTGATTTACGCGAGACTGTCAGCGCAAACTGATGACTGTTTGTTTGCGCAGTCTTATTGTTTGCACAATCTGATTTGCACAATCTGATGATAGTATCCTTGACTTTTCCTTATGCTTAATTTTTCTGTTTTCTTTGTCTGATGCAGTTAATACTAGAGAAGATCCAAAATATGAGAAATTCGTAGGGACCCTTTCAGAATCAGAATACAAAGAGGACCTATCACATGTACACTATCCTCAATATGATCTGTCGCTATCTTGATATCCCAAGATAATGAGACACTACAATGTTTGATAAATGGACAACCTCTGGAATCAGCAGATGCTATCATACACAAGAAGCCATTATTCATGTTCGGCGAAGCTTTTGAGAAAAGTTTTCAACCGAGACCAAGGATGGAAGAAAGGATTGTCCATCAGACGGATAGGTCATTCTCGATACCAGATGTTTCCCGTTGTCTCCCCTTATTCCGGTATGCTCATACGAGCTATCCGAGGAAGATGGAATGGAACCTTACACCGTTCCAAGATGCCTGTCCAGGAAGGATTTTTGTGAAGAAGGGGCCGAACAAGAAGGACATGTTCTACAGTTCCTCGAAAAGGTACAGTGTCTTGTTAAGAGGTTTGAAACCCGATTATATTCCGCCGGAGAATTCTTCCTTGTTATTACCTGTCAGAACTCCAATATTCGCAAATAAGTTTGCGAAGGTCGAAGGAAGATATCCTGAGCAGGACATCAGATTAACTGGATTGGTGAATCCAGATTTTAAGAGATGGAACTGCATAGCAAACTGGATCCTGACCAAGTTTGAAAACAAACTTTAACAAATCAACTTGTACCAAGCAGTTCATGCCACTATTTATGGTTTTGCTCCCAACCCGCATCTGTTCTTGGCTCTAGCAAAGAGATACAATTACAGAACAGGGACCTTCATGACTCCTGGCAGAGAAATTGGGTTTGCACTTCATGAGATGCAGTATATCTCATACTTGCCAATGGGAGATGCCCCATATGAAGAATTTATCCCAACCAATGATGAGTTGGACAGACTCCGGAAAAAGAACGCAGAAATGGTAGCAGCCTTCGAGGAACTGCTATGTCATTATAAAATCTGTTCTCTGTTCTACAAAAGTGCTACATCAAACACTTGCTATTCCTCGAAATGGTTACCTTATCTGTTCCTTAACCATATTAAAGAACCGAAGACCAAGGAACATGATAGGTGCTATCCTGAATTCTTTAGACCATTGAGCAACACAGAAGTGATGAAGTTGATGGAAGAAAGTGGCAATTTTGATGAAGAGATGAAGGATGATCATCAATGTCCTCCTTTAAAGAAAGGAGATACTCTCGAGAGTTATTTGAGAGTAGGGTACAGACCTATGTCAAAAGAAGCCCAATTAGCAGGGTTTCTGACGTATTGGCTCCGTCGGTTTGTAGTCCCGGGATCTAGTGCCATAGACCGCTTCCATCGCGGTGTTCTCTTTGCCGCCGTTAGATTAGTCTTCGACTATAAGATGGATCTTTTTTCAACGATGACTTGTAAGTTGAATGCCGGTCTTCGTTTGTACGTCGATCTGATGCTGAAATCCAAAGGTGAAAAAGAATTTCCTCGGTTGGAATTACCGTATACATATCTATTTGGGTGGTTGCTCCTTCACCATCCTACTTTGATGGACCCCGGCATGGGACCGGTCGACGGCAACTTTTTGCGGAGATACTCTCATAGTAAGTAGAAATTCACTGCTCTGAGAGATTGTAGATATGCTCTGAACCTGAGCAAAGGATGTAACTTTTGTTGCACTCATCCTCCTACTGGATACGAACAAATGTCGACAAATATGATTGACTCGAAGATGCAACCTTTGAGCCGTACAGCTTTTGAATGGTTGAAGACAATTCGACCGTCCCATTTGGTGTATCGGTTTGAAGATGAATGTTATTTAGAGCCATATCTCCCTAGTCAATTTGTTCGACAGTTCGGGTACGACCAATTCCATGTGGGAAATGCTATCACGTGCCTTCAAGGAAAGGGTTTTTTGATAGATGGGGCCCGAGCATGGGCTTATTATAATGCTCGAGATACGAAAGTGACGTTCTCGATGCCAGTAAATAGCAATCATGGCCCTCGAATGCTATTTACATACTCAGTATTCTATACATCTTCGAACACCTTTGCTGAGAATTTCAACCTCACGGATAGCTTCGCGTCTTCAACAAGATTGAAGAGGGGAGGAGTCGTCATGTCGCTCATAGGAAATGATAAAGTACATGAGCCAGTAGATGCGCCCTTAGAAGCTTCAAGGGATGTTATGTTCCCTCAAGAAGTTAACGCGCCACTACGTATCTCTTTGAAGGTGGCCAAATCTCCAGCCAAGAAGAGAAGAAGAGAGGAGCCTCCTGCTCCGGCAGCAAAGAAGAAATTGATCTTAGATCATTCTTCTGAAAAGATTACCACTAGATCTCAATCTCGGGAGCTGGCCGAGACAATTCAGCAAGAAGAGGCTACCACACCGACCTCTGTCCAAAGACAAGTCGAGACTGTAAATATAGAGAGCCCTGAGAGGCCTCTGAAAAGAAAGAAGCTGGCCCAAAGAAGAAATCGAATGGCCTCTCCTTCTAGATGAGCCCCGTCTTCAATGGTAGTGGATGCTGCGACGGGATTCACTTTGCCATCTCCCACCCCTATTTCAGAGCCTAGGAATAAAACTCCTAGTCCAGAACATAGGGAAGAGATCGAGCAGAGGAAAGATCCTGATCCGAGAACTGAGGCCGAAGAGCCCAGAAGAAGTATCATGGAGGAAGAGCAAGATGTTGTACGATCTCTTCCACCTGCTGCGGAGACGACTCAACTTCCTCCTACTCCTAGGACCCTCCGTGAAGAGGAAGATCGTGAAGTGATTGCGGCTCTAGAAGATTGCAGCTACAGCCCTCTGGAGGACTATTGTGACCAAGCTGCAACTACCAGCGGAAATACACCAGAAGAAGATGAAGATGAGGAGAGCTCTTCGTCTGAGAATATTGATGAATATATGCAAGATCTTGAAAGGGATGATGAAGTGCATATATCTCCTAATGCTGTCGATGATACCTTAAATCCTGAAGAGGATGTTGAGGTTCCAGAAAATGCCGCTGATACCTTAAATCCTGAAAAGGATGTTGAGGTAGAAGTATCTCCAGAAAAAGCAGCAGATGAAGAAGCTCCGAAAGAAACTCCCGCCACTGGTTCTCAAGGTATAAAATGAAATTAGCAATCTCCTCTTAAATAGATTGATAACTAATGTCTTTATTTGTATTTCCTGCAGATCTTGAGACTCCTCTAGCACCTCTGACGTGCACAGACATAGTGCCTATAACGACGGTGATTGTTAGTAGCAGTCATCATTTATCCTGTGGTTCTGAAGCGGGCAGTAGCCAAGCTGTTATGGCTGAAGCTACTTCTGCTCGGCTAGAGTCTATTCCAGCAGATGATAGGCTCATTGTTAGATTCAACCATGGTAAGATAGTTTATATCTTTAATCTTCTTAGACAATAGCAAACAACAGGCAAAACGACAATTTTTACTTTTGCAGAAGAACAACCAGGAGGGGCAACTAGCTCCACTTTGGCTCCTTTATTCGAAGAGCCTGCTGTCCAGACGCGAGAGATTGAACATCCTGCGGTCTCGTCATCAACAGAAGTAGCTGCAACTCCTGGTGCTATAGCAACTAATAATCTTGTGATCCAATCATTTACCAGATGCTTTTTTGAATCTTTGGGACCTCTAGTAAATAGAATGATGGAAAAAGAGGGTACTAATTTTTTCATGGTTAGAGGTCTAACCTCTCTCTTAGTAAGGGCTATCCGGGAACAAGGTGACGAGGCTCAGGCCACTTTCCTGGATCATATTTTGAACGAGTTAGAGATTTCCATCAAAAACTATAAAGAGCTCAACCAAGGAGACGTAGAGTCTCTAGTGCAGGCAGAATTCGAACAACTGGCTCAAGCAGCTGACATTGAAAGGGTGAATCTTCAGAATCTTTTGGAAGCTTTCTCCACAAAATCTGCTGAATATAACTCCAAGCTGGAATCAGTAACCTTGATGGCTGAAAGAAAAGAGAAGAGAGCTGCTGAGCTGAGGGCAGAGATTGCTCGTCTCCAGAAAGAGTTAGAAGATGAAGTTGCTGATCATCAACTTGCAACCCAACAATTCAATGCTCTGATTCAGGAGAGGGATGAGTACGTGGAAGCTCATAATGCTGAGATTACTCGCCGAATGGTGGCCATGCCTGCTTTCAATGAAGAAATCGGGATGGAAGAGGCCAGAAGGAGGGTGATGTCCACTCGTGAAGAACAGTTGCAGACTCTAAAGCAGCAGATCGATAATCTGATAATACCTCCGTCTTAGTAGAACGTTTTATATCTTTATGTCTTTTGTAGTACATGTGTTTTTGTAATGTCTCATATTTTGATCAATAAAAGACATTTTTGCTGTGGCTCCATTATTTGTTGCATATCTTGTTCAGATATAAATAAATAGAGATAGAAAATATATTCAGAGGTGCAAGACATGATATATTTCTTGATAATTTCGTAGAAAATAATTATATTTATTATATCTCCTCAGAGGTAACATAGACGTGGCAGAATATTCCGAATATTATTATCTCAGTTGACAACTTAATCGAAACGATAAGTTGCTGATGTGGATGATGAACGATGCTGAATCGTCAGTATATGTGAGATGAACGGGAACTGTCAAATGATGGAATGAACGGACAAACCGTCAAAATGGAAAATAACGAACGAATAAACCGTCAAATGATAATGAATAAACGGATGAATCGTCAAATGATGATTAATGAACGGGTGAACCGTCAAGTAGATATGAATGAACGGGCGAACCGTCGGATAAATGTGAAAGGATGAACTGTCGGGTGATAATAAATGAACGGGTGAACCGTCAGTTGAATGTGAATGAACGGATAAACCATCGGATGAATGTAATGAACGGACGAACCGTCGGGTGGTAAATGAATGAACAGATGAACTGTCAGGTGATGATGAAGGAACGGGCGAACCGTCGGATGGATGTGTTGCTTCGTTATCTGCCTATAAATAGAACAGAATTTTAGCAGAAAGGAGCATTTCCACTTTTCTAACATAAAAATGTCATCTGGAGATGCATCCAAGAAGGCTGAACTTGCCCCGAAGGTTGAGAAGGGCACTGAAGAATGTTCTGTCGATCCAGTTCAGCCAAAGGAGGCAGAAGCAGGCGAAGGTTCGTCTGCACCCAAGCCACCGCGGGACATCTTGGACTTTCTGCTTGAACCAGAAAGGATTGAATAAGAGGAAGCCATGAGGATGGCCGCTTATAAGTTTCTAGTGGGTTCCAGCAAGGAGGTTCTCGGCTCTTTTGCTGACCGTGTCTTTGAGAAGGACGACAGTGGTCCGCGTCCCAATGTTAAAAAGGATGATAGTGACCTTCCTTAATATCATGTACTATCATTCATGATGAAATAAAATTGAATTTTATTTATGAACTTGAACTTGTCTGATGATTTACAAGCATTTACATTTATACATAGTACTTTTTAAGGGATTTGCCATTGATAGGCATCATTGCAATTCAACCGTCGAGCTCTGAGAATTGATAGGCTCCATTTGAGAAGACTTTGCTCACAATGTAAGGCCCTTCCCATTTTGCATCGAATTTGCCCTTGCTCATGTGAGTCATAGTCATAGGACGTCTGACTGTTAAAACAAGTTCTCCTTGCTGAAAGCCTCTGACCTTAACTTTACGGTTGAAAGTCTTAGAAATGCGAGCTTGGTATAACTCAATATGTTGTTGAGCCATTAACCGCTTCTCATCAAGTGCCTCTAATTCTTGAAGTCTAAGAAGATTATTGTTCTTTATAGTGAGCTCGTTAGCAATGGCAATCCTTAAAGAAAGAATTTGAACTTCCAGAGGAAGAACAGCTTCACAGCCATATACCAAAGAGAAAGGTGTAAAACCTGTAGGGTTGCGGACCGTAGTTCGGTAGGCCCATAGACATTTGCCAAGCTTTTCACTCCAATTTTGTTTGTTAGTGGATACAAACTTTTTGAGGAGCTTGATAATAGTTTTGTTGAAGGCTTCAGCTAAACCATTAGCGGCAGGATTATAGGCAGTCGAGGCGACATTATCAATCCGATGATTATTGCAGAATCTGGTGAATTTCTGGCTGATGAATTGAGGCCCATTGTCATGAATGATTCGTCGAGGGACACCAAATTGATAAATGACATGGTGTTTGACGAAGTTGATGACACTGCTGGTTTTGACTTCAGCTAAAGGTATAGCTTCAGCCCACTTAGAGAAGTAGTCGGTTATTGCTAGAATGAACCGATGTCCTCTAGAAGAAGGAGGATTAATAAGACCTATGATGTCCATGCCCCAAGCTTCGAAAGGCCAGGAAGCGGCTGTCGGATGAAGGAATTCTGATGGTTGATGAATGAAATCCGTATGTATTTGACAAGCTTGGCATTTTCTTGCATATTCGATGGCATCTGATACCATAGAGGGCCAGTAGTAATCCATTCGTCGGATGCGATCCTGTAGTTTAGGATCGGGTTGATGTGCTCGCAGACACCGTCGTGAGCTTCATGTAACACCTGTTTTACTTCATTACCAGCTAGACAGCGCAAAAGTAGGCCATCATAAGTCCGTCGATAGAGAGTCTTAGTGGTTTGGTTGTAATAGAATCGTAAAGATCGTCGTCGAATACTTGTAGCCTCCTTAGGATCTTCGGGGAGTATGTCGTGAACCACGAAGTCGATGAAAGGAGTTCTCCAATCTTCATTGATAACATTAATTTCAGCAAGATTACTAAACTCGATGTTACGATTGTTTTCGACACAAAACAATTCTCGATTAGAGATAACCACCACTTGTTGTCTTCTGATGGGAATGGCTAAGACTGCCGCAAGGTTGGCTAAGGCGTCTGCCTCAATATTGCAAGCTCGACGGACATAGTCGATGAAGAAAGCTTTGAATGATGTGGCCATGTTAATTGCTGCTTCAAAGTAAGGTACCAGATCTTGATGACGGACTTCATAAGTTCCTCTAACCTGGTTGACAACCAGCTTAGAGTCGCCGTAAACTTTGAGATATTCGATGTCCAATTGCTTGGCTAATTGAAGACCGATGAGTAGAGCATTGTACTCTGCTACATTATTGGAACAGGATTCATCTAGAGAGTAAGCTCTTTGGATAGTTGATCCGTCTGGAGAAACGAGAACAACTCCAACTCATGCTACAATAACATCATTGGGTCCAATTCTGGATGCTCCATCAAAGAATAGACGCCAGGTCAAAAATTCTTCAGAGATCAGGTTGACTTCCAATGTCTTGTCTGGAATTTCATCGTAAAGCTTAGATGTCTCTGCTACGGGATGAGCTGCTAAGAAATCCGTCAGTGCTTGACCTTTGATAGACTTTTGAGGAACATACACCATGTCATATTGGGCTAGTAGAATGGCCCATGTAGCCAGCCGAGAGTTGAGTGTACTAGGCTTTTCCATCAGTACCCGAAGAGGATTAACTCGGGATATGACATGAATAGTTTGATCGATGATATAATGCCTTGTCTTTTGAACGGCGAACATAAGGGCTAGACATTCATTTTCAACCGAACTATAACGGTGTTCAGCACCAATTATAGTACGACTGAGATTGTAGATGGCTTGTTCATGACCTTCTTTATTCTTTTGGACGAGTAAAGCACCCAACGAATGATCCACAGCACGGACGTACATTAAGAATAGAATTCCTAAGATTGGTGGCACCAAGATTGGTGGGTTCATGAGATATCGTTTAATGTCGTCGAATGCTTGTTGACATTCTTCAGTCCAAATAAAAGATACACCCTTCTTCATTAGTTGAGTGAATGGTCTGCAGCGTCCAGACAAGTTCGAAATGAATCTCCTGATGTACGTAAGTCGACCTTGGAATCCTCGTAGCTCTTTTAGGTTGCGTGGAGGTCGCATCTCTTGAATGGCTTTGATCTTCTCGGGATCCACGTATATACCCTTAGAGGTAATAACGAAGCCGAGAAACTTGCCACTAGAGACACCCAAGAATGACTTGGTAGGATTCATATTGAGCTGATGTTGGCGCATGAGATTAAAGATTGTTCTCAAATCTTGGATATAATCTTCTTTCAGATGACTTTTAACAGCGATATCATCAACATAACATTCGACTGTTTTACGAAGATGTTCTCTGAAAATGGTACTCATAGCCCGTTGGTAAGTTGTACCAGCATTCTTGAGACCAAATGGCATCACTGTGTAGCAATAGACTCCCCGAGGAGTACGGAAAGATATGTGTTTTTCATCTTCGGGATTCATCTTGATCTGATTGTATCCAGAGAATCCATCCATAAAAGATATTCGCTCGAACCTGCAGGTATTATCAATCATGACGTTCGTAAAAGGGAGAGAAAATTCATCTTTCGGACATGCTTCATTAAGATCCCTAAAGTCGATGCAGACTCGGACTTTGCCGGTTTTCTTTAGGACTGGAACAACATTGGCTACCCAATCAGGATGTTGTTCTTCTCGAATAAAGCCACAAGCAATAAGCTTCTTGACTTCATCATCAATTGCATCCATCATTTCAGGCTTGAATTGCCGTTGCTGCTGTTTGACTGGTTTAGCATTAGGCAGAATGTTCAGTTTGTGAGTAGCAATTTTGGGATCTAAACCTGGTATGTCTTCGTAACTCTAAGCAAAGATGTCAATGTATTCTTTAATGAGAAGAATCAACTCTTGCTTATCTGCTTCTGGAAGATTCTTGCTAATAAAGATTGGACGAGGTGACCCACTTTCTCCTACATCAACTTGAACTAGTTGATCTTCAGTAGGAGGTTCTCTTTGTTCAAATCGGAGTACCTACTGATTATCCATCTGTTGAGCCCAAGGATCTGTTTCAAGATTTTCTTCAACATCCTCATCATAGCCTTCCGGAAGTTCAGCGGAGACCATATTAGAGGATACGATCACACGATGGACTTCACCAATGCTGGTGTCAGAATCCCATGACTGGAATCGGAAGAGTTAGAACGTTCTTCACTATTAGAGTCGAAAACTGCTGGGGATATCATCGGAGGAGACGCATATCCAAGACCTCTTTTGATCTTACTGTAGTACATATCAGTTTTTCCCTTTGGAACAGCCGTACGAATATGAGTTCGTCTACCCTTACCGTAGTTGAGGCCATTTTTAAAGTCATAACCCATCTTACGGATGATGTCTTTTGATTGTTGACTATAACGACGGAGTTGAAGATGTCCCGTATCGTTAACTTTACTATCATCCGTATAGCTGAATTGTTGTTCTGGTCCTTTACTAAAAAGTATTGGACTTTCGCCTTTCTTTCGAGCAGGGACAATACGGTAAGAGTCATCTGGATCTTCAAATGAGACTTCTGTTTGAAGAGATTGTACAACTCCCATTGTAAATGATTTGAAGCTATCTAACATATCCAAATAGCATTTAGTATGATAAATAACATCAGTATACTGGAAAATAGATGCTTTTTCATTAATTTGTACATCTGTATTTACAACAAGACCTTTAGCCATAGCAGGCTTGGTCAGATTGATTACAAGAGGGGGAGAAGAAGAACGTGGAGGAAGCTTGTTACGACGAAGGTCAATAACAAGTGGCTCAGAGGAGGTGAGCTCCCTTTTTTCTTTGTTGTGAGTTAAATCAACAACAAGTGGCTCAGAAGAAGTGAGCTACTTTTTGTCCTTGTTACGACGTAAGTCGATAACAAGTGGCTCAGAAGAGGTGAGCTCCCTTTTATCTTGATCGCCATCAACCAATTTTTTCTGAACTGGTAAGTGAATAGCCAGTGGTTTAGAAAATTGAGGATGAGAAACACGCCCTTTAACAGGTATGATGAGAGTGTCATTGGGCACTGCTTTTTGGTCTTCTTCAGTATCCATGGCCAATACCACTTTCATAAATTCTTCCTTATACATACGAGCATCGTTGCAATACGCTTCGACGCCCTTGAAAGGATAAAGGTCTACAACTTCTTTGTGAACTTCTCATTTGTCATCGACATATTTAAAGCATTGATGAAGAGTTGATGGAACAACATTATGTTCATGGAGGAATGGTCTTCCCAGAAGAGCATTATAAGAACAACCATGATTATCGATGATATAGAAGGTCACCTTTGTGCGAAGATTGCCTATTTGGAGTTTTAGACGAATCTTACCCAAAGGTTCACTCCTTCCTTGGTTGAATCCCAAGATAGTGGTGATTGTGCTTGAAAGACTATGCACTGGTATCTTTAATGCGTCTAGCATCGTCTTTGGCATAATGCTGAGTGCAGATCCTGGATCTATCAGGATACGATCGACTTTCATCGAATCGACATACCCTGTATAGTAGAGAGGACGATCATGTCTATTATCCTCCAGCAGCATATCATCCTGAGTGAAAGTGATGTTTGGAATCAACTCTAATACGCTGTGATAATGACGACAAGAGACCGGTTCGGCTTTCGACTTTTTGAGAAGAGTTAGACAAGTTTTAGCCTGCATCAGGACTTCACTTAGAGTTTCTCGAGTCTCTTTAGAAAGGCGCAAGAGCTCAAAAATTGATAGCCTAGCCGGTGTATTGGCTAGTTGAGCCAATATATCAAAGTTATACGGCTTTTCAAGTCCTGTAGGAGATGATTTCTTCAGGGGCTTGTCAAAGCGGACTTGTTGCTTGCCTTTGTCAGCAACCACCGGCTTGGGAGGAATAGGCACTACAACTGGTGAAAATGTGGAAGGAATCTCTTCATAGGAAGTAGATTGTACTGGAGCAGGTTCAGAAGAAGAGGCAGGGTTCTCTTGAGCTTCAGAATGATCTTTCAAATAGGCTTTCCCTGATCTGGTGCCTAGCAGAATTTCTTCGTCAACTATGGGGTCAAAAGACACCATGTTGCAAGTCTTTGTCTTGCCTTTAGAACGACCTTTCTTCTTGGAAGAAGAGGGCACTTCGAACTCCAGAGCAAGATCGGGATGAATCTACATAATTTTGCCGTTGTCAAGAGACGAAGGGACGAGACCCTCCTTTGGTAGAAGAGAAAGATTCATAATCTCAAGAGTAGCTTTAGGAATAAGAATGACACCGTACTGTAGCATCTGCAGAGGAAAGTCACCGAACTGGACCGAAACCATATTTGCAGTAACAGTCTTCTCATCTTGCTGCAGAGTGACGACACCAGCATTGACAAGCTCTTGAATTTTGCCCTTGAGCACGTGGCATGCTCGAGTAGGATGTCCAATAAACCTGTGGTAGACACAATATTTAGGATGATCTGTCTTACCGACTTCATCAGGTTTCTTTGGGTCTGGGAGCTGAATCTTGTTGCTTTTGAGTAAACATTCAAAGATGCTTGCAGTGTCATTCTCGTTGAAGGAATATTCTACTTTCGGACGAGGTTCCCTCGGTGGAGGTGTAGAAGGAGTAGGAGTGGATATAGACGGAGCCACATTGACAGCCAAAGATTCTTTATTCTTGTTCAAATTGATGTTCAAAGTCTCTTTTGCTTTGCGGTTGTTCTAGCGGTTGCCACCACCTGATGTCTGGTGTTCATCTCGATCGGGGTTAGACATCTGTACCCCCAATTGTTTGAACTTCTCGGCACTCACTTCCGTAGCTTTGACGTTGACAATGAATGAAGGCCAATCTTGGAACTGGGCAGATCCTGTCCACATACTGATGATAGGCAAAAGATTTGCCTTACAAGTATCAATAGTGACAGCAGCTGGAGTTCCGGGAGGCATCTTTAAGGCTTTACGGTAGAACCGTTCGATGAAACTCTCAGCAGTTTCATTGTATTTCTGTTTGATTTGTTGAGAGCCGACATAGTCATGTCGTTGAATCCTTCATAGAACCATTCCAGGAAGATTTGCTTAAGACCTGAGAAGGAAGTGATACAACTATCGGGCAAACTTCTGTACCAGTCGTATGCTATGCTGGCTAAACAACCGACGAATACTCTGGTAAGAAGAGCGTCATTTGGCTGGAGTTGAACGGTCATTACCTCAAAATGATTGATGAACTGACTAGGAGAAGTGCTGCCATCAAACAAAGAGATCGTTGGGATCTTGTACTTCGGTGGGAACGGGACTTCTTTCCATTCAACTGGATAGGGCTGATTGATCCCCAATCTTTGCAAGTTGTCTTTCTCTTTGAAAGCTTCGAACTGGGTTCGCAAGAGTTTGACAGCTTCATTGGCGTCTTCAAACGATGAAGAAGGAGCAGGTTGAGTTAGAGTGGTAGGAGGAGGAACAGCATTGTAAGCACTACCCCCAGCTCCTGATTGACTAGGTGTAGTTTGAACTTGTACTTGTATAGGAGGCATTTGAGGAGACACTACCCCCAGCCCAGTATTGGCAGGTACCGAAGATGCTATGATCTCTGGATTTACAGCAGTAGGTACAGTCGGTGGTGTGACATATTGTGCCACTATGATAGAATACATACTAGCAACCATTTCAGCCATAGTTTTTAGCTTGTCTTCTAATGCAGCGATTCGCTGTTCTTGATTTGTAGAAGTTAAAGCATCTGGATCTTCATTGACAACATAAGCTGCCACTTCTCTTGGTACAGTGGAAGACACTGTTTGTTCAGAGCTTTCGCTGTATGCATCATAGTCGGAGAAAGAGTCGTCTCCTGACTGAGAAGTAGGAAGATAACCTGAAGGGTTTTGAGGAAGATTCCTTTGACCGATTGTATCTCGGCTTCGAGAACGGGTATGTCGAAACACTCCTTCAGAAGATTCTTGGAGTAATTCTAAATATCGTTGACTTGATTTACGAGGTTTGCCATGCATAGAGCACCTTCTACCCCCAGGGTCTCGGGAAGTCATGTTGATAGAAGCATACAAGACTTCATCTTCTTCTGACATAGCTTCAGATTTAACAAAAGTCAGACGATCGAAGACAGATCGTTTTGTTGTTTGACAACAATATTGGATGACGACTTTGTGGTTGCAATGATGATCAGATGGTTGAACTGAAGGTGTTGAAACATTGTCTCGTTTTGTCTGAGATGTTCTCGGAGATCGGGAACAACAACAGGACGAGGAAAACTCTGAAGGATCTGTTCTTTGATAATATTCGGAATATGATTCCAATTCTTCAAATGTTTAGTCCCTTGAGTGTACAGGGAAGTACTAACTTCATTGGCATAAGTGTCAGGATCTTTAACCCTGGAGATTTGTTTTTGATGATGTTTGGTCTTCGGCATTGGCTGTTTGCGTTTCACCGAAGTGGGTCTGTTAAGATAAGTTCTGAGATCAGCAAATTCACCGCCAGGGTTTTCTATTTGAGACACCAGCAGTTTTCCCTATCTGGAATGGGAAATCTTGAGAGTCAGGAGGTCCTGGAATTCTGCTACCCGGGGTAGGCAGAATACCTCTTTGGTCAGTACAAGTTCTCTTGTTATAAAGGAAAGAAGAATCCTTGTTTGAAAGAGTTCTAGTACTGATTGGTGCCGAGGCACATTCAGATTGATTTTCTTCGGTAAAAACTGAAGAAGATTGAGAAAAGACCAAAGGACCTTTTCCTTTGTTTTGTGAAGAAGGGTTAGCTAAAGAGCATTTCCCTCTATTGTTTTCCAAGTCATGGGACAAGAAAGTTTGAGAAAAGGCCAATGGGCCTTTTTCTTTGTTTTGAAGAGGAAGAGGAATAGCCAAAGGACTACCCCCAGTAGATTGCACAGGAGCAACATTGTGTTTGGGAAGAGGAGCAGAGCCTTTTCCCTTGTTATAGGAAGACGAGAGTTTAGCCAAAAGGCTGTCACTCTTGGATTGTGCAGAAGCAGTTTGCGCATGAATGGATGGCGCACTAGTTTTAGCCACAGAAACTGTGGTTTGTGCATCAGGAGTTCTTGCTATAGAGTACTTAGGGTGGACTCTGGATGCTGGAATATTGGATTGCGCAGATAGATTGGCAGCCAATTGCGCCAGGGGCATAGGAGTCTTGTACTTGGCTAAGGCAGCATATAAAGTCTTCTGTGTACTGGCAATAGAAGATTGTGCAGCAGTAGCAGAGACAAATTGTGCAGCAGGTTTGATGACAGAAGCTTTGGACTGTGCAGCAGTCTTGATAACAGATTGCGCAGAAGTCTTGTTGGCAGCATCAATAGACTACGCAGCAGTCTTTGGGACCCACACTGGGCGCACTTTGCTTGTGGCAGAAATGGCTGTAGTGCGAGGAGTGGTCTTGGAGTTGATCATAGCCTCGTAGGCTGTCTGGTTGATCTTTACAACCAGTGTCTTCTGCGTCTTTCCGATAGACGCTACGTCACATTGAGTTGTCACTTCCTCATTGGAGGAGAAAGTCGTCCCCAGCAGAGTCGTCATTTTGTTTGCAAAAACAAAAGTTGAAGAACTTTATTGATACAAACTTTGTAAAAGATTACAATTTGAATTCTAGGAAAGTACAACTGTAGAAATCCAATCTAGAAGAAGAGTGCTTTATTCCTTGGACGATGTGAACTCTGAAGACGAAGCCTCTGAAGTTGAAGACAACTCTGGAATTGAAGGCAAAAAGCCTTGGAAGTTGAAGGCAAAAGCCTCGGAAGAATGCAGCAACACTTGGGCAAGAACTCCTGAACTCTCTGAACTTTGAAGTACGATCTCTCTATAATCTGATCTCTGATTATTGATCCCCTTGAATGGAGACTTGAAACTCTATTTATAGAGTTCTAAGAATTAACTAACTTTTAGTTATTCTGGACTACGCATGATGGATTACGCAGCAGTTGGATTACGCAACAATGGACTGCGCAGGCAGTTGCTGGATCATGGGCCAACTGTCTTAGACACACGGCATCATTTGATTGAAATGTGCATGATCGTACATAGACGGTTGCCACGTAATGAGCAATTGATGGCATGAATGCCACGTGTATTTTGTCATTTGTGTTGATAGAATGCGCACACTGAATTGCGCTAGTTTTGGATTACGCAGACTTGCACTGCGCAGGAATGGATTGTGCCAACATAGATTGCGCCAACATGGATTGCGCTGCCAGCTGTCCTCGAGCGCCGTGCTGCATGATTAAACGAATGGTCGCCTCGTTCTCCGCGCTGTCAGCTGTCAGAAAATTTGATTTGTGTCAGGTAATGATGATGATCTGCCACGTCAGCCTGCGCGCTTGGTAGTGTGCGCAATCTAGTATGCGCAATCTGTAGGCTGCGCAATTTGATGTCTACGTAGTTCATCTAAAAGTTGTGTTTCTTGATTTTCTGACTTTGTTAATGTGTGCAACTTAATTTTTTAGGACCTACAGAAAGGTTTCTTACTTTTAGACATGGAATTGCTCTATCAAAGGAGTAGTGTCCGAGGACACCTAAAGAGATAGAGAACATGAAGGCAGTTCCTTATGCTTCAGCAGTAGGAAGCTTAATGTATGCAATGCTATGTACGAGACCAGACATCTGCTTTGCCGTAGGCATGGTCAGCAGATATCAGTCTAACCCAGGAAAAGAGCACTGGACTGCCGTAAATCATATTTTGAAGTACCTGAAAAGGACTAAAGAGTATATGCTACTTTACCAGGCAGATAGTTTAGTTCCCTTAGGGTATACAGACTCAGATTTTCAGTCAGATAGGGATTCTAGGAAATCTACCTCAGGTTATGTGTTTACTTTAGGAGGTGGAGCCATTGTGTGGAGGACTATTAAGCAAAAATGTATTGCTGATTCCACCATGGAAGCCGAGTATGTGGCAGCCTCTGAGGCAGCCAAAGAAGCGGTTTGGCTCAGAAACTTTCTGTTGGACTTGGATGTGGTACCTAGTTTGTCTAAGTTTATTACACTTTATTGTGATAATAGTGGTACAGTTGCAAACTCGAAGGAACCACGAGCCCATAAGACTGGCAAACACATTGAGCGCAAGTACCACCGGATACGAGATTTCATAAAGAAAGAAAAAGTTGCTGTGATCAAGATAGCATTAGCCGACAACCTAGCTTATCCCTTTACAAAGAGCTTACCAGCTAAGGCTTTTGATAGTCATGTTGAGGGAATGGGAGTCAGATGTGTAGCAGCATGGCTTTAAGTATAAGTGGGAGATTTGTAACAGTATACTGAAAAGCAATACTTTGAGTATAAGTGGGAGATTGTTAGGGTTATATACTAAAAGCATCACTTTTTTAGTAACCTTATTTCCTTAACTTTTGAATGAGAATCATATGGGCAAATGTTTGCATATTGTATTTGTTGCAAGTGTTAATGCAAATGTCTGATATTCTATATTGTAGATAATATGGTGTGTGTGGTGTCACACAGAAGATCATATTATCAGTTCCCTATGGAGTATATAACTAGTTCACAACCTAGATGGACTTGGACAATCTATTGGAAAGGTTGTAGTGTAATCTGGTATTAGTCTATCTTGACTATAGGTTTACACTAGTACACTTTGTGTGTATTGAACATGACCACTTGAGGCTGTTCTCTTTGTACTGACTACATAAGAGAACAAACACCTCTGTTATTATGGATGCTTGTGCTCTTAACCCGGATATAATAACGGACATGTATATACAGTGTATATTATTTTGACTCATAAAAGAGTGAGATTCATTATGGATCAGCAACCTCTATGAATTGGGTAATAACAATGTATGTATAATGAGCTGTTGATTATAAATGGAATCCATGTCCCGATACATCGGGTTGATGATGTCCCCTTAAGGAGCTCATAAGGATTGTCATGTAAACCCTGCAGGTGGATTATATCCGACATGATAAATAAAGTTGAGCGGTACTACTTAAGGATAAAAGATGTCGAATCAATATAGTTGTCAGTAACTTAATTTGATCGACGGACATACGATATCTTAACATAGGGAGCCAAACGAGCATATAATAAAAGGAGCCCATAAACATAATTTGGGATTATGGAGGTAGTGCAATAATAGCTCATTAGTGGACTAAGCTATTGTTAATGGGCCTGGATTGTGTGTTCGGGCTGAACACGGGATATCCAGATCCGTTAGGAGGCCTAACCCTAATTTCTCCTCATGGTCCCTGTCGTAGCCTATATATATCCTCTATTCTCTGGCCGCCATATTACTGATCAAAAATCTGAAACTTTCTCTAAATTCGTGATTCACGTAAGGAGAGAAAGAGAGGGCTGCCAAGGAGAAGAAAAGGTTGGGAGATCGTCGCCCACACGACGTCCAACTCGAGGAAGGAATACGTGCAAAAGATCTTCGGGGTCGTCTGCTCGAGTTTGCCAGGAATTACTTGTCTCCTTTCCGTCGCATGTATAATTCGTGAACCCTAGTTTTCGCCTATGAAGGGTTAGAACACATATTAGATCTGTTTAACTTTCTATCGATCAATACGCGCACCAAAGGAAGGGTCCTGGGAATCCCCGGTTCCATCAGAGCTAATACGTGCTCGTTGGCTAAACGCCTCAAAAGAATAATTTTTACAATAAAGTGGGTGGACAAAAAGAAACCCACTCGTTGCTAGGGTTACGCCTGGTGGTCACCATCTGGCTAGAAGACAGGTGGATCCTCTAGTGCTGCTCCGATATCTGGCCACACAAAACCAGCTGGGTTAGACCCCAGAAAGATCAAGTGCCACAAAGGAGGCTTCACTTAGGAACTAAAACCAGCATATCACAATAGGATATTAAAGATAATAAATAAAGAACTGATAATCATAGAGATAACAACAGTAAACTGAGTACAAGGAAATCATTCAAGTAGCCAGGTCACAACCCTTAAACCAAACAAGGACCGGAGTTGTAACCCTTCACCTGAATAGAAACCCGTCTCAAATACTATTGGTATAGTGAAGACAATAAACGAAAAGAGGACACAGAACTGCTCCAGGAGCCAGGTTATAACCCTAAAATCAAACAAGGACCGGAGTTGTAACCCTTCGCCTGAACAGAACTGGACCCTGATCTTTGTTGCGAAGGCTAGTATAAATAATCATGGTATTAAGGTAAGGTAAAACATGACGAACATGGCATGGGGTTGCAATAAGATAATAAACGAAGAGAGGACACAGAACTGCTCTGGGAGCCAGGTTACAACCCTTACACCAAACAAGGACCAGGGTTGTAACACTTCGCCTGAACAGAACTGGACCCCTGATCGTTATTTTTAAGGCAAGCATCAATAATCATGTCATGTCACAATCTTGCACATGATCAGGATAAGACTAAGCTGGAATAAACTCCATCCAATCAATCACGGCCAATCAAGAGTACGGCTTGATACTTTTAACTAACTAGGGTTATCACAGGCCTAGTTACTAGTAAATGCAATGAGATTATCCTAACAGCCATAAGCCCTGCAGACCATCCGGTTATCCAGGTTGAATGTCCGTTTATGAAGAATGCAACACGTGACTGTGTGTTGGAAACGTGCCCTACTCGTCGGTATGCTACAAGTCCACTTAATGCGCCCAGATAACGGGATTGCCTGTAGCTGGGAATCTCTTTATGTCTACTGAATTATTCCAGTTTATTAGCCTTAGTCAATTACTGTAGGTATCCCTGACCTTGGTACTCAGGAATCCCTATCCTAGACATGATGCAAGATAGTACTGGTTTATTTGTATAAATGCAATCGCCCACAGTGTCCAGGTCATACATACTTGTCATAACATGCTAACTATCGTAACAGCATATCAAGGTTATCATGTAGGTTACTTATCAAGAGTGCGCCATGAAGGGCCACTATCATGTTCTATCCCTATATTATCCTGTCGTGTTCTAAAATATAACCCTGTCATGAGGGTTGCCATAAAAGACTGGCCGTATGAGGGTTGCCGTAAAAAGCTGGCCGCATGAGTTGTCGCAAAAGCTGGCCGTATGAGTTGCCGCATAAAGCTGGCCGCATGAGTTGTCGTATAAAGCTGGCCGCATGACTTGCCGCAAAAGCTGGCCGCATGAGTTGCTGCAAAAGCTGGTCGCATGAGTTGCCGCATAAAGCTGGCAGCATGAGTTGCCCATAAAGCTGGCCGCATGAGTTGCCTCATAAAGCTGGCCGCATGAGTTGCCGCATAAAGTTGGCTGTATGAGTTGCCACAAAAGCTGGCCGCATGATTTTCCACAAAAACTGGCCGCATGAGTTGCCGCAAAAGCTGTTCTCCTTCTCCAAAGATCCGAGAAGGAGAACCATGAAAACCATGGCTTCAAGGCTCCATTAATCCTTCATTTAAAGTCAAAATCAGGACTTCCATAGGTCAAAATGGGGTAGAACGGAATTCTCTACAACATGGAACCATCAAAACTTGGAAATAACAATGTTAAGTAGATCAAAACCCAAGAAATCCGAAAATACCATAAACTTAGATCTACACAAATTGAGCCATGGAATTTAGAAATGCTAAGTACTAAAGTGTGTTAGAATTTTGAGAGGAAGACAATAGAATAATAAAAACGAAGTTCCTCCATAAAGCAAGCTACACTTGCCTAATCTCTCTCTCTCTCTCTCTCTCTCTCTCTCTCTCTCTCTCTTTCTCTCTCTCTCTCCTGGTGGTTGAAAAAGTAATGGTGGAGAAGAAGAAGTAAATGAAGAGAGAGAATAAGAAAATGGGTTAATAAATGATGATGGTGGTGGTAGATAAGGGTTCACCCCTTGGATCATGATGAACCAAGACAACCCAAGCCTAGCCGAACCAACCCAAAATAGACCAAGCCATGTAATGCCAAGATAAGCCAAGCAAGGAATCATGCAATACAAGATAAAATATGTACACGTATTTTAAAATACGTAATATGAACTATAGGCATTACAAGACCCTACCTAACAGACGAAGCATTAGAACAAGAAATGAGACGTCATTTTCCTTCTTGGTTCAGCGAATATGTAAGCAACTCGGTAATTACTGACCTCTTCTAATGCAACTGCGCAATAAATAACTTACTATCTCTTCTTTGGTGTTCAGATCGATCGTCTAATTTTACCAGAGATTGAATTAATTAGAACTCTTGCCAAAGGACCAATTACTTTTGTTAAAATATGGCCAAGTTACTGTGTCAATGGCTTTAGGTTCAAGTCGACAAATGCTCCGATCAGAGACAACTTTCTGGATCTTGATTCCACGAAAAATAGTTGTTTGTGTATCAAATCTTTGAACTACAAAGACGTCGATCCAGGAAATGATTTCTTTGGCATCTTGCGAGAGATTGTGGAGTTGACATATAATTATGGTAAAGAACCAGCAAAGATCGTGTTGTTCAAGTGTGAATGGTTCGATCCGATTGAAAATTAAGGTTAGAAAATTGACAAGCAAGGTCTTGTGGATATAAACTACAAGCGTAGATATCAAGGCTACGAACCATTTGTCCTATCAACTCAGGCTCAGCTCGTGTACTTCACAGCTTATCCGAGATGGAGAGCAACAAAGTCTGACTGGTGGGCAGTATGCAAGACTAATGTAACGCCCCAGTCCCAAATAATTGAGACTAGATACGTATCATGCCGGCTGTATACATACGAGTAAATATACGACTCGTATATATACATAAGCTGTAAATGTAGAAAGCCAAGACACTAATTCTCATCCACAAAGATAAATAATAATATAAAAGTAACTTTGAGTTTGTCACGTACACCATAGTTGGACGGAGTCAAAGTCCACTACCAACCAAATTAAATATAGAAAAATATACAAGGAAAGAATTTAGCAAGCGCGAGCAAGTGACAAATCCAAGAGTAATCATCACGACGGAATAGAGCACAAGTCATGGCCTTAGTTAGAGCACCTGCAAGAAATTACGAAAATACACACCTGGGAAAAACCAGGTCCTCAGAGAGACGTAACAAGACACATAATATCATGCGGATAAAATGAATAAATAAGCTCAACAGGAAAGTATGCAAGAGTAAAGGTTCCTACCCATTCTAGGTGATATGCACTTTGAGGACAACGTTCTACGCAGGGGCTGTAACGGATTCACGCAAGCAAGTAATAGAAAGTGGCCAGCAAGTAGCGCTCATCCGAGACGCTATCGACCTGGGCAGAAGGTAGTGCTCATGAGAGTCACCCTGGGCCCAAAATGTGTGTAAAATAAATGTAGCCCCTACGCTAATAACTGTCCCCTCCCCCCAATGATACTGTACATGTATCGACTCCATGACACTGTTTAAATCCTTAATAACTGCCAAGTCTTCAAAAAAATCTATTGGCAGTTATATTCTAACGCACAGCCTGTACACACCAATGATCAGTCAGCACGCAAGTCCGCATCTATATGCGACTCACAACTCACACACAATCCGTGGCACAACGTGACAGTTTATGAGATGCACTAAACATACGGTGGTCCCTTAAGTCTAAGCCAATTGCATAAAGTATAATAATTTGCATCTATATATAGTTTTGAAAGAACAACATAAAAAAACATGCATGATATTGAGCAAAAAATTAAACAGTAAAGGCAAGGTGTCTTGCCTGATGTCCGAGTGAGGTAAGATGATGTCCTGACGACGAATCAACAGCAGCGCACAAAGAGGAAGGTGTAGGTACAACTTCGGATGCTGAAAATAGTCTATTATCTAATTATAAATAATACTGGACCTATTACATTTATTTAGTAAATTCTATTGTTAGGATATGGCATAGGTTTTTGTATTAGCTCTCCGAAAAACTAAACGGATCGCATTTTCGTTTCCGGAATCTCCCGAAATTGCAAAAATACTGAAACCCATTTTTTTGGGACACTAGATACTCAAACAATTTTGTAGAAATCTACAGAATGAAATTTGTCTACTAAAATATGTTTTTGGAAAGCTTACCTCGATATGCTTCTTTTAAAAAAAAACTGGAGGCAAAACGGAGTTCGGAGCTAGGCGATATTATCGTTGCAAGTTGCTCTTGCTACTAAAAATCGGGACTGAATTCTAATAACGAATTTTAGAGTTTCTATTGGACTAAAAATGATTTCGAATTATGGCTGATAGAAGGGGGATGTATTGGATTTATATTTTTATTTATTTTAGATTTATCTCCTAAATTAGATAGGATTTGATTTAAATAAATTGGAGTTTGCTTTGTTAGGATCGGATATAGATAGAGATGTTTTCCTAGTAGAAGTAGGATTAGTATTTATATAAAACCCCCTTTAATTAATCTTTCTTTTAATTTAAATTATTTTAAAATCGATTCAATCCAAATCCAACTCAATTAAATCTAGATAATTTCAAATCCAAATTAAATATAGATGATTCCCATATTTAAATCAAACTTATTTAAATTAAATCAATAAAATCTAATCAAAGTTTAAATTACCACAATAAGTTCAAAATATCTTTTCTAAAAATAATAATAATAAATAATTTCAAAAATCCAAAAAATATATGAATAAAAATTTGTACATTCATGCAAATAAGGTATTTACATAAAATATACTTTTCTAAATTAATTTAAAATAAAATAATCTTTTATAAAAGTAAAAGATAAAGGTTTTGGCAAATATCGTGAAATGTTCTTCTGATATCAAAATATTTGTTTATACTATGTATTGAAACAACATATTTATTCTATATTCATAAGAAAAACAATAATAAAATATTTGTATATGAATGAACAAATATCTCGTATTTACATCTTTACGCATTCGCACTCGAGGTGCGATACCAAAATAAAAATCAATACCAAAATAAATTAATAAAAAAATATAGTAAAAATTTAGGGGGTTTACATCCTACCCAACTTACAAGAATTTCGTCATCAAAATTAAAAATAAGTAGGAGGTTCGAGAAGGTACAAAGTTATATCGATCAAATCACAACGTTCAACACAAACATGCATTAGAAAATCGTGATCTCGATAACTTTGGAAATAAATTACGAATTTAATTTAGGGAGTGAATGATGGTCACGATAATGAATCTAGGGTCAAGGGAAAGGACGAGTAACTCGATATGGGGATATAGTTCCATTGGTTGGTCGGTGGCTAACTATCTTGGCAATAGATGGTGGGACAACTAAGGGGATATCAAGTACGAGCGTTTTATCAATCCAAAATAAGTGAAAGACAAAGATTATTAAGAGTGTGAAGAAGCTTTTATCGAATATGAATACGTGGTCCAAAGGCGACAAGAATAGTTCAAAAGAGAATTGTCAAGGCAATCGTGGATGAGACTCTAAAGGCCAAGTTTAACTATGTCTCCATCCATGTTAGAACGATATGTAAAAAGCGAACCAAAGTGCACTCGGTTGATCAGACCATCATGCACCGGTTCTAATTAGACAATATGTTAGTGAGCGCGCGCTCAATAGCATAAGTCACACTACCAAAATACACTCATTTAGCGACGGCTTTTTAGCGACGGCATTTTTTCGTCGGTATTAGCGACGGTTTTGTGGCCGCTCAGCGACTGATTTTCGACTACAAGCATATGCCATTTTTATTTTAATTTTAGGAGGAGGAACAGTCGCGCCGCCGTCGCTAGACTGACGGTAATATAGCGACAGATTTACCGTCGTCGCAACACAGTCGTATATTTGGCGGAAATTATGTAGGAAATTGGCGGGACATATTTTTGACGACTTAGCGACGGGTAGTCAGTCGGCACATATCAAAAAGGGCGACTACCGGGCGACGGATGTATACCAGTCGCTAGTCCGTCGCTATATATACGTTCCAGACTTTAAATGAAACGGCGGGGGAAACTTTTCACATTCCCCCCAAATTCACTCTCTCCTCTCTCTCTCTCTCTCTCTCTCTCTCTCTCTCTCTCTCTCTCTCTCTCGCCGGTGTCGGCTTCGGTGATCGGCGTCGGTGTCGTCGTCGGCGTCGGCGTCCTCTCCTCTCTCTCAACCGAAGGTAACCTCCTCTCTCTCTCTCTCGATCTCTCTCTCTCTCTCTCTCTCTCTCTCTCGCGGTGTCGTATAGGGGCTGGGCGGCGCGCTTGGGGCTGGGCCGTCCAGGGCTTGGCGGCTGGTTTGGGTCGGGGGCTGGGCGGCGGGCTTGGGGCTGGGGCGTCGGGGGCTGGGCGGTGGGCTTGGGGCGGGGGCGTCGGGGTCTGGGAGGCGGGCTTGGGGTTTTGGGGCGTCGGGGGCTGGGCGGCTTGCTTGGGTCGGGGTCTGGAGGGTGGGCTTGGGGCGGGGGCGTCGGGGTCTAGGAGGCGGGGTTAGGGCGTCGGGGGCTGGACGGCTTGCTTGGGTCGGGGTCTGGGCGGCTGGCTTGGGGCGGGGGCGTCGGGGACTGGGCGGCTGGCTTGGGTCGGGGGCTGGGCGGTGGGCTTGAGGTGGCGGCGTCGGGGGCTGGGCGGCTGGCTTGGATCGGGGGCTGGGCGGTGGGCTTGGGGCGGCGGCGTCGGGGGCTGGGCGGCTGGCTTGGGACGGGGGCGTCGGGGGCTGGGCGGCTGGCTTGGGTCGGGGGCTGGGCGGTGGGCTTGGGGCGACGGCGTCGGGGGCTGGGCGGCTGGCTTGGGTCGGGGGCTGGGCGGTGGGCTTGGGGCGGCGGCGTCGGGGGCTGGGCGGCTGGCTTGGGGCGGGGGCGTCGGGGGCTGGGCGGCTGGCTTGGGTCGGGGGCTGGGCGGTGGGCTTGGGGCGGCGGCGTCGGGGGCTGGGCGGCTGGCTTTGGGCGGCGGGCTTTGGTCGGGGGCGGCGGGTGGCTTTGCTTCTCAAATTCATCTGAGTTTATATATTGGCTAAATAATGTGTTATCCATATTGGGTGTTTCATTAGTTTGGTGGTGTTTGGATTAGTAAATGTGAATATATATGGGGTTTGGATTCATGGTGTATATGTTCACTGTCTCAAGGACAGTGCGAGTTCTATCAGTTGTGTGCTTCTATATAGATGTATATATCTATACATCTAGCTGTGATATACATATGTGTATGTGACAATCTCAGTTAGCGACGGACTAGTTACCGGTTAGCGACGGATATTTCCAGCTCCATTAATTGCATTAATCTACGGTACGACATGGTGATGGATATTCCCTGCAGCCATTCGACTGGCGAGGCAGAAACTATGTTGTCGTAGATAAAGTTGCCTGTCCTCCGACCCTCATCCCTCGGCAATGATGATACGACAACCCATCACTATATCTTATATAGTAGTAGATGATGTCTTAGTATATTACATTAGTGAGTTCATCTTGATTCTGTTACGTACGTCCTTCAGATACTAGATACGATAAGGTTAACATATCATACACGATATGTATACAGAATATAGATGACTCACACTAATGTATGCTAGAATGAATCTTGGGTTGTGTTCTGAGCCATCCGTTCTCACACTTAAAACACATAGGAATTAGTAGTGTGAGAGCGCCGGAGAGAGTAAGAGCGCCGGAGGGGGGAAGGAGAGAGAGAGAGAGAGTAAAATGGTACGACATGGTGAAGTAGTACTGTATTTTGGCTCCAGTTCCAGCTCCATTTGATCTACGGTACGACATGGTGATCAGGACATAGTCTCTGTAGCCATTCGACTGGCGAGGCAGAAACTATGTAGCCGTAGATAAAGTTGACTGTCTTCCGACCCTCATCCCTCGGCAAAGATGATACGACAACCTATCACTATATCTTATATAGTAGTAGATGATGTCTTAGTATTACATTATGTGAGTTCATCTTGATTCTGTTACGTTCTTCAGATACTAGATACGATAAGAACATATACTACACCATATGTACAGGACATAGATGATTCACACTAATGTATGCTTGAATGAATCTTGGGTTGTCTTCTGAGCCATCCGTTCTCACACTTGGCAAAAAATCAAATTTTTTATACTTTATCGGCTTTCGAAAATGTACTCAAATTACATGATGGTTCCTTTAGTTAGCTTGCTTATGTTACAATTATATTATTTGTGACTATCGATCTTACCATATGGCACCCATGACCCGAGGAGCGGCACGTCGTTTGAAGAAAACAGTGAATGCTGAGGTGGCTCCTCCTACAGTTGAGGATGAAGTGGCACCGGTTGCTAGTGAGATCGGGAGTTCTATTCATCCAGCACCGGTAGCTAGTGAGACCGAGAGTTCTCTTCATGCAGTCCTTGCAAGGGACGACATCTCTCCTCGCGCCAAAAATCTCACTTTTTCGAGGTGGATGCGTGAACGTATGAGCAGCGTGGTTCTCATTAGCTATTAGTACTTATTTGTATTGGACTATTGGTATTGGGTTATTTTTGTATTAGACTATTTGTATTGGACTACTTATTGAGTTGTTTTTGTATTAGACTATTTGTACTGTCCTCCGACCCTCATTCCTCGGCAATGATGACACGACAACCAACAAGAGAGAATATTAGATCCATCTCAGTATGACGTATACTCTGAGAGATCACTATTACAAGAATGATATCAGTAGTGAGATTGAGTGCTGGAGGAGAGGTTCCTGACAGTGAGAGCTCGAGTGAGAGGTTCCTGACAGCATGGTTGTCTCATTTGTCAAAGTATTCGTGCTCATCCCACATTGGTTGTGAGACGAGCACGGATACTTTGACAAAGGAGACCACCTTGCTGTCAGGAACCTCTCACTCGAGCTCTACACGAAGGATGTCCACTTGAGCTCCGGGGCAAAGTTTTGGCTCGGAGCCAGATTCTGTTGACGGAGCACATCCACCATGCTGTCAGAAAAACGGTGAGAGACCCATCTGAGTAGGACGTATACTCTGATAGTATCCCCTCCAGCACTCAATCCCACTACTGATATCATTCTTGTAAAGGTGATCTCTCAGAGTATACGTCCTACTCAGATGGATCTCCAGAGTATCATCTCCGGTTGGTTGTGTTCTGAGCCATCCGTCCCAGGGATTTGATTCTGTATTTTGGTTTCTGTATTTTGGCTCCAGCTCCATTTGCATTTGATCTACGGTACGACATGGTGATCAGGACATAGTCCCTGCAGCCATTCGACTGGCGAGGCAGAAACTATGTAGCCGTAGATAAAGTTGCCTGTCCTCCGACCCTCATCCCTCGGCAATGATGATACGACAACCTATCACTATATCTTATATAGTAGTAGATGATGTCTTAGTATTACATTATGTGAGTTCATCTTGATTCTGTTACGTTCTTCAGGATAATTGAGGTCTATTTTATATTAATTTGGTTTGGTCTATATGATTCTTGGATAATTGGCGTGCATTAAATTCGTATGTGCATATTTGGTCTATGTGATTCTTGGATAATTGGTGTGCATTATATATTGGTTTGGTTTATGCATATTTTTTCAGCTCCATTTGCATTAGTCTACGGTACGACATGGTGATCAGGACATAGTCCCTGCAGCCATTCGACTGGCGAGGCAGTAACTATGTAGCCGTAGATAAAGTTGCCTGTCCTCCGACCCTCATACCTCGACAATGATGATACGACAACCTATCACTATATCTTATATAGTAGTAGATGATGTCTTAGTATTACATTAGTGCGTTCATCTTGATTCTGTTACGTCCTTCAGATACTATATACGATAAGAACATAGATGATTCACACTAATGTATGCTAGAATGAATCTTGACTTGTGTTCTGAGCCATCCGTTCTGATCAAGCATCTTCCTTCTCCTCTCCTCCACCATGGCTCTGAACCAATCTGCTCCTCCCTACTTCCCTTCTTTTTATTTGACTCTCTCAGCCACATATGACATCCAGCTCAAGTGTAGAGTCGGGGGAGAAGAATCGGGCAGAAAGATGAGGGGGAAGCAGCACAGCCTGCAGCATGACCCGGAGGAAGTACAGAGGTTTTCTTCAACAGCCGTAGGAGAAATAGTTCTCCTACGGCTGTTGAAGAAAACCTCTATACTTCCTTCGGATCATGCTGCAGGCTGTGCTGCTTCCCCCTCATCTTCCTATCCACTTTTTCTCCCCCGACTCTACACTTGAGCTGGATGTCATATGTTGCTGAGAGAGTCAAATAAAAAGAAGTGAAGTAGGGAGGAGCAGATTGGTTCAGAGCCATGGTGGAGGAGAGGAGAAGAAAGATGCTTGATCAGAACGGATGGCTCAGAACACAAACCAAGATTCATTCTAGCATACATTAGTGTGAATCATCTATTTTCTTATCGTATATAGTATCTGAAGGACGTAACAGAATCAAGATGAACTCACTAATGTATGCTAGAATGAATCTTTGGTTGTGTTCTGAGCCATTCGTTCCGATACTTGGCAATTAAGTCATTCGACTGGTGAGGCAGCAACTATATATAAGGCTACTTGCATGTTCTTCCAACTTTAAATTACAAGATTACTACATTTGGTTACATAAATCACTAACCTCATCGCGGCCAATATTTACAGTCCTGGTCTCAACTGTCTTCGATTCTATGATGCCATGCTTTCGAAAAATAGACAACGCAGACTCCATGGAATAGAATGGCCTTACATGCAAATCATCTGTGATTATGTATCTTTTCCCTCCTTTCACAAACACGCCATCCTTGTTGCCTCCATCTGTAACCCTCCTATGCAATATCCTCATCTATTGCCTTACCACAGGGACATCGAGCGCCAATAACCGAACTATACAGACGGTGAGTCTTGGTGTAGCACTCAAATGTGGGGCATCCGTAAATTCGTCGAGGTTTTAAATCATCGACATTGAGTTTTAAACCCTCACGTAGCCTTTCTGCTTCACTTCTAGGGTCGAGCAGCATCTTCTTGCAAGCTTCGGTCTCCAGATACTTAGTGTCAAGATTCTGGACGCTTTCGTAGAGCATGTCACCGCATCCTAGCGTCAATTTCCTGCCGAGTAAATTGACGCTAGGATGCGTTGACATGCTCTACAAAAGCGTCCAGAATCTTGACACTAAGTTTTTGGAGACCGAAGCTTGCAAGAAGATGCTGCTCGACCCTAGAAGTGAAGCAGAAAGGCTACGTAAGGGTTTAAAACTCAATGTCGATGATTTAAAACCTCGGCGAATTTACGGGTGCCCCACATTTGAGTGCTACACCAAGACTCACCGTGATGAGGTTAGTGATTTATTTAACCTAAGACATGGGATCATAGAATCGAAGACAGTTGAGACCAAGACTGTAAACATTATGTGAGTTCATCTAGAATGAATTTTGGGTTGTGTTCTGAGCTATTCGTTCCCATACTTGACAATTAAGCATGTGAAATAGAACTGATTATGTTTAGTTTGTCTTACGATACAGATTTTCACATCCAAATTGAAATGGATCGTTACTTCGTTGTTCGTACATGGATGTACTAGCGGATCAACCTCCTGGACCGTAGGTACTTATAAGTATTGACCGTGTCGGATTAGTATCGATCTATCGTTTTGGTATGGACCGTATCGGTTGGTATTGGCCTTAGCGAATTGGTATCGTCCTATCCGATATGTATCGGCTGTATAGCCATTAAGTCATATTGGCCTTATCGATTTGGTATCGGTCATATCCGATAGGTATCGGCCGTGTTGGATTATTATATACCATTTCGGATTAGTATCGTTGAAGGTTTAGTAACAAGTGTACTTGGATTTCTCTCTTCTAGAGCTAGATTACCATTGTAAGAGAGTCACGAGAGCGTAGATGGCCAGTTACAGAACATACATACTTCCTTTTCAATCTCGCTTTTTCTGATGGAAAATGAAGTATGTATGTTACTGTAACTGGCCAATCACGATCTGGTGATTCTCTTGTAATGGTATTCTAGCTCGAGAAGAGAGAAATCCAAGTACAGTTGTTACTAAACCTTCCACGATACTAATCCGAAATAGTCTATACTAATCCAGCACGGCCGATACCTATCGGATATGACCGATACCAAATCGATAAGACCAATATGAATCCTAGCTATTCGGCCGATACATGTACATATCGGATATAGGACGATACCAATATGATACGTCCTATACTGAACCGACAGACCGATACTAATCTGATACACTATATACTAAGTACATCTAGCATCTCTGTGGATCCACAAATTACTGCACGATAGTACCAATGACTCCAGTTACATCCGGTTATTGGTGAGTACATGATTATATAGTAATTCTGTTAGTCTTGTGATACAGATTTTTACTCTCTCATGCTACCAACGTCACAACTTTTCGAGTGCTGCTCCCTCTAATGATGATGAACGCAAAAAACCAATGTCACAACTTTTATAACTTGAGTAAATTTCTTTACCCTATATGAAAATTTTTGTTGTCAGAAAGATGGCTCCTAGGACTCGTCGAGGTGGTGCTGCTAGTCGAGGAAGGGGTCGAGGCAAGAAACCCTTGGAGGTCGACACGGAGGAAGTCTCCGTCGTCAAACAAGAGCCGGTGACTGTCAAGGAAGAACCGATGACCATCAGGGAAGAGATTGCTCCCAAGCTTGAAGCTAAGGAGGAGCCACCGTCAGAGAGTAGTAGCATCGGGACCGACCCTCCTATCCCTACAGAAGACCTCAACCAGATTGAGCCTTCGTATGCAAAGTGGCTGATAGAATGGTACATGCCTCAACGCAACTATCATCCCTGGCTGTGAGGATTCATCGTCTGACTTGTGGTCTTAATTGAGGCCAAAGTCGATTTTCCTATGTGTTTTGGAATATTTGTGAAAATTTTGGAATATTTGTGCTATGATCGGTCGTCAGGATTGGATATTAGGTTACTGTAACTGGCCAACTCTTTCCTATGTGTTTTGGAATATTTGTGAAAAATCACTACTAGGATAAGGACTTTAGGCGACCAAAGCTTTCTTGTCGCTTAAATGCAAAATTAGTTGTCTAAGATTTATTGTCACTAAATTCCTTGGTCGCAAGCATCGTCGCCTCAGGCTCATGACCCAAAGTCAGGGACGACTAAATAAGCATTTTTGTCGTAAAAGATCTTTGGGTACTATACTATTGCGAGAAAATATTTTTATCGTTCCAAACTTTTGGCCAAGAAGGCTTTGTCGTCTTAGGTTGTAGGATTTTTGGGAGGGAGGGACCTTTATTGACAACAATAGTTGGCATAGGTTGTCTATGGAGACTATATTTGGTTGCAATAGGTAGTATATGGAGACTATTATTGGTCCCCCAATGTTGTATGTAGTGACTATGATTGGTCGTAATAGCTAGTGTATGACGAATATCATTATCGCATAAGAAACTTTGTAACGACTATACTTGGTTGCAATAGGTAGTGTATGGAGACTACTATTTACTGCCAAAGGTAGTCTCTAGTGACTATCATTGTTCTCCTAAGACACTTTGTGGCGACTATGATTGGTCACAAGTAGTATGTGGAGACTGATTGGTCGCAACAAGTAATGTGTAGAGACTACTATTAACCATCAAAGGTAATAAGTGGCGTCTATTATTGGTTGTCTAAGACATTTTATGGCAATTATGATCTGTCGCAATAGATAGTGTGTGAAGATTACTACTAATCGCCAAAGATAGTCTATGGCAACTATCATTGGTCTTCTAAGATACTCTGTTGAGATAATTACATATTTTTTTTTAACAACATGGCTTTGATACCATGTATGATGTAATAGTAGAATGATTTATTAATATAGAGGAGTTACATATATAGGAAGAGGACTAGCATCCTCCTTCTTCTCTACCCGATGTGGGACTAAACAACATAATTAATAACCAATATTCAATATTTTGAATCTAACCTTTGCAAAAGAAAAGAGGAATAGAAGACTTGGGATTGCTGGATATATAAATTGAAGTCCTAAATTTGGGAAGAAGATATGCCCACCTAAATTGAAAAAATATTTCATATATTTTGTATTGTATTTTGTCCTTTTTAAGTTTGGTTTAAAAGGAATATATTTTTGGGTTGGCGGCTGACTAATTTTCATCTATTACCTAAACTTAATTTTGGTAGAAAATTTATTATCCCCTACTTTAGGCGAGAATATTTTTTAGTCATCTTAAACTAATAGTATTCTCCCTACTTTAGGCGAGAAATCCTTACTTTTGGTTAGAATATTTTCTAGTAGTCTTAAATTTAGTATTCCTCTCTATACTTTAGACGAGAATATTTTTTTGGCATCTTAAATTAGTATTTTCCCTACTTTAGGCAAGATACTCCTACTTAAGGCCAGAATTTTTTATTTAGTCATCTTAAATTTAGTATTCTCCTATACTTTAGGCGAGAATATTTTTTCTAGTCGTCTTAGTTTTCTATTGCAAAGAATTTTTTGGTCGCCCAAACTAACTAATAGTCGCTAGAGAGTTCACAATTATTTTTGCAAAATTTTAGGACTTTAGACGACAACAATATTTTTTTAGTCACTAAAGATTAGTTTGGGTGACTAAATGTTTTTGGTCATTCTAGATTTTGTGGCCTAAAGCCCCTATCTTTGTAGTGAATTTGGAATATTTGTGCAATGATCGGATTATAACGATGGATATTAGGTTACTCTTCCGGATAACTGATGTCTATTTTATATTAATTTGGTTTGGTCTATATGATTCTTGGATAATTGGTGTGCATTAAATTCGTATGTGCATATTTTGGTCTATGTGATTCTTGGATAATTGGTGTGCATAATATATTTGGTCTATGTGATTGTTGGATAATTGGTGTGCATTATATATTGGTTTGGTTTATGCAAATTTTTGCGAACAGCTAAAAAGCAGTAATTTTTTTTCAAAATATTCTCAGTTAGCGACGGACTTGTGACCGTTTTGCGACGGATGTCTCCAGTTGCCGACTATTTTTCGACGGTTATTCCGTCGCTACCTGGATATCTGAAAATTATTCCCAGGTAGCGACGGATGGTCGACGGACAATCCGTCGGCATGCTTCATTGTTCGACGGAATAGCAACGACATATTCGTCGCCCGTATTCTGGAAATAACAAGAATTTTCAGAACAAGGTCGACGGTTAATCCGTCGCTATGCGGTCGATATATTGCGACGGCATAGCGACGACTTATCCGTCGCCAAGTTGCTGGAAATGACATGAATTTCCAGAAGCTGGTCGACGGATTTTTCGTCAGAAAACCGTCGCTAATCCGTCACTTGATATCGACATTATCGACGGATTAGCGACGAAACGATACGATCTGATACGCTTTTGCGACGGGTTAGCGACGGAATTTACGTCGGTATTGTCTACACAGTTAAGTACTTAAAAGCTGAAGTGGACGACAGTCCGTCGAAAATGCGTCGCTAATGCTTCGTATTGTGACGTCGACTATCCGTCGCTATTCCGTCATGTGACGACAACTTAGCGACGGATGGTTATTAGCGACGAGCTGATTGCCGACGGATTTTTTTGGCCAATATCCGTCGGCAATCGGTCGCTAATAGTTATTACCGTCGTCTTAGCGACGGATTCGGCCGTCGCTAAATCGATAAATTTTGGTAGTGTCATGAACAAGCTCGATAGATGGATAAGCTTGCAAAACTAGTTTATAGTTAGCAGTATTAGACAAGATGGTAAAATTATAGGCACGAGAGTTTATCGATAAGAAGCTTAATCAATGATTCGGAAACTGAATCCAGCAAGTAATTTGAACAACAATAACCTAGATAAAAAGAATTTGGTATAGTTCAGGAGATATCTCATGGCATCCCAATAAATGTCTAAAAAAATGACTATCATTTATCCAAGACGTGCAAACTCACGAAATGCAACAATCTTCAAATCTCAAAAATTTACTAGCTCGATATTCTTGATTCAAAATTTCCTTGGCATATCTCGAATCGTCTTATCAATAATACTTTATACAGCCTCTTCAAATTTCATAATCCACAAGGATTTAAATTTTTCCATAATTTTTTTCATAATTTCTTTAATTTCTTGAAATCTATATTTTTTTTCTTTCCTTCAATTTGATGGTTAACCTCCAAAATTTTCTCACGTAATGTGGAATCCTATCTATATTCTTATATCCAATCTAATATCTCAAAGATAGAAATTCATTAAGTCCCAAAAGTTTTAATTTACTGATCCTCGAAATTTACTTCTCCAACACACATATATAGATATAAGTATCTTCCTTAATTCAAAATTTGTCTTTTATAACCTTCTTGAACTTTTAATTTACCTTTAATCAATTTCATCAAGACAAAACCATTCCTTCTATTAAGAATTTCATGCTCATTTATAATAATAAAAAATTTCCACCTTCAATCATCTGTTAAATTCCACAATAATTTTTCAATCGCCAGTATACTTAATTTTGATCATATCACTTTGTAAACATACACCTTTCTCAATCCCACCTAATAGCACTTATCACTTATTTCAACTTATGCCCCAAAATTCCATTATTTTTATTTTTTTATTTATTTATACCACTAATCTCCTTAATGGAGTTTCTAATCAAATCTCTTTCTATCCAAAGGAAGTCATGATCCATTTTCATCTTAAAACGAGAAAATCATAAAATAAACAAAGTTGCATGAACCCCGATGAAATTAAGGTGAAATATGAGTGAAGCAATTTAGTCGGAAGGAGGAAAATAAAAGTTGCTAATGTTACATGGGGAGTAAAGATGGTATGGGTCTAAGTAAATCAAGATAAGGCACAAAAATAAAAGGCATGGGTAGCAATCACATAAAGCACAAGCTGAGCATTTAAGGAATTAGGTAGACCATAATCATTTATTGGGTTGAAGGAATTGAGTCGAGATCCATGGTCGATAAATATATCGGTATCATTGTAAGGGTTACAGTTTAGTCTTTTTGGCACAAAAGTCATATCATGAAAGTAGAGTACAAGAATACATGTTTTAGTGGCACGTGATATACCTACATGAAGGTGGGCTCGTCTAGGTTTTACATATGGAATTTGTTGGTTGAAAAAGTCTAGTGTTGTGCTCCAATATCTAAGTCACGGTAAAGGACACAAAAGAATTTAAATAGAAAGTGGGAGTTCATGAGATAATGTTTAATGCACAAAATAAATAACCAAGTTAAAGCATGAAATAAAGATAATTCAGATTCTAGTAGATCAAGGTAAAATAAATTAGGAATATCGTTTCTAGAGACATGATAGCCACTTGATGGGGTATGATCAAGAAACAATCCAATTATTTCCCAAGTTTCAAATGGTTAGAAGGTCACGATAAAATCTAGATTTGAGGGAATGTTGAGTGAGTCAAGATTGAAATATAATCACATTATTTGGTAGATGACCAACTACACTTGAGTATATATAGCTATCATGGTCATGAGTGATATGGCAATTTGTGTGGACTACTTATCTATCTCGGTTGCCTATCCATAATTTGAATCTATAAATTTGACTTCTTCAAAGATTGCAATATAATTCTCCAAATAATCTAATAAAATATCTTTCTAACCTGCCAATCATACTCATAACTTAAATTTTAAATTTTCTTTTAATCAACTTCAAGATAACCTTTATCATAACAAAAAATTTCTCCAAAAATGTATCATAAACTAACATTTCCACCTTATCTGGTCACCTCAAAATCATAACTTAAGATTTTTCCAAATTTCTAATCAATCTCGAATAACCTTTATTGTGTTACAAATCCAATCTATATATTTTTCTTCTTCTATCATTAATCCAAATCTTAGCTCAAAATTTAAATAGGAGTTAGCAATCGTAAGTCACACAAGAGTTTAAAATAGATCCCCAATTTGAAAAAAAAAAAAATTTAACCAAAAATCTTAATAACCTTACTTCAAAAGTTTACGAACTTATTACATGGGAACCATACAACCCAATTTAAACCAAGGTTTATCAACCGCCCTCATAAATCTTGTAGCAGCATTTAAATTTAAAAATTCTCTTCAACTAACTTTATATCTATTCAAAGATATATATAGCTATAAACAAATGAATCATAAATATTTCTCAAAGACCTTCAAAATCAAAACTCAAAAATCAAATCAACTTCCTTTCTTAATTGTATATAGATCCTACTATCCTTTTGTAGATCCAAAAATCCTTCGAAGTTATTAATGTTGCTACTACCCAACTTGAAATTAACTAATTCTTAAGATCATATCTCTAGGAAAAATAAATGCCTTTATACTTAAATATAACCTCAATGGATATTATTTGTCAATATAATCCTTCTAGCCATAGGGTTGACCAATAAGTATATAGTAGTGTAGTCATCTTTCTAACCATGTTTAGCACGAGATGATAGGTGTTTGCCATAAAATATAAAAGAGCAGAACAGTTTTATGGGAAGACTGGACTTTTACTTCACGTTACAAACTCGCTTGTACAAAGAAAGTCTAGGGACGAAAACCTAGGTACAGCAATTTAAGTACAATTGTTTATTTTTGATTCTAGGGGGTGACGGTAGAGGCTCGAAAAAGCGACGGCAGCTCTGCCTTACTCCTTGGACGATCGGACGTAGCCTTGGCTCCTGTAACGAGATGCTTGGCGTTGACGAAGAAATGCTCTTCTTGCTCTCCTCGTATTGCTCTTCTGGCTTCTCTCTCTCTCTCTCTGGATTGATCTCTGTGTATTTTTCTCTCTGATTATTGGGGGAACGTCCTTTTACAAGGGAATGGCACCTTGCTATTTATAATAGTGGAGGGCAATCATTAGGGTTTGCAATGATTACTCATCCTCAAAGTGGCGGCGGCCTAGTAAATGATCAATCTGGGTCATTAATCTTGAGCGTGAAGGATCTGGGCTATTAATGAGGATTATGCCAAATCATGTCAGTAATTAATGTTGATTGCACTAAATCTCCATCATGATGATTTCCTGATGTCTGCAAATCTAAATGAATCAATTTAGTTCATTCTCTTGCCACGTGTCCCAAATTATTGGGATCTGACCCAAAATTTGATTATCTTTAGGACACGTGTCCTGTCATCATTTTTGAGCCGCATGAGGAGCGTTCGTGTTTGGGCCGTATAAAGGTCGTCGTGACCGAGCCGCATGAAAGATTTCATGACCGAGCCGCATGAATAGTCTCTATACTCGAACCGCATGAAGGTTGTCATGACCGAGCCGCATGAATATGTTCATGACCGAGACGCATGGGGGTCTTCATGGCCGAGCTGTATGAGATTCTTCATGGCCGAGCCGTATGGATTTCTTCATGGCTGAGCCGCATGGGAGGACCTCATGATTGAACCGCATAGGTTTCTCTGTACTGGCCGTGTGAACTCGTCTAGTCTGGCCGCATAAACTCTCCTCGAAGCTGTGAAGATTTTTTCCAGTTCCCTAGGAAGATAGTGCTCTTGTGTCAGTCATTATGACTACTTTATGTCAGGGCTGTCAACTGTCAGCTGTCAGCCGTCAGAGCATTAATTGTGTTTGAATGATGCCGGGTACAGCTGTTCTGAAAAGACACGTGGCTTCCCTCTGCTGGCCGCATGGAGTCCACTCTGTGTTTGAGCCGCATGGGAATCTTGAGCCGCATGTGGCTCCTTGGCCGCATGGATCATTTTTCTCCTCTTTTTCATGCTTCTATAATAGGGTGTTGGTAGAAGGAGTTCAAGCAAGATGCAAAAATCAAGGGAAGCCACGGGAGTCGGAATATGGAATTCAAGGAAGGTCAAAGAAGGTGATCAAGTATGTGGATGAGATTCCTAGATTCTAATCCTATATTGCAGGCCCGCTCGGTACAGCCATGTAACCAAAACGGCAAACTTGACCTGCATGGGCCACCACAAAAACAAGTAACGCCCCAGTCCCAAATAATTGAGACTAGATACGTATCATGCCAGCTGTATACATACGAGTAAATATACGACTCGTATATATACATAAGTTATAAATATAGAAAGCCAAGACACTAAATCTCATCCACAAAGATAAATAATAATATAAAAGCAACTTTGAGTTTGTCACGTACACCATAGTTGGACGGAGACAAAGTCCACTACCAACCAAATTAAATATGGAAAAATATACAAGGAAAGAATTTAGCAAGCGCGAGCAAGTGACAAATCCAAGAGTAATCATCACGACGGAATAGAGCGCAAGTCATGGCCTTAGTTAGAGCACCTGCAAGAAATCACGAAAACACACACCTGGGAAAAATCAGGTCCTCAGAGGGACGTAGCAAGACACATAATATCATGCCGATAAACTGAATAAATAAGCTCAACAGGAAAGTATGCATGAGTAAAGGTTCCTACCCATTCTAGGTGATATGCACTTTGAGGACAACGTTCTATGCAGGGGCTGTAACGAATTCACGCAAGCAAGTAATAGAAAGTGGCCAGCAAGTAGCGCTCATCCGAGACGCTATCGACTTGGGCAGAAGGTAGTGCTCATGAGAGTCACCCTCAGCCCAAAATGTGTGTAAAATAAATGTAGCCCCTACGCTAATAACTGTCCCCTCCCCCAATGATATTATACATGTATCGACTCCACGACATTGTTTTAATCCTTAATAACTGCCAAGTCTTCTAAAAAACCTATTGGCAGTTATATCCTAACGCACGGCCTGTACGCACCAATGATCAGTCAGCACGCAAGTCTGCATCTATATGCGACTCACAACTCACACACAATCTGTGGCACAACGTGAAAGTTTATGAGATGCACTAAACATACGGTGGTCCCTTAAGTCTAAGCCAATTGCATAAAGTATAATAATTTGCATCTATATATAGTTTTGAAAGAACAACATAAAAAAAACATGCATGATATTGAGCAAAAAATTAAACAGTAAAAGCAAGGTGTCTTTTCTGATGTCCGAGTGAGGTAAGATGATGTCCTGGCGACGAATCAACAGCAGCGCACAAAGAGGAAGGTGTAGGTACAACTTCGGATGCTGAAAATAGTCTATTATCTAATTATAAATAATACTGGACCTATTACATTTATTTAATAAATTCTAAAGTTAGGATATGGCATAGGTTTTTGTATTAGCTCTCCAAAAAACTAAACGGATCGCATTTTCGTTTCCGGAATCTTCCGAAATTGCAAAAATACTGAAACCCGTTTATTTTTGGGACACTAGATACTCAAACAATTTTGTAGAAATCTACAGAATGAAATTTGTCTATTAAAATATGTTTTTGGAAAGCTTACCTCGATACGCTTCTTTTTAAAAAAAAACTGGAGGCAAAACGGAGTTCGGAGCTAGGAGATATCGTCGTTGCAAGTTGCTCTTGCTACTAAAAAGCGGGGCTGAATTCTAATGACGAATTTTAGAGTTTCTATTGGACTAAAAATAATTTCGAATTATGGCTGATAGAAGGGGGATGTATTGGATTTATATTTTTATTTATTTTAGATTTATCTCCTAAATTAGATAGGATTTGATTTAAATAAATTGGAGTTTGCTTTGTTAGGATCGGATATAGATAGAGATGTTTTCCTAGTAGAAGTAGGATTAGTATTTATTTAAAACCCCCTTTAATTAATCTTCCTTTTAATTTAAATTATTTTAAAACCGATTCAATCCAAATCCAACTCAATTAAATCTAGATAATTTCAAATCCAAATTAAATATAGATGATTCTCATATTTAAATCAAACTTATTTAAATTAAATCAATAAAATCTAATCAAAGTTTAAATTACCACAATAAGTTCAAAATATCTTTTCTAAAAATAATAATAATAAATAATTTCAAAATCCAAAAAATATATGAATAAAATTTGTACATCCATGCAAATAAAGTATTTACATAAAATATACTTTTCTAAATTAATTTGAAATAAATAATCTTTTATAAAAGTAAAAGATAAAGGTTTTGGCAAATATCGTGAAATGTTCTTCTGATATGAAAATATTTGTTTATACTATGTATTAAAACAACATATTTATTCTATATTCATAAGAAAAATAGTAATAAAATATTTGTATATGAATGAACAAATATCTCGTATTTACGTCTTTACGTATTCGCACTCGAGGTGCGATACCAAAATAAAAATTAATACCAAAATAAATTAATAAAAAATATAGTAAAAATTTAGGGGGTTTACAACTAAAGCTAGAGATACTTTTGATGTTGACGAAAAAGCTTATCAAGAGGACGAGCTACCTCTTGTAACCAATATTCTTGATGTGGACTCCACGGAAGTTACGCATTACACGACTAATGTAGAAGATGTAAAATTATCCGAAGAGAAAGATGAAGCCGACGAAGGAAAAGATGAAAGTGAAGATGAGGAGGAGGAGGAAGAGGAAGATGAGGTCGAGGAAGACGAATAAGATGAATATTCTGAAGATGATTGAGAGAGATGTACTTTCATTTTCTTATTATGTAGAGTTGGTTATTATCTAGTTTTGGTTACTATCTGAACATAGATGTTTCTTTTAGAATGTATTATCTGGACTTAGATGTTTCTTGTAGATTATACTATCTGAACTTACATGTTTTTTGTAGAATATACTATCTGGACTTAGATGTTTCTTGTAAAATGTATCATCATATGTTGTCTTAGTTTTTATCTTGTCTTTGTTATACTTTCATATTTCTAGTCTCTATTATCTGTTGTATCTCATCATATGTTGTTATCAGGTATGACAGGTCGTTGTGGAACGTTCTGCATGTCCCAACATGGGATATGGGGTACTGGTACTGGCAGAGGATAGGGTACTCCTTCGGTACCTCCTACTGGTACCGGCTCTGGATCCTCGTCGCCCAGTACCCCTGTGTATCAGACAGTACCTCCGTCTGCCCCGACGCTATGTGGCATATCTCCTGGGACGAGTAGTTCCAGGCCTGAGACTGCTCCGTCGTCTAGCGTTCCTCCTACTGATACGACGATAGAGACAGATGAGCAGATGGAGGAGACTGAGCCGACGACCGACCAGTATCAGGCAGATGAAGCATGCGCACCTCCGGAGGAGACGAGGACGGAGATCTGGGCCGACGGTACAAAGTAAGTATTTTGGTTCATCATTTTTTTTCCTGTGTTTATCATAAATTAACTTTTCTCATGAATATAATATGTCTGTATAGATATCGTCCCCCGTCGGTACAGAGACGCCTAGGACACTTCTTGAGGACTAATTACGGTGGTCCTTGGATAAACTACTCTGCTGCTCCGGACGAGAGGAAGGCCTACTGGTTTGCGCGCTTCAAGGTTAAAATATATTTGATTTAAACATGAATCATATAATTTTTACATATTATATATAACTGATAAATATTTGGTTTGCACTCTTCTAGGATATGTTTTTCTATCCACCGCACCGGGCCGAGATGATCGAGGGGATGTTTTCTGCCGTCGCTGCAAAGCTGATCTGCGATGCTATTAGTGATCAAAAGACTCATGATCGTACCGGAAAGCCGATCCAAGGTTGGATCACCCATGAGCAGTGGACTGCGATGAAGGCTCGATTCGACGAGCCAAGGTACAAGAAAAAGTCTGAGAAGGCCAAAGCGGCTAGAAAGCAGGGATCAAAGTGGTGCGGTGGGTCGATTCCGATGACGGAACATTTTCGTCGTTTGGTATGTCTTTTTATTTCAGAAATATTATTTTAATATAAGTCCGATAAATTAGTAAGGAGGGGTGATGACGCCAATATGGTGACTGTCTTCCTGGCCACACATCGGAAGGACGGGAAGCTTATTGACGAGAGGGTGGAGCATGCCTATGTAAGTGTTATAATTCTATTTATTAATTTTAATACTTCATGTTAGTTTTGATATAACTTAGTAAATATGCATGCAAATAGATATTCATGTAGTTAGTAATAATTAGAAGTTATAGAGTATCCATGCTTTCTAGGCCGAGTTTCAACGGCTTAAGGAGCGGGCGCTGCTAGTGCACCTGCTGCGGGAGAGGTCGATACTTCCTCGCAGCCCACTCCAGCTCCGTCGGAGGACGAGCTGTGGGTGACCGCCACTGGTGGTCTCCACAGGGTACATACTACGGTATGGGATCCTATGGCGCCCTAGTTGCGACACAGTCCTTTAGGGCCTCCCATGCTAGTGTGCATGGCCCACAGCCCTCCCAGGAGTCTGCCCGAGTCCAGCAGATGGTGGAGTCTGTCCGTGATGAGCTGCTACGACGGATCCAGGAGCAGTACCAGACGGACGATGCTACGCTCATAGCACGATTGGATACGCTCGACCGCAACATTATGGAACTCAGGAATGTGACTGAGAGGACAGAGCAGGGTGTCACTGATCTTAGAGCGTCGACAGAGCGCAGCATGACGGATCTGCAGGCATCACAGCTGTCCATGGGCGAGAGGCTCACGTTGATGCAGGATTCGATGGTTGATAGTAGTACGAGGCTGTTATCTACCATGGATTCCTACCACCAGAGACTAGCAGCATTGGAGCGTTATTGTCCGCCGAGTGCGCCTTCATCGTCAACGACTCTGCCGGCGCCACTGCCTTCTTCATCGACACCGACTCCACCGACGTCACTACCTTCTTCATCGGTAACGATTTTACGGGAGGAGTACGAGATATCTCTATCCATGAGGCGCGGCGGTGCCCCTCCTCTTCCAGATCTCCAGTAGTCCTAGTTAGGACTGTTTGTTTGTGTTTGTTTGTTCCTATCCATATGGATTTATTTGTTTTTGTTTGTGTTGATTCTTAGTTTGTGTGTAGACTTTTAATATTGGTGGTCATGATGTTTGGATATTTGTTGGTTGGTTTATAGACTTGGATATTTGTTGGTTGGTTTATAGACTTGGATATTTGTTGGATGGTTATTTGTTGTAGAATTGGGACAACATATTATTATGTATTAATTTACAGACTTGGATAGTTTAGTTGGTTAGTTGGTTTATAGACTTGGATATTTGTTTGTTTATGTTAATTTACATTGTGTTATATTGTTGTGATTTACCGGTGTTGAGTGTTCCACCGAAGGGATCGGCGAACCCAGGGAGGGCATGTTATTATGTATTTATTATTATTTATTAAACTGCAGGAGAAATGTGATTCTGAAATGACTTTTTGTAATTTATTTTTTTCTTTTTTTTGGAATATTTAGCGACGTTTATCGACGCTTACCGACGTTTACCAACGCTGAGTTACGTCGGTGATTACCGACTCAGCGTCGATAAACATCGGTAAGTTTTACAGGAAATACTGTCGTTTAGAGAATCGGTAAACGTCGATAAATATTCTAAATGTGTCGTGCAATTGATCGACGTTTGTCGACGTCGCTAAACGTCGCTCTGTTATCGACGTTACGCCGGTAAACATCAGTGAATTACCGACGTATACATGCGTCGGTAAACGTCGGAACGAGCGACGATTAGCGACGTTTTAGCAATCAGCGACTTGGGTTTCCGCGACCATAAGAAAACGTCGCTAAATACGTCGAAAAATGTACTTAGCGACGTTTTCTATCGTTTTTGTGACGTTTGTTGGCGTCGCTAAACTGTGATATTCTGGTAGTGCATGAATAAACATAAGGTTTATTGATTAAGTTACAATGCCACATAAGAATAATGTTAAGAAATAAATGCATTGTAATACATGAAAGATAATACTCATTGTAAAGGGACTTACCATCATGATTCATGTGTTTATTACTTAACATGAAATATAGTTGATTTTAAGATAATACATTTGGATTAGAAGTATGGGCCAAGTGGGAGAATATTAGTTATTTGGATGAATCATTTATCTGTTAGTTATTTGGATGACTCATTCATCCCTTAAGTTGTGACTCTTTTGTCCGACTTCTTCCTTATCTTGAGGGAAGTTGCCAACTACTTATTTATCTTTTGTTTAACTTCTCCCTTATCTTTTATGGAGCGACAACATCTGTAAAGCATGATGAAAGGCTCAATACTCTATATAAAGGGTTTTGTACCCAAACTAGAAACTCACACTTCTACATAATACACAATCAAAATTGACTGTTCATAGTTTGGAAGTTCAAACCCAAGAGAAAGAAGCAGGAGCCTACTAAAGTTCATCATGTTGAAGCAACAATGGCTGGAGGTTAGTTTATAAAATATTGCTATTTTGATCCTATTGTTTAATTTCGTATCTTGGATCATACATTGGTTGTTTTTACAGACTTCTCACTTAGTGAAGTTCATCTTTACTCTAAACATGAGCTCCAACAAATAACTTGCACTAGCCTACCAAAACCCTTTGCTTTGTTGACAAATCAGATTATTACTTGTTAATTTGTCTTTTATCAAAGACTTCGACAAAAGACCTACTAAATTCAAAGCTAGATAACACAAAGATAGACATGAATTGTTTATAAATATATTGTACACTTAAAGAATCTAGTAAGCACAGCATGACAATTGCTTCCTAGTCAAGGTCTAGGAAGCACAGCATGACAATTGCTTCCTAGTCAAGGTCTAGGAAGCACAACATCACAATTGCGGAACTCACGCCTAACACACAACATGGACATACCAAAATCGGTACTATCTTCGTCTCAACATGCCCCAGTTGTCTTTTGTAAGTTTTACGAGGTATGATAGAAATAGGAGGAAGAAAACTTACGTGGAGAACGGTGGAGGAAACAGAGGAGTTTGTGGTCAAAAGCGTTCTAGTGGAGTGCCGTTGGTGGCCAAGGATGGCACAGGAGTGAAAGGGGCACGCGC